>OX346718.1:15928528-16433799 GCA_947063395.1 Hemistola chrysoprasaria
TCACTGAGTAAACCCTTGAAAGCTTCCGATAAGTGTCAACTTTCGCGTCACATAAATAAGGCTCACCAGCGGCTCGATAAATAGTGAATAATGACTAGATGGCGTTATAATATTAATATTTAGCGTTTCTGTGACAATAGAATTATTCTTAAAAAAAGGCTTTCACGCTCCACCACTATAAAACACTAATAAATAGGCTTTACTGACGTTGAGAATAAAAATGAAAAAGCATCTTCATTGTACGAGACTTTCATTTGATCGAAGTTTCCCTAATGGACATGCCGCGGTTGTTGTAAATTTAACACGAAAATTAGAAAATTTAAAAGATACTTTCGCGTAGGTATATTTTATTCCTAGTGTGCCTGAAAGACGCCCAGATTGTTTCGTTATAGAAGTATTTATTGAGTAGTATTATTCAGTGATACTCATCTTAATTGTCCAAAGTAACATACGAGTATACCAGAAATAACGGCTTACTTGGAAACCCCAAAAAATTATGTAACGGCCATATTCGAAGTCCTTCCTAAGGACTTCACGTGCTAAAATTCTGAGGAAGATTGACAGATTATTTGTGGTGACCATAACTAACACTGACGGTAATTCTCTAAATCATATTATATCTAATAAATATCAGCTTTAGATTATTTTATGGTTCGTTAGTACATCAAATGTGTTAGTATTACTAAATATTCTGTACAAATAAACTGTATATTTCTAGTTACACGACTATTATTCATCATCCACATCCACGGCCTTTCAAAGCCCAGCAAAAACCGTGAGGCTCTCACGAATATGGTTCAGTCTGAAAAACAGGTCGGCGGCTGCAGGACGCCCATTGTCAGCGCTCAATGGGTTACAAGTACTACCGCTCTCAAATGAAAATTGTTTTCAGAGGCAAAAACTACAATGTAACCAGTTTGGTCGAATCATGGTAAGTTTTTGTGGTAAAGTAGGTACAAAGTTTCGGTGCGATAGCTTGTTCGTATGAACGAGTTATGAACTGAGAGTTTTATAGTGGTAAGTAAGTTTAAAAGCTAATTAAAATTATAGTGAGTCCTATATACTCATATGCCATTATAAGTACAGAATCGTCCACGAATCACATTATCTGCATGACGATAATAAATGACCTATTCTGGGAACATAGTTACATCATAGTATAACATCACGTCTTTTTCCGAGATGTAACCAACCCCGGTTACATCTCAGCCTAGAACTGTACTCGGGACCTATTCCTATAGGTGTACCTACACCCAAACAATTTTTTTGTCCTATTTAATAGGGGGCGAGTCTATTGCCATCTACCGGGCACAGATCCAGATTCCATTAATAAATAAATCATAAATTGTTATATCGACCAGGGCAGACATCGTTACCACCTAAATTCAGTAATACAACAGTTCCAACAGCGAGATTTTTAACTTACACTCATCGACCGTTCATAGATATTTCACGGAGAGTACTTTGCTAGAAAAATATGTTTTAATCAGTCTTTTTGTTCCAGTTTCACAGCAGTTATAATTGGTCACATTTCCTCATGAAGGCTGCTCGATCGATCGGCCGGTCCCATCTGCACTCGGCCAGATAGCTGTAATTGAGAGTTCTCCAATGAAGATTACATGTGCCGCTCTCATGCAGACGGTAGTTGGGAATTGCTGAGAGTTTATTTTTATGTATTGTTCTCGTACTGGCCAAATTGCTTAGCGTTTTACCGTCTTTTTGTGTTTTACTGTGATAGGGTTGATATACCTAGGTAAAGGGAGCTGTTTAGTTCGTCTGTATTTTGTACAAGAATTAGCAAAGACGTGATTATACCGAAGTCCCTATAGTAGAAATCTATTACGTGGTACCATCTCTTATAGGGTCCTTCTATCTTCACTGCAATGTCACAGATCTTAACCGCATAATTTCAAATCACAATAATATCATAATCTGTGGTCAACTATGGTGTCAATTTGATGTCGCCCGAAGGCTTCTGACATTATTACTATGATGTCTTATAACTATCGTCTATGACGTCACCTGGACATACGTGCATACGGAGCACGGTCCATAATATTATTATGTTATTTAGATTTAGATTCAAATCATGCGCTTCTGATTTGAAGCCAGACATAATAATATGATTAATTACGTATATCTTAAAATCTTTAACAAAATATGTTTTCGCGCAAATAATGGCCAGATCCAGAGCCAACCACAAAAATTGAGCGGAAAATTATTCGCTATTTCTTCATATCTGTGTATTTTAATTTTGTATGGAAGACGTTTAACCTTAACATCTACGAACTTTGTTCAAATTCATACCTTCCCGGACAAATAATACAGTCCATTTTAACCTAACGCGGTGGTCAATTGACACATTCAGCGTAATGAATAGATTTATTGTCCCTCGGCTTAGTACTTTTAATTAAAGTAGGTACCCGAAAGTTGGAAGCCACAAATTAGCCGCAAGTTATTATACAATGACTAAAGCCCACGTGCCGCGTGCCAGAATACTCTAAACTTGTTATCTGTTCCAATTAAATCGGTATAGATACAGTATTTATTCTTACAGTGCTCTATCTCGTATTGATTTTACTTTTGTTTCATTTTGTTCAATATCTCTGGACTAAAAAATTAAAGATTTCATCATGTCAAATAATCTTTGTATATCATCTTTAATCTTAAACAAATCAAAGTCCTAACTAACTGACTCATTAACTTGGACTAGCAAAGGAAAAGAATTCTCGAAATTCCCGGTTGTAAGAGGCCAGAGGCTTACATCTAGTGTGTCCCTGCTGTCTTTATCAGATCGTCTGTCCACTATAGGGTGAACTTACTTATAATTTGCATATTGGTCGGAATTTCATTCAAAAAATACACGCGTCACGTCATTACGCTTTTGTTTCATGATCATCATGACTTTATGTACTGGACAAGCTGTAATGTATATATGTAAATGATGTATCTGTCAAGTAATAAAGTGCAACAAATGAAGTTAATTTACTTTACAACATGCTATTACTTTTTATGTACAGTTTAATCTAATAAATTGCCTTATCTTAACTTTGCACTAAAGTTTCATTAATTTTAAATGTGATTAGTTGGCATAAAGTTTAACAACTGTTAGAGAATAAGCTACAAAAGTCGACTCACGTTCAGTTTTAATGTCCGAAATCTCTTCTATTGGGTGCGTTCGAACGATTCACCTTTGTTGTTATTGTGCTCTTAGAATTTAGGACATGCGGTTGGTTTAAATGATACCTTATTTCTATATTATTTAGGTTTTTTGTTTGTAACTAGGATTATATACATTAAGAAAGATTTTTATGAAGCTAATAAAGTTTCTAGTTCTTTTAACTTAAATTTAACTTCAAAATGCGCCGTAAAAATAAATATAAATAGGTACCTATCGTTATCCCTATCGAAATATATTTTGTAATATTATGTAAAGAAAACTATGCAAATAAACTATGAAAAGTATAAAAGCAGTTCTTCAAGCCAATACTATTGCATTACAATACTAGTACTGCGATCACCAAGCCGCCTTCCAAGTGTACGTGACTACGGCAAAACCACCTTTAGGAATAGTTTATGACTTTCTAAGGGGGAGGGCTATGTTCAGCAGTGGACGTCTTCCAGCTGATGATGATGATGATGACTAGTGCATTGACAAAAACGACGGTGATAATATCATGACGAGCTCATTGATCTGCCATTCTACTTTTCTAGCATCTACGATAAATAAATTATGCGATAATAATATCATGGTCATCGATTTCTAACATTTAGCGTACCGCTGTAGTTAGTAGAATCCCTTTTGTTATGAGTAAATATAAGACTCGTCAAACTTTTCCAAGTGCCTAATTCCAACAAAATTTTGAAAACATTTTCTTCAATTAATTTGGCCAAACATAATAAGCCCTCGAGCGCTTGTATCACCAAATTAACCGAACACAAAGTATTAACCCTTCGCTTCCCTTTTCCATTAATTTGATATATGTTTTGAAAATTGGTCCACAGGTAAACGTCGACATTAGGTTCCCATAGACATATATATGTTTCATAAATCAGCCCGATACAGGTCACTATCGAGGTGTGTAAAATCGCTTTAAAATCCTCGCGAAATTCGCGTAAACGACACCTTTTTGGACCCTATTCGGAGGGGAAATTATAGAGATGTTACCAGTTTATTGTATTTGGTCAAATATATTTGATAGAAGACACGGCGTTACGAAATAAAATGTTCAATATTTTGTTACGTTTACGTCAAAATAGTAAAATATCTTTAACAACAAGGTACTAACTACTATACTAAGAACTATATAATCAACTTCCAGCAGATATAATAAATGAAGAAAATTTCAATACTTTTAAGATTTCCTTATATAAGCACATAATTTCAGATAAGTCTTTGTATAATATATAATAACATTTGAATTTTACTCTCTGGACGATGTTCAATAAATTGTTAGATTTAATTTTTTTAGTTTCTCATGTAAATGGCAATTGTCGTAATGGGAATAAATGTCTTTAAACTGTCGTATATTTTATTTAACAGAGAATTACATGGATTTGGTAAGATTGCTAACAGGTGGCGTTTCAAGTTGATTCCGTTCCTTAATAAAGTTTCTGTTCTCAAACTCTCAGAATTTGTTGCTTACAATTTTTTATTTACATGACATTTTTTCCATTTGTACCGATCCATATTCTTACACCTTCCCATCACTACACGACTCGAGCTCACATAAAGCCGGGTTCACACCTACGGCAAAACTAAAACGGCGCTTTAAAACAAACGACAGGTTTTATGAGTCACAGCGCCCTGTTTATGTCACACAGAGATTTGTACGGATTCCACCCTTTACCTGGATATACCCGAATGGAGGGTTAATTTTATGTGCAAATGATAGACGAATAAATCTTTCACGGAAATGGGTTCCAATTGACGTCGACTGTTTTTGTTTCGTTGAAAACGAGGCGAATTCGTACGTGGTTAGAATAAAATAAATATTTACTGTTTGGTAAAATTGAGTTGAGAAAAAATATGCCGCACTTTAAAGTAACAAAGGTAGAAATTATATATGAGAAATTCTAAAAAAGAGTACTTGAATATCAAAGCAAGATAATATATAATATAAACGTTCCTGATTTAATCAAAGACTTTCTTCATTCATATCAGAATAGAATCATCATAATTATTGTCATCTTATACGTGGGAAGTCCACAATCACTGCTGGGAGGCTTTTAGATTAAAATAGATTATTTGGTTTAAAATTGCATGCCTAAATTCGTTTGTAGATCGTTCTTCAACGTTCTAAAACAATATTTCACAAGAATATGGCAATATTAGAAATTATTTGAGAATTCTTGAAGGTTTCTAGTGATATTTTAGGATAAGCTTACGGAGGTTTGGTTTAGAATTTTTCCGTAGTATCATCATAAAACCTCATGAATTAATGAATGAAAATTCTTTATTGCTACCACAATGTATCTTTCCGAACGCACGGTAGACTCGTTACTGTTTATTTTCATTGACGTACAAAAGTGTCAGATTGTGACCTATTTGAATAAATCTTTTTGACTTTGACTTTGACAATATAACAGAAAAAAAAGAAGTAACAACTGGCGGTCTTATCGCTCAGAGCGATCTCTTCCAGGCAACCATGCTATTAGGTATAATATTCTTACCTCGTCTTATTATTTATTTATGGAATAAAAAATACTATATTTTATATCGAATAAGATGACTAATAATACATCATGTGACCTTTTAGTACCTTGTTATTTAGGATTTTTAAAACAAACACGCAAAGATTCTTGCACTGTGATGACAGTGCATTATGCTGTTTGGTTCTCTGTATGGGTGGCAACAAGCATTTTGTATGTTATGAATGCTTTTAAACATTTCTATTACCTTGTTATTTAGATTTCCATGGGTCTAACGCTGGCCTATTTATATTTAAAAAACATATTCAAAGACCTAAAACCCCAGTAACATAACAGCTAGTATTAGGATCTACCTACTCTTAATCAGTAGGCACATGTCCACAGCGGCCTGGTTCCCCGGTCTAGATTGCTCGTCGCCTCGGGCTCCGTCGACCGACATGACCTTAATTATACGTACCTGTTCACTTCGGGCCCATGAGAGACGATAATGCTGACACAGAGATCGGTATTGATTCTTGAAAGGTTTGTTGTTACTACGGCATCTATTGGAAATAGATTTAAGTGGTACAGAGGCGTAGCTTTCGACCACAGCTATGATAGTGATAATATTTAATTTCCTTGTAGTGTAAAGTAATAGCCTAATGCTATAGACTATTATTCAAAACTATAATACCTAGCCAGATAACATCACAAACATTGCTTCCGCGATTTGGTGTTTCGGAAGACATAAATCTCTTGGTATTGTATTTATTTCAGTATATCATCACAGATAATAGAAAATTCGATCGTGTCAAAGGCCTTCAAACCATTTTAATTTGTGAAAACGCTTTTGGCTACACAATAATTCGATGACTGCCTCGATGGCGTAGAGGGTGCATGCTCGACTGCCAATCAAGAGGTCCCGGGTTCGATCCCCAGGTCAGGCAGTGTTAAATATTGGATTTTTCCATCAGGAATTATCTCAATAACTGCCTGGAGTCTGGAACTATGCCCGGTAGATGGCAATAGGCTCGCCCCCTATTACGTGGGACCAATATCATACTGGCGAAATGTGGGTGTATCTACTATGGGACTGAGTTCTGGGTACACCTCTGCTCACCCCTTCGGGAAAAAGGCGTGAATGTATGTTATGTTATGTTTATAATTCGATGTAGGAATTGAAAAAAATATGAGTTATTTTGTATTGTTATGATACAATGATTTCTTATAATTCTTATCGGGCAGAAAATTTAACATCAAGCTGGTTCATACATGTTGAGGTTACTTTAGAATCGTAACCCACCCTTTCTACACGTAGTTTCCGTAAAAGCTGGATAAAGGCTATCAGATCCAGAGAGCAAGCAGCACCATCCGGAAAATCATCGAACTGTGCACGTCAACGGCGCCTGCCAAGGGTGGCGAGTATTGGTAAAGCCCCTCGATGGGGGACGCCTATTTCCAGCAGTGGACTTCCAACGCTGTGATGATGATGATACGATAATAAAGCAACTACAATAGCAAGATATCAAACGTTACTGTGCAAAGTTTGATAAACGTACAAGAGACGAACAGCAGAATCTATTGGTGACAAAAGACCGAAGCTACAATAGAATCGCAAGCCAGCGCATCGCCTCCAAAGGAAAATGTTGACTCGAAGCGTTTCTGCGAACAACTGATAAGCGAAACGACTAGACAGAAATCTCTGTGCTACTTTCCTTTTCAATGCAAATATCTGACTTCAGATATAAATTCCTGCACGCTTGTATGGAAGAGATCGCTCTTAGCGATAGGACTGCACATTTTCACACTATTCAATATAACTGCAAATTAGTTTTCATATTTCTTGTATCGTACCAATGAGGAGTTCGTATAAATCTTTGAAGATTTGTAGATTTTGATTTTTTACTACTTCGTTTCAGATTCTACTAAGCAGAAATATAAAAGAAAATTCACTCGTATATCGGCAATAAAAGAAATTGAAATCCGATTCTATCCAGATAAATTATAGTGAAATTTGATTATTATCATGTCAAACACATAAAGAAGACTCGTTAATACTAAAAACATAGGTCTGGTAAAAATATATTACATTAAGATTTTTTTTTTTTTTTTTTTTTTTTTTTTTTTAATTGGCAGAGTGCCTTTATTGAAAAAAGACTAAACAATAGAGCTACCTACTTACTACCTACCCTAACTAAATACACTATACCATAGAACGCTTCGAAAATCCACAGGCCGACATGCCAGCCTATAGAAAATCCAAGTGCTCTAAACCACTGTCAGATGGCAGCGTACCCAAGATACTGGCGGCATTGCCACGTTGGATAGCAATGCTTATACGTTGAGCCAGATAAACGCCAGCATTTTGATCACGCGTCGCCTCGACCAAGCGCTCAGATAGATTTTTGAAAATGCGATGAGCTCCCGGCCCCCACGGTCCCAGAGTCTCGACTCCAAACGGTTCAAATATGTAACCGCTACCGAGGTTTGCATACTTGCCCCGCTTGCGTTGCTCGGCAGAACCCGCCGCCGCACCAGCCGTACCTTGGGTCTCTGGTACATGTGACGGCGCTAGTGTGTCAACGCAAGTAGCGTCCCACACCAGCGGCCGTCCCAGCTTCCAAGAAAATTTTTTCAAACATAAAAATACACATAATAATATTATTTCTGAGGCACTCAAACAACAAAATATTCGGCGCGAACATAATATTTTATCAGAAGGGAAAATATGAGATTAGTGTGTTCTAATTCATTAAAATCTCGCCAATTATTGTAAAGTACTTCCTTTAAGAGGATAAAATATATATTTTTTTTAAATCTTAAATATTTCAAAACCATATTTTTATGGTAGTGGTTGTAATGTATGTTATTATCTATGTATTGTGGGTAGACATCACCTACCCTCATTATGGTGCCTGACAAATAAATCAGTCTTGAGTTTAACAAATGGTGGTTTTATTGTGCAATTACAAGTGGCGCAGTTTATTGGAATTTATTGGAAATGCCGTTCGGAAAACTACATGAATTTGATATCCATGGTCGTGCTAACTGGGATGCGTATGTGCGGCTCGTAAATCAGTTCATTCTGCTGAATGAAATCAAAACCGAGTTGCGCGTGGCCACGTTGGTCACGCATGTCGGCGCCGCCACGTACGAACTCATGTGCGACTTGAGTTCCCCACATCATCCAGAAGATAAGCAGTTCGACGAGCTAGTTTCTTTAGTACGTGACCATTTGGAACCGAAAAGATCAGAGATCGCCGAGCGACATATTTTCCGGCAACGGCGACAGACGGAACACGAAAATGTCGGCGCATTTCTACAAAATCTGAAACATCTCGCGACCTATTGCAACTTTGGCACTCTGCTAGAGGAGAACCTGAGGGATCAATTCGTCTCGGGACTGCGAAGTGAAGAGATGCGTTCTCGTCTATTCGCCGAACCTACGCTAGACTACAAAAAGGCAGTGGAGCTGGCGCTGGCGCTGGAGGCGGCGGAGCGGCACGCGGAGACGGCCGCGAGCGGCCCCGGCAACGCGGCGCCGGGCTCGGCGGACTCAGGACTCGGGCAGGGCGGTAACGGGCTGCATCGCGTGGCAGGGGCCGACACCACGCGAGGGCGCAGTTCCGCTTGCTGGCGGTGCGGGAAGACCAACCACGCACCTAATAAGTGTCGGTACAAGTTCTATGCGTGTAACAAGTGTAGTGCTAAAGGGCATTTGGCTATTATGTGTACGAAAAGTGCGAAGGTAATGAATAGTTATAGGGATCAGGCGAAGTCTCAAAATTACATCGAGCGAAGTGATACGGACAGTGATGCGAGTGACGGATTGTACCACTTCTCTACGGAAAGAAATAGTAAGGACGATCCATATTACTTAGAATTAAAAGTTGAAAACAAAAATGTTCTATTCGAGATCGATACTGGTAGCCGAATATCGGCGGTGTCTAAACAGTTTTATGATAACCATTTATTTCATATGCCGATTATTAAAGACGACATTAAGTTTCGTTCATACTCAGGCGGCGCGATCGTGCCTCTCGGTCATGTAGACGTGAAGGTGACGCGAGGGAGCGAGAGCGCCGTACTGCCATTGTTTATTATCACCAACGGGGGACCGCCGTTACTTGGTCGCCTGTGGTTGCGTAAATTAAAACTAAAATCCTTAAATCTGTATAACATTACTGATTTAAGTGATAACACCGTCGATGGATTAAAACGTGAATTTCCAGAAGTCTTCAAAGATGGCATAGGGACCTTTAAAACTCCCATAAAACTTCTGTTAAAAGACACCGAACCGATATTTTGCAAAGCTCGTCCGATTCCCTTAGCGTTACGAATACCTGTCGAACGCGAGATACAACGTTTAGAAGCTGAATCAGTCATATTTAAAGTAGAAAGGTCCGATTACGGGACACCTATTGTGCCTATTATTAAAAGAGACGGGTCGATACGCATATGCGGTGACTATAAAATAACTGTAAATAAACAGCTGAAAGATTTTCATTATCCGATGCCTCGTATTGAACAGTTATTCGCAGCGCTGAGTGGCGGAGAGCAATTTACTAAGTTAGATTTAAAGAATGCTTATTTGCAACTTACTCTTAATGAATCATCACAGCCGCTCACGGCTATCACGACCCATGTAGGCATTTATGTATATAAAAGAGCGCCTTTTGGTTTGAAATGCTTGCCTGAAATATTTCAAAAAGTGATCGAAGAGACGCTGTGTGGTTTAGATAATGTAGTATGCTTTATTGATGACATTTGTATTACAGGGATTAATAGGGAGGTGCACATGACAAATTTAAAGGCCGTTCTCACTAGATTAACACAGGCCGGATTGCGCATTAAATTTGAAAAGTGTGAATTCTTTAAAAATTAAGTGTGTTATTTAGGTTATCGTATAAATCGCAACGGGTTGTACACGGACAGAGGTAAAGTCGCGGCTATCGCTAAATTGCCCGTGCCGCAGAACGTGTCTCAGTTAAGGGCGGCACTCGGGTTTATAAATTATTATTCGCGATTTTTGGCAAACGTTAGTACAACCCTACATCCGCTTTATTCCCTATTAGCAAAAGGTGCTCGTTGGCAATTGACGGAGGCGTGTCAAAAAGCATTCGACAACATCAAGGAGCAGTTGGTGAGCGGGCCGGCGCTCGCACACTATGACCCGCAGCTGCCGCTGGTGCTGGCGGTCGACAGCAGCCAATATGGGCTTGGAGCCGTTCTATCGCATGTATACCCCGACGGCAGCGAACGTATCGTGTGCTGCGCCTCGCGCACCCTCAACGAGGCCGAGCGTAAGTACAGTCAAATCGACAAGGAGGCGCTGGCCATTGTTTACGGAGTCGCGAGGCACCACCAGTACGTATTCGGGCGTAAATTTACGCTACGCAGTGACCACAAAGCGCTCACATATATTTTTGGTCCCAAGCATGGAATCCCGCAGACGGCGGCCAGCCGCCTGCAAAGGTATGCGGTGCGGCTAGCCGCATATGACTTCGACATAATATTCGTGTCATCCGATAAGAACGGTAACGCCGACGGGTTGTCGCGCCTGCCTCTAACTGCCGCTAAAGAGCGGAATAACGATAGTGTAGAGGAGGCGGCGTACGTGCACTACGTAGAGGACACATTCCCCTTGAGCCACAGAGACGTAGCGAGCGAAACGAAGAAGGATCCCATGTTGTGCAAGGTATATTCATATATAGTGAGCGGGTGGCCTGCACAAACGGAGATCGAGAATGAAAAACCATATTTTCATCGCAAGGAAAGCCTACATATCGATCACGAGTGCATAGTGTGGGGATATCGTATAGTCATACCGAAAAATTTAAGGAAATGCATCATCGAAGAGATTCACGAGGGTCACGTGGGCACGGTCCGGATGAAGCAACTCGCCCGCAACTACGTGTGGTGGCCGCTCATCGACACCGACATAGAGCAGCGCGTGCGCACGTGCGCGGCTTGCCGCGAGACGCGCGACGCACCGCCGCACGCGCCGCCCGCGCCTTACGTCTGGCCGCACGAGCCCTGGGCGAGGTTACACGCCGATTTCCTTTACTACAAGGGTAAACATTATTTTTTAGTAATCGACGCCCACTCTAAGTGGATCGAAGTCACCGCGATGACCTCCGGAACTTCGGCGACGTCGGTCGCGGGTAAACTGAGAGACCTCTTCGCCAGATTCGGGATTCCCAGGCAGCTGGTGACCGACGGAGGGCCGCCGTTCACGTCGTCGGAATTCGCCCTCTTTTTGAAAAGAAACGGCATCCGACACGACCTTACCGCCCCGTACCATCCGTCTAGCAACGGAGCGGCCGAAAACGCAGTGAAAACTATCAAGAAGGTCATGAAGAAGGCGACCGTCGACGGGACGAACGTTGATATCGCCATAAATAATTTTTTATTACAGTATCGAAACAGCTCGCATTGCAGCACACAGAAGGAGCCGGCGATGGCGATGTTCGGGCGGCGCCTGCGCACCCGCCTCGACCTACTCCGCGCGCCGAGCCCGGCACAGTGCATGGCCGCGGCACAACAAGCGCAGGTTGCGCACGCCGGCGGCACGCAGCGAGAGTTCTCACCGGGGGAGCCGGTGCTCGTAAGGAACTACTCTAAACAAGGACCTAAGTGGAACGAGGGCACGATCGCGGCACGAACGGGTTCCGTCACCTACAGGGTGAATGCGCGCAACGAGGTATCCAGTGCGAAACATGTCGATCAGCTGATATCGAACAGACAGAAACGTTATTCGTGGGCGTCGAACGTCGGTCGTGACTCGGCCGAGCCCGGTGCCGGGCAACATGAGCCGGCCACGGAGACTCCGCCGGCCACGCCCAGCTCCACCGCTACGACGACATATGAGGTGGCGGAATCGTCTCCGTCGTGGTCGCCGACGCAGGAGCCGTCGGTGTGGTCTCCGACGCAGGACGCCTCGTCATCATCTCCGTCGCCGCCCTCGCCGCCGCGTCAGCGCCGGCACCAGCCGTGCCGCTCGCCACCCACCCTCCGTCCCCGCAGGGGAGTTCCAAAGTAGTTCCATAATATGCTTAGACATTATATTAATTATTATGCACTTTAGGCATCAAATTGTAAGTATACTCACAAACAAACCGAATTTAAGTCGCAATTCCGGCCGGTGTTGGTAAAATTTTAATAACTTATTTAAAGTCTAAAAAGATATCTAGTATAAAAAGATATCTGGCAACCCTGCCTCCATTTGAACACCACTCTCAGTATCTTTTTTCAAAAAATATATCATATCGGAATAATCAACGTTAAAAGTGATTGTAAAGTGATTTTAGAAGTCCAAGGATTCTGTACTGCTGTTGCCTAGCAAAAATTTCGACTTTAAACAGTGACAATAACGAAAGTTAAGTAGTATTTAAATACCTCCTCTGACAATCACTCTTTTTTAAATACCCGCTACCCGGCAATATAGTATTGTCATTATCGATTGACAGGTGTCATTATCATTTTGACATTATTACACTGAATGTCAAATTCAATTGACGGCGTCACTTTCGACTTTGATAGATCTCAAAAGTTGCCATTGCAAAATAATTTACATAGATCCTCGGCACTTTCTACACCATGAGTGTCTGCAGTAAATGCTGTAATTCAATTAAGGCCAGCGAAGTTAAAGCTTGTTCGAAGTGCACCAGTACATACCATTATCAGTGTCTAGGAGTGTCTGCTGAAAACTACGCCAAAGAATCCAAAGGCTACAAAGCGGCTTGGAAGTGCCCAAAGTGTAAATCGAGTGACAAAGGTAGTGAGAGTGCGAACGACACTCCTACCCAACCTAAGATCGCAATAAATGCGGATTCTCCTGCTGGACTTTGCCTTGAGGACCTGAAGTTATTTTTCGACAGAAAGCTTGAGGAGTCACTAAAACGACACCATAAAGACATAAAACGAGACATTAGTGCTGAAAATTCGGACACTCGAAATAAGATACAAGAGTTGACAGAAAGTGTCAATTACATGTCAACTAAATACGAGGAGCTAAAAGTGGCCTTTGAAAATAAAACAATAAAACTAGAAGAGGAAAACAAGGCTTTACGCACAGAGGTTGGTGAACTACGCTCGCAAGTAGGTGATCTTTCCACTCGGTTAAATCAAACCGAGCAGCAATCACGCGATTGTAACCTGGAGATACAGTGTGTACCCGAGCACTCCTCTGAGAACCTTAAGACCATAGTATACCAACTTGCTACCACTGTAGGACTAGATCTTCCTGAGCACCACCTTGTAAATTATCATCGTGTATCTAAACTGAATAAAGACTCAAATAGACCTCGTTCGATCGTTGTCAAGCTCTCCAGTCCACTAGTACGCGACACCTTCCTCGCTTCTGTAAAGACGTACAACAAGACCCACCAAAACGACAAACTTAATTCAGCGCACTTGGGAATAGCATCCGACGAGAGGAAGCCAATCTTTGTTTGCGAACACCTAACACCATCCGGCAAACAATTACACGCTGCAGCTCGTAGGGCCGCTAAAGAAAAGAAGTTCGATTTTGTTTGGGTCCGAAACGGAAGAATTTTTATGAGAAAGGACGTGAACTCAAGGGGCTTTATCGTGAAAGATCTTGACTTTTTAAATAACATTTTAGTTTAACATATGGTATCTGTCCTAAATGCTAGCACATCAACATACTTTAAGTTTGTCTACCAAAATGTTAGAGGTTTAAAAACCAAAACTAAAATAATACTGACCAATGCACTTAGTCAAGAGATCGACATCATAATACTAACAGAAACATGGCTGAATGATTCTGTCTACGATCATGAAGTTCTGGACAATAGATATTCGATTTTTAGGCGTGACCGCGCTTCGACAAACAGTTCCAAACAAGAAGGTGGAGGGGTTTTAATAGCTGTTTTAAAAAAGCACGTACTAATTCGCAAATCTAACTGGGAAACAATGGATGAGGACTTGTGGGTCGTGGTCAAATTCAAGCAGGGAAATTCATCAAGACATCTTTGTATAAGTGCAATGTATAATCCTCCACCCGCCACCTACGAACGACTTGAACGTATCTCCACCAACCTAACAAAAATAGTCCAACACAAACTGCCTCAAAACTCACTGCTGCTCTTGGCGGGCGATTTTAATTTACCAAATTTGACATGGAACCCCGACTCAAATAGCGGTAGCTTTCTCCCATCCTGTGGTGTCACACCCACAAATGATGTTTTCATTGATGCCCTATCTTTTAACAACCTTTATCAAATTAATCCAATCAGAAACGAAAATGGACGCACTCTTGATTTAATATTAACTAATAGCGCCAACGCATTCAAAGTTAGTCACTGCAACAATCCTCTTGTTAATATTGATAGCCATCATCCTCCACTTAACATTATAAGCAAATTTCAACCGCAAATACGGGTTAAACATAAGAGACTACCTTACTTAAATTATTCTAAAGCTAACTATGCAGAGTTGAAAGAAGACTTGGAAAATATTGATTGGAAGAACCATTTCGCAGGGGCTGATGATGTAGACGTTACAGTAGACATATTCTATGAACAGATAAACTCTATAATATCCAAACATACTCCTTATACATTAAGAAGTAACAATATATTTCCATGTTGGTTTAGTCGTCCCCTAATCAGAAATTTAAAAGAAAAAGCTAAATATCATAATCGTTTTAAAAAATATGGTAATCCTAGAGATCAAATCACCTACAAAATGTTAAGAGATCGTTGCGATAAAATGATTTTGAAGTGTCTCTCGGATTTTAAACAGAATGCCAAAACTCAAATAATTAAAAACCCTAAATACTTTTGGTCATTCATTAAGTCATTCAGATCTAACAGCAACGAAATTCCAGATGAAATGTATGATGATAAACACACTGCACAGGGAGGTCAACAAATTAGCAACCTTTTTTCAGACTACTTTCATTCAGTTTACTTGAACAACCCAGCATCGGCTTCTTGCCCTACATCCAACCCCTCAAATAGCTGCTACTCTACCTCCTTAGGTTCCTGCTATTTATCCAAAGCTGATATTCTGAAATCCTTGCGAAATATTGACCCCAACAAGGGCCCTGGTCCTGACTCTATACCGCCATTGTTTTTAAAGACTTGCGCATCGCAGTTAGTTGAACCTCTTTACATCATCTATAATAAATCACTTACAAGCGGCGTATTCCCCGCTAAATGGAAAACCGCACGTATAACGCCAATTTACAAAAAGGGAGATCAGAGTAATGTAGCAAATTATAGGCCAATTTCTATCCTGTCTGCCTTGGGAAAACTGTTCGAATCTATGATCCAAAAAATACTCTACACTCATCTGAAGTCAACAATAAGCTGCCATCAGCACGGCTTTCTCCCCGGGAGATCAACAGTGTCGAACCTACTTGGATACGTTAACGACATTAACCAAGCCCTAGACAACAAGTCGGAGGTTCATGCAATATATACGGACTTCTCCAAAGCCTTCGACGTGGTTGACCACACCATCCTCATCGAGAAGCTCGGCCATGCTGGCATTTGTGGCTCTCTGCTACGTTGGTGCGAGTCATATCTCAAAAATCGTTCCCAGTTGGTGGTCATCAGAGGTTTTAGTTCGCCAGCAAAGTTAGTTCCCTCAGGCGTACCACAGGGATCTCATCTTGGGCCCCTGTTTTTCCTAGCTTTTATTAATGACCTCTGTACCGCAATCACCTCTAATTTTAAGATGTTCGCAGATGATTTAAAAATTTACAAAGTAGTTAATACTAATCAGGATGTTTTAGCGTTACAAAGTGACCTTGATACTGTGAGTCAGTGGTGTGTAAAAAATAGAATGGTACTCAATCCCTCGAAATGTTGCCATATCAAGTTTACCCGTAAGAGAGTTCCAAAGGACGCCAATTATAAATTATATAACGATACTATATGCGAAGTCCATAGCATACGCGATCTCGGTGTTATCTTAGACTATAAGCTCGATTTTCGTGAGCACATCGACCACATTGCAAAGAAAGGGGCAAGATTAGCGGGATTCGTAACTAGGCAGACTAAAGCGTTTAACGATCCAGGTGTTCCAATTCTACTTTTTAATTGTTACGTCCGTAGTTTGTTAGAATATTGTAGTCCGATCTGGTGTCCATCATACGCTGTTCACATAAATAGGATAGAAAGTATACAGAAAAAGTTCGTATATCATCTCTCATACGCCAATCATCTCTGTCACAACTTACAGACTTATGAATCTAGAGTAAATTACTTTGGTATGACCACCCTCGCTCAAAGACGCAAGGTTGCCGATATAATATTTCTTTTCAAAATTATCCACGGGAAAATAGACAGCCCAGATATACTCAAAAATATACCATTTAATGTTCCACGAATAGGAAGTAGACTCCATACCCACAGGACTCTATCTCTACCTGTATGCCGTACGAAGTACGGACATGATGCTCCACTGTACCGTATGTGTTCCACTTACAACTCTATATGTCGAGAGCTTGATTTGTTTTGTGCATCGGTCAATATTATTAAAAACTTTTTCCAAAAATTATAAAATCTTAATATTTCTATATAATTTTAGCTTCTATTTATTTATTTTTTTTATTTTTTTCTTCTGCTTTAGCTTCCATTTTCTTATTCACCCAGGTGAATAAGCGGGAATAAACCATCTCTTTTATATAAAAATAAGATTCATACTGAGAGTAATATTCCTGGGCATGCTGTGCCCACCTCTAGAAGGTCATTCAACAAGGCGAAGTGTACCTATATCCTAATTTTAAGTTTAGTGTAAGCAAATGTTGTAATGTCCAGTTGGTGAGCCTATTAATAAAAAAAAAAAAAAAAAGTTGTCATTTTTAAATTTAAAATAATATATATATTTATTTTTAATGTTTCTTTTTGGTTTAAATTGTTCTTTGTTTAAGGTATCTTCAGCATTATTATACTTACTCTGTAGTAATAGTCATAATACTATTGTTAAGGTCATTGCATTTTTTTTTTTCTCTTAACTCTCTTTGTTTATATAGAGCCTATTTTATCGGACCTCTGGCTGTTGTTGAATGTTTAAATTTTTTTTTTCTTTTCTCTTTTTTGCACTAAGGGGGGAAGTGTAATGTATGTTATTATCTATGTATTGTGGGTAGACATCACCTACCCTCATTATGGTGCCTGACAAATAAATCAGTCTTGAGTTTAACAAATGGTGGTTTTATTGTGCAATTACAGTGGTAAGCATCATAATTGCCCATATCAGACACAGTGCCACCCAGCATTTTAAAATTCAAAATTCTGGGCGGCACTACACTGCGCTGGTCGCCCTGAGATATTAGTTGTTGAAACTCTTCATGCCCAGTAATTTCGCGGGTAACATTGCCCTTCAGACCGGAACATAGTAATGTTTGCACATTACTGCTTAGCGGATGAATAACTGGCAAAGGTGTGGTACTTCGCCAGGCGGCCCCCTGCAAAAAAGGCCTACCACTACAAAAAACAATGTTCATGAACTCACAGTTACATAAACAACAATATTATCACTACAGCAGCTTCAAACACTTATTAAATTTCCCCATCTAAGTTTTATTGCTAACATTTCGACGTTACGCCTTCATGGAGCTTTCTCGGTAAGTGATTTTTAGTGTCACAATAATCTTTCTCACAAAAAAATATACCGAATTCAGTGGCTCCTTGAAAGTTGAGAGGTGATTCTTCTATCCTTTTGTCATTAGAGCACATTGTGTTATTATTGTTGCTGAGTAGACTTTAATGTCACTATCACGAGTAATGGTTACAACAAATAAATGGATTTCTTGGCTAGTAACATGGAGTTAACGTGAAACGGAACGTGATTTCGTCTCTAACTCAGCTTTTAAACTTAGCTATAATAATAACTACGAAAAATAAGTTATTAATAAAAATTATTCATTTTTTACAATCGATTTTAACTAGCTTTTTGATGAATAAATAAATTGTTATAATGTTTTTTTCTTTTTTTTTATATTAGTGAGTAACAAGACGAGCAAATCAGGTGCCTAATAGTAAGCATCATGATTGCCCATATCAGACACAGTGGCAGTGTTTTAAAATTCAAAATTCTGCGCGGCACTGCACTGCCCCTGTACCCTGAGATATGAGCTGTTGAATCTCATCATGCCCCCCAGTAATTTCGCTGGTAACATTGCCCGATTGCCCCTCATACCGAAACACAGTAATGTTTGCACATTACTGCTTGGCGGATGAATAACTGGCAAATACTACAACAACAACAATTATATCATCACACCTCTTTCCCAAAGGGATAGACAGAGATGTACCCGGGACTCAGTCCCATAATAGGTACATCCACATTACGCCAGTATGTTATTGGTCCCATGTAATAGGGGGAATGCCTATTGCCATCTATTGGGTACAGTTCCAGACTCCAAGCTGTCACGGAGATAATTCCTAATGGAGAAATCCAATAACAATGCCTGACCTGGGGATCGAACCCGGAGGACCTCATGATCAGCAGTCGAGCTTGCGACCACTACGCTACCGAAGCAGTCTAATTTATGTGTATATTATAATAATTGTACAAGGTCTACTCGGGATCTCTCAGGTAAGGACAATAAGAGGGAATGACTCCTTTTTACTTGAAGCCCTCAATAGTCATAACTAGTTAAATTGGCTATCATAATCTGTATGTATACCTCCAACAATAAAACTCAATTTAACTACTAACTAATCTATCTTGCGTTTGGAAATATACCTCCAAGGAGAATGCACAAGGCACTTGTAGGGTTTAATTTTTTCAATTGCTAGTTTTATAATATTATATTTGTTTGCTGGTGAGGCGCCGGGTGGTGTCTATGCAGAAGTTTCCAGGCATCTTAGTTCTCTATACGTTGAAACTGTAAGCTCAGATTTTCGAATACACAACCTGAGATTACTTAGAAAATGTATTTAATCAGAAATCCAAATACCCCTACTACGAGTATTAGAACCAGAAACTAATTCAATATGGAGGGAATTCTCGAAATCGAACCACTCGCTGCGATCCAATCCGAGTATCTACAACTTCAATTCGAAGCTAGTTTCTGTGAAATAAAACCCTTTTCGAATCACTCGTGTGAGATAAAGGATATACGACGTACACTTACAGTCAGTAGAATAACTTATTTTGAAAAACATTATAATTGTACTAGTTTATCAACATAACTATTGTACGTTTTTTATTCATCATTTGCAGCAGATGTGACAAGAATAAGAAAAGCGATCATTTCATATTTTAAAGAAGAACTATGTATCGCCGCACCGGTACCTACTGTCTCAGCTTGCCTAACCCAATTTAGATTGATTTATAAAGCAACCATTACATTATCCAATATATACAATGCTAAATTTAGTGTTGCTGAGCGAGATAATATTAAAATACAGATCTCAACTGTCTGCAGAAACTGCCGAAACCAGCGTCACAGTTCTACTGTGTCGTATGCTGAGCATGTTACCGTATTCAGATTATACACGTACTTAATTGAAATTTTTGGCATTTTGTAATACTATGTTTTTTAATTTTGCTATTAGCTTAAAAACTGTAACTGCCGTTACTTATTTACCTGAATAAAAAAACCTTTCTATTCTATTCTAACTGCTTTTATACTATACAAAATGAGCACGCTGCGACGTCCAATCGGTCTCCACTTTAAACGATATGGATTTCAGAGATACATAATTAA
This sequence comes from Hemistola chrysoprasaria, assembly GCA_947063395.1. NCBI lineage: Eukaryota > Metazoa > Arthropoda > Insecta > Lepidoptera > Geometridae > Hemistola > Hemistola chrysoprasaria. Next base: position 15,948,852 of record OX346718.1, read on the forward strand.
TAAGCAATTTATATTCATCGAAAGTAATATTCTCGGTGGCGTAGTGGCGTAGTGGGCGCATGCTCGACTGCCAATCAAGAGGTCCCGGGTTCGATCCCCAGGTCAGGCAAAGTGTTAAATATTGGATTTTTCCATTTGGAATTATCTCAATAATTGCCTGGAGTCTGGAACTGTGCCCGGTAGATGGCAATAGGCTCGCCCCCTATTACATGGGACCAATAACATACTGGCGAAATGTGGGTGTATCTACCATGGGACTGTGTCCTGGGTACACCTCTGCCTACCCCTTCGGGAAAAAGGCGTGAATGTATGAAAGTAATATTACTGTTACTATTGCTTGCTTTAAGTTGTTTATCTGATGATGTCTGTATGTGTCAGCAGGAGGGGCCAAACGTTTCACTTTCTTGGTCCGTATGTGACAATCTGAGTGATAGTCAGGGATTTGGGATCGTAATTTTAGTGGTTTTCTTTGTTCATGTATACGGGATTGTTTATTGCTTTGCGAAATGCTTGTTTTGTTGCTATGAACGTTATTGTTGGACGAAATAAGTTGGATAGTTTTTTATACGACCGTTCTTCAAGTTTTAATGTTTTTATTGGTCTGAGTCTGTCTTATTAAGATTTTCATCTGCACCGTCTCCTATTTCATTTTTATTGCTTTTAATTTCCAAGAAAATACTAGTCAGCATAAAAAAATTCTTTCACTTAAATATCTTGGCAGAAGTTATATCTAGAGCAACCTTTGAGATATTAAAATTAACTCTCAGCACTCAATACTCGGGAAATCGGTGACGTGGCTTCGCATAGATTCCGAAACTAAGTCCCAGGAGCTTAACTAGTCGTAAGCAAAGACATTATGAACTCAGTCAGCACCTTTATTGATCCTGGAGTGGAGAATTCAATTATTATTGGAACTTTTGTAAGTTGATTCAGATTGACCTTTGATTTTAGTTTGAAGAGGAAGTAACATTTATTATAATAACAACCAGTTTGGTACTCTTCAGGTTTATAATAATCGGTAACGGCATTTTTTACTCCGGTACTTTACAGAAAAAATATGTAGAATTTTTTCTCTTTATCTTACTTCCAGGTTTAGTATGACGAAAACCGGTGATGAGCTAGGCTTTGTACCTACTCGTTTTAATAAAATTTATCCAATCTCAAATTTATATTATTTGTTGAACAAAATTATGGTAATTCCTGTGTCGGCCACAGAAGTTTGCACATACAGCTAATTTCATTTTCACCGGTTTTTTATAATGAATGCTCAATAAACTTTTGTTCAGCGTTACCAAAGGAGATCCCCCAAAACGTGACGGGCCCGTGACTCTTCAAAATTTATCGTCCAGGTGTAATAAATAAGAAGAGTGCGCCATTAGCCCAAGATAACTCTGTTTTATTGTAATTTTATGCGGTACATTAGCCTGAGGAGAAAATGCAAAACGCTCCAGAGATTAATTAGCTATACATACATACATACATATAGGTAATGTACATTTTCTAAATGGCTCGGAAGCAATTTGATCAGTGCGAGAACGCTTTTATCTTTATGGCTTCCTAATTGTCGGGGCAATGAATCGATTTATTGTTATCGATATCGTTAAGGCTCTTGAATACTGATTTTAATTTGTTTGCCTTTCTTCAATGCTAATTTTCCTTCGTGTACATTTAGAGGTATATAATATTAATCTGTATAGAATCATTATGTTTCGGTTTCAGATTTAAATTTCTATAATTAAATTGCAAGCTATATATTGTTATAGTGCAATATAATAATCAAAACGATATTGACATAATATTATAATCTTCATAAAATGGAGATTAAAATTGCCAATTATAATTGAAGATATTTTGCGCCAAGAAATTAAATACTCGTATATTAGGTATGTAGTTTTAGGTAAACAATATTTAAGCAAGCATAAGGGGGGTTTTTCCGTTTCCGGCTGTCAAAAGGCCGACACGTTAAAAGTTCACGTCTCAGTTTAATATTGAAAGAAAAATAGTTAAACCTCACAAAATCCACAAAATAACTGTGAAACCAAGAAAACGAGTGTGATTAACCGTGTTAAAATAATAAATATTGCGATTCGCGGACAAATTGTGAAATAATTACGAGTTTATAATTCCATCCAAGTTAACCTAAAAATTCAAGGCAGAGTGACAGTGACATTATAAAGAACTTGGGAACCTCTACTGTCAAGTGTCAACATCAAACTCAGTCATAGACAAAGCAATCACCGGATAGAGTTGCCATTCAAAAAGAAAAAAGTGCACATAGAAGAAAATGGTAGAAAGTGGAAAAATGGAAGATCAGTTTGAGAAGCTCTTTAGGAAAATGAAAATGGAGATGGATTAACAAACCGAATCCATAACAAACACTGTGATGGCAAAAATGGACGAGAAATTAAATCCGATACTGGAGGAAAATAAAATATTGAAAGAAAAAATAATAAATTTAGAAAAAAAAATCGATTCTTTCGAAAAAGATAAGAAAAGAAACAATCTCCTACTTTTTGGAGTGAGGGAAAATGATGAAAACCAACACGATCTGCCAGGAATAGTCAAAGATTTAATAAACAAAGACTTAAAAATTTCCATAGAAACTAGTGACTTTATAAATACATACAGAATTGGAAAAAAAACGGCTGGAAAAACTCGACCTATCTTAATATCTTTCACTAATTATTGGAAGAAAGCGGAAATACTAAAAAATAAAACAAATTTTCAAGATGTATATGTCAAAGAAGACTACCCGAAGGAAGTTTTAGAAATAAGAAGATCATTACAGGCTAAAGTTAGAGAGGAAAGGGAGAACGGGAACTTGGCTTTCATAAAATATGACAAACTAATCATCAAAAGAGCGAACAGTATCATAGAAAAAAGGAAAAGAGAACAGTCTACTTCACCAGAAACTAAGCAGCAACCAAGGAAGCAAATAAATACCACCACCACACCCGTAACAAAAATAACTAAGACAAATGCTTTTGAGTACTTAAGGGCAAGAACTAACTCCCTCCCATCATCTTCTAGTAATAAAGAGTAGCAATTAGACATCAGCAACCGGAAACGGAACGACCTCAAGCCGGCTGGTCACCGTGGGGCCGACGGACCAACACCCTCTAGTGGAACCCTCTCAAAAAATAAGGACAATGAATTAGAAAATACTTTTTATATAGCAACACTAAATGTCAGAACTTTAATGGAAGAGAATAGATTATTCGAGCTAAAACAATCAATAAAGCACATAAATTGGGACATAATAGGGCTTTGTGAAATAAGAAAAGAAGGCGAAGAAATTAGGGAATACAAGGAACACATATTCTACTATATAGGAGAGAAAAAAGGATCATACGGTGTCGGGTTTTTGGTAAAAAAACAGTGGAAAAAACTTATACAAGAATTTGTTGGAATTTCAGAAAGAATAGCTATGCTTAACATAACAATACCAGAAAACAATCAAACATGGTCAATAATACAAGTCTATTCTCCAACGGAGCGAGCTTCTAAAAAGGACAAGGAAATATTTTACCAAAGACTAACAGAAACTATTAAAAAAGCTCACAAAAATATAATAGTAATGGGAGACTTTAATGCACAAGTAGGACAGAAAAGTAACAACGATGAATTCACAGTGGGTAATTACAGCACAGGAAAAAGAAATGAAAACGGACAACAACTTATTAATTTCTCACTGGAAAATAACTTAAAAATAATGAACACCTTCTTTAATAAGAAAAAACAAAAAAAATGGACATGGATCTCCCCAAATTCAAGAGATAAAAACGAGATCGATTTCATCTTGACAAATAAGCCAAAATCGTTTAGTGACATAAACACAGTGAAACAACTGAACTTTACCACGGATCACAGAATGGTGAGAGGAGCTATGTTTATTAAAAAGTGGAAAAAGTCAAGAAAGAATATCAAAACAAGCGAAAATCGTAACATTACTCTGCCATTACCTGAGAGCACCCTGGACAGTTTAAGGAACACTTTAAAAGAAATTGATAACTGTGAAACAACACATGACAAATATAATACGTTGGAAAAGGAATTATTGCAAATCAACAAAAAATGTACAATAAGTGAAAAAAGGGACATTTTAGGAAAAGAAGCAAGATTTCTGATGAATGAAAGGAGGATATTGTACGAAAATAGAAAAACACATCGGAAAGAAATTGCCGAAGTCAGTAAACAAATTTCATCATCTATTAGAAAGCACAGAAAAAATCTAAGACTAAATACAATAAAACACGAAATAGAAAAAACAGGAGGTATTAAAAAAGCTATGAAAAAACTGAAAGAATATACAACATGGATCCCTAATATAAAACACAAGAAATTTAATCAAAAAGAGCCCATACTGACAAGAAAAAGACCAGACATATTGAAAGCAGCTACAGACTTTTATAAAATTCTATATTCAGAAAAAGATTCAAATATTAATACAACACATAATGAAGAACAGAATACGGATCAAGACAAAATACCCCACATATTATACAGCGAAGTAAGAAGAGCAATACAAACGCAGAAAGTAGGGAAGGCATCAGGTGATGATAGAATATCTAATGAACTATTAAAAGCGACAGAAGAGGTAATTATAGAACCACTCACTAAAATATTTAACGAGATCATAGTATCAGAGCAAATCCCATCTCAATGGACAAAATCAACAATTATATTGATTCATAAAAAGGGCGACAAAAATTTGATAAATAATTATAGACCCATAAGCCTCATGTCTAATATATACAAAGTCTTCTCAAAAGTCTTATTGGGTCGACTAACCAAACAACTAGATGAAAACCAGCCAAGGGAGCAGGCGGGGTTCCGCTCAAACTTCTCTACAGTAGACCACATACATGTAGTAAAACAATTAATTGAAAAATGCAATGAATACCACCAACCATACTATTTATCCTTCGTTGACTACAACAAAGCTTTCGATTCACTAAACCACAACTACTTATGTGATACCCTCAAAAATCAAAACATAGAAGACAAATATATAAGAATAATTAAACAAATATATAAACATAATATGGCCAGAGTACAATTAGAAAGTACAGGAGAAGAATTTCATATTCAGAAGGGAGTAAGACAAGGAGATCCCTTATCTCCAAAGCTGTTCACCGCAGTCCTAGAAAATATTTTCAGGAATCTAGACTGGAACTGGGGAATAAATATAAACGGATCCAAACTTAATCATCTTAGATTCGCCGATGATCTAGTCTTGTTTGCAGAAGAACCTGAGACGATCCAAACAATGCTACAACAACTGGCCCATGAAAGCAAAAGGGCAGGTCTCTCAATGAATCCCAGTAAAACAAAGATCATGACAAACAGAGCTCGAATAAAAATTAAGGTAGAACAGGACGAAATTGAGTATGTGGACGAATATATATATCTAGGCCAACTAATTACACCTACAAATATGGCTCAAAAAGAAGTAGAAAGAAGAACAACAAATACATGGAAACGTTACTGGTCGCTAAAAGAGATAATGAAAAATAAGAATATACCAATATCAAATAAAACAAAGCTGTACAATACATGTATCCTACCTTGCCTTACTTACGGATGTCAAACGTGGCCTTCTACTCTAAAAATACACAACACCATTCAAACCTGCCAAAGAGCAATGGAGCGAAGCATGATGAACATTAGACTGAAAGATAAATGGAGAGCTACAAAAATAAGGAACATAACGAAAGTTGAAGATGCCACAAGAAAAGTAAGGAAATTAAAGTGGAAATGGACAGGACATGTGATGCGAATGAATGACAGATGGACAAAGGACATAACAGAATGGTACCCCCGAAATGGAAAAAGACAAAGAGGAAGACAGATAAAAAGGTGGGAAGACGATTTACCAGATAGATGGAGAACCTTAGCTCGAGAGAGACAAACATGGAGGGACCTAGAGGAGGCCTATGTCGGAAGGCAGCCTGACCAAGTTGCTGATTAATAATAATAATAATAATAATAATGGTAATCAACTGGAAAACGTACATACACACAAAATATCATAAATTAATATATTAGATAAGTATAATTTAAATATAATAATAGATATTATTAACCTTGTTAACGATAAGGTCAGTGAAATAAAGGCTATTTTTATTTTTTTTATTTTTATTTATTTTTATTTATAAGGGGGGTTTACTTTAATATATTTTAAGGTACAAGATGAAAAAATATAACACGAACTTTCCAAATGTTTATTTTTACAATGGAACAATAATATATCATACATTGAAAGAATCGTATTCACATTAAGAATTTCTGGTCCAAACATAATATTATGTTCAACTGTCACTACAGTGATAATTAGTCAAAATAATATGGTTTTGAAATAATTTTAGTTTAGTTTAACTGTTCCAATACAAACGCTATATCAATGATCAAAAACATAAAATAAAATCGTGATTAGAATAACACTATTCGTATTATAATTATTTATACATTATAGTGGCATCGTAATGTTGATATGACTAGTTTCGTGCAAAATTATTTACAGCATTTATTTATTTTTACTCCATTTATTTTATTGGACGAATAACTTTGCATGAAATCAGACCTTATTTTATTTATCTTTTGCAATCAAAATCAACGTTTTTAAAACAAATTATTTACTACAAGTAATAATAATGAAAGGGGGAGGCCTATGTTCAGCAGTGGACGTCCTATGGCTGAGATAATGATGATGAAGTAATAAGTTAAAATATCTAATGCTGATTTCATTCAAAATTATTTCAATGTCACGTCCAATATAATTTATGCCTTAATTTTATGCAATTTCAAATAAACAATTCAAAATTATAATACAGCAGTCGTTGTTCAATAATTAATGTTACGATTACCTTTAATTTACAATTCAAATAAGTCGCCTTATTCGATAACGGTGAAGAAATAACGAATTTCAAATAATGTACGAATAAATAACGCAAATGTACTAGTTATGTTTGACAAAACTCAATTTAATAATATTTAGAAAGTTCTTTAACTACGATGTGACCACTTTAACTAATCTATAATGCGAAAACGAACACGTATCTTAATGATAGTTGAAACAAAAAAATATCACAACGTTTTTATATAGATTCTCCCACAGATATTACAAAGTTATTGATGGTTTCGTTACAAACATTCTCTTGAAAGTCCTCGAGGGAATTTCGGCCATATTTACACCGTTTTAGTTAGTTACACATTATGCTCACTACGCCCACTCGTTTATTGAATCTGTTCTGTGGCCCACATAATGTCACGCGAACATCACTGCACACAACAATAAGGTCCATGTACAGCCACAGTGCAGCGCGTGCGGCGCGGCGCTGAGCGGCGGCCAGCCCTCGCCCCACGGGCCGCGGACCTCGGCTTCGGGTCACATCGTCGTTACCATCTCTGATAACATATAAAACAGGTTAATCTCAATCTCAAATGGATGCAAAGAAAATGTTTGTTGTTATGTGAGCATAGGTACTTTAACTTTTGGTTATACACTGCAATAACAGTCTCTCTTTTGCAGTGTAAAACTCGTGCAAAACTTTATAAAATCTCGGAATTCAGCCGTTTTGACTGCGCAGTGCGCAGTACCAATACCTACAGTATTCGTATTGCACAGAGAGCTCATAAATTTTCACATGAGATATAGTTAGGTAAACCCGTTTGGATCACTGTTACCATGTTAATAAAAAAACTTTGGGGTTAGAATAAAATTTATTATATAAAGTCAAATGTAATGAAAAATGTCACCCACGGGTGAATAAGAGCGATACGTGAAATTTTCTTCCCAAATCATATTGAATTTCAAGCGAATAGACCGCTTTTTAGTCTAAATATTTTATTCTGATCTAAATTTCATAGTAAATTATGTTTTTACGTAAGTAAATTAAATTTAACTATTTTTACGACCACAATAGAAACATTAAGACGTAATTAAGTACTTGTAATTGTAAATTCTGTTTAACAAAAACAATATTCAATAGCATTTCATAATTTAATTAGAAATGTTCGCGAATTACGAAAATGTTTATTCAAGTGTGCGGTGAAATTAATTCGCCCTGTGGCTGGTGACTATACAAAATATTATATAATGATAATAATGAGTGTTAATTACCAAGGTTTTGCATTTGGTGCTGGCTCAGAACGATGTAGGGGTTGTCCAGATCTGGGTCCTCTAAAACTCCTCGGTGGAGTTGCTCCAGGTGCCTGTCTACATCATCTGCAGAATTAAGATCTCTTGTTATTCTATCTTTTCTTTTACTACAGAATTATATATTATTTTGTAGTCTTTTAATTTGATAAAGAGACAGGGTGATTTTATAAATAAATCAACTGCAATTTTATCCCATTATAGCAAAAGAGAGTTAACCATTTGGGATCCTCTGATGGTCTTTTTGTCACCTAACATTAATACTTATTGTCGCACAGCTCAATTAAACTCAAAAAGTGGGTCGAAAATGTGTAAGATTCTACCTTATTGGCGATATCATCAGACATACAAAAAATTGGAACTTGTGGCAAATAATATTCAACTAATTGATTGAATTTGGCGTTACTTTTCGGAACTCCATTGCAAACCCCTAGAACAAGAATATTTAGTTTTCAGTTCCGATTTTTAGTGTCAAAAACAACATGCACAGTGCACCGCCCTCCCGCCCGCAAAATTGCATGCAAAGAGGAAATGCTAATATTCAACTAAGTAACTCACATGATGAGACGATAGTGGTCGGTGGAGCTACCGTAGTTGTAGTCGTGGTTGTTGTAGTTGTTGACGTTGTAGTCGTGGTTGTGGTTGTGGTCGTTGTTAATACTGTTCACATTTATTTATTTTTAATTAATATTCTTGTTCCATTGAGAAAGACGAAACAATAATAGGAGTATAATACCTATATTTCATATATTATAGTTAATAAAATAATAAATAATATGGGACAACTTCCACACACGGTCATCTGGACTTAAACTAGGCCAAGCCTGTACTATGGTAACCAGATGACTGATATACATACTTATATAAGCTTATAACACCCAGACACAGATCAAACAGACATGTTCATGCACAAAAATGTTTGACCTGGCCGGGGATCGAACCCAAGACCTGCGACTCAGAAGGCAGGGGCGCTACTGGCTGAGCTAACCGGCCAGTCAATTAAAACTAACTAACTGAACGGGACGTATGATGACGTATTTCATAGGGCATAAGCCTCCCCAGTTTTCGCCATTTGTATGTCTTTCGCCGCTCTCAACCACATTAGTCCCACTGTCCTGGATACATCACTCCATCGTGCCATTAGTCTGTTGACACATCTTTTTATCTGAATACGGTGCAATAAAAAATAATAGTTACAATGTAAAAAGAGCTCAGCTTGTGCCCTGCCGAGTGTGTTCTCGACGTGGCAGCGGTAGGCGCCGGCGTCCTCCCGCGACATCTCTGACACCACCACACTGAGCGTGTGCCGGTACCCGCGAGACGAGACGCTCACTTTGTGCTTAGACCCTGTTAGATACAAACAATACTCTATAATGTATCTTAAAAAGTGAAGAAATTCTGTGAAAATGCAATAAATTCTGTGGCAATAGCCCTAAACCACCCTGTTCTTAAATACATACAATTACTCCTAGTTCCTGTTGGGATGGGCAGAGAGATTCTCTCCACTTGCTTATCCTGACAACTTTTGCTTCTTCTACTTTCATTACATTCTTCGTATGTGCTCAACTATTGTAGGTACTCTTGATCTGGCCTTTCCTTGATGCCATATTATATAATAAAAGCTTAGTAAATAAAGTGGAGTCGATAAACAGGATACAAATAGAGATTGACTCAAGAATCCAAAAGAAGTGCCTACTAAGTTTAATTTAATATTTCAAAACAGCAATTTTGAAATTATTCTTTCAAATTTTTGGGTCTTTCGGTGAAAACAGAAGCTTATCTTTTTATTTAATTTACAAAGATTTTCATATTACCATTTTTATTTTTGCATGGTTATTAGAGGTTTTTTTCGAAAATGCTTTTTTAAATGAGTACTCGTGTAATCGACCATTAAAAAGACATCGCGTTGTAAAAGGCGCAATAAAAATATTAACGACTTAGCCAAAGTTCTCTCCTGTAGTTTATTAATAATATTTCGGTAAAGAATATCATTAACAATTTGGCTCGTAAGTCTGCAAACTTTTCTACTTATTGTAATAGTCTTAATAATAGTATTAATTTCGTAATACTATTTTGACATGAAAAAACTATTAAATATTGTCGAGGTTTATTCTAGTTTTGTACATATTAATTCATTTTAAGGAAAATTTTAAGATTATATCAATATTTGCTATTATTAATCCTAATTAGTAAAAACAGCAATGGCTCAAGGTTTAATGTGTGTATTTATTAGTGTTTGTATTGAATTTAAAACGACTGGATTTCATATAAATGAATGATTATTATTAACGGCTTTTTATCATCGCATAGGACGCGACATCCAGGTCTGCGCATAAACACTACAGAAACGCCAATCGAATACAATCAAGTACCTATTAATTTTTGAAAATGTGTGTCGGCGATGACAAATAAACAAGTTTTAAACCTCCTTTTGGATGCTTAATTTATCTCCAATAATTAAACTTCACAATATTACCGGAAGATTTCATAATATAATTATTTATATCTATCTAAAAGGAAAATCGATTTGATACTAGTCGTCTGTAATCTAGAATTGATTTCAATTTCTAAAAAGGCTAAAGTGTTTAGTTGTGTTTTTTTACTTATACTTCAGTAATATAATAAAAACATGTACTAACATTAAATAATACTAACTTTGTATTAGAGATAAGAAAGGTGAATAAGCAATATAAAGGCTTTTTTATTTTGATTTTATTTCCACCTCATTAAATGAATTTTCGTACATGGAACTTTTTACTGTGAAACTGTGTTTTAAAGTCATTTAAACTTAAATTTTTGTCATATTCTCAATATTATAAAAATATGTTTTTTTTTCTTATCTCTCTATATCATTATTTTTACTGTACACAGCAAATGTTAAAGTCGTGTGCTGGGGTAAAACAAGGAAATGTTGCCAATTCCTTGTCTTACCCTCATAACCTGGGTTTACAGTTCCTGCCTATTACCATTAACAAGTCTCTGTTCTCCATTAAGAGTCCAGTAGGTCATGGGTGGTGGGAAGGCTTCAGCGGTGCACAGCAAGGTGACCACACCGCCCGACGGAGCTCGGATCGCCACCCGACCTGCCCATACTGATGGAGCAACTGTTGGAATTACAATCATTTTTATACCAAGCACCTTAGATTAAAGAGTCTTTCTATATTGACTGCTAGATGAATCGCACGGTTTAAAAATTACTCCTTGTTTTATTCCAGGGTCTAAGCCATCTACATACCAAATTTCAGCTTAATCGGTTCAGTAGTTTAAACGTGAAAACGGAACAAACATACACACAAAAAACAGCGGTGCTTTTTTTGTGTCATCTAGGTGGCGCTGGAGTAGAGTTAGATCTCGGTAGCGTTTTGTTCACCTGTTGCAAACGAAACTTTTTTACATTGTACTGAGATTTGAGATCAATAGAATTAGTAGGATATACAGGGACATCTTGATCCCATTGTACCAGGCACAGAGTAGGTATCTTGCTACCAGTCTTACTACGATCCTGACATACGAATTTTGCTTCTTTTTTACAGGCCGCCTGATGGTTTGCGGTTACCGCCGCCTATGGCAACACTCCTTGGTGCCATATATTGTCATGCCTAAAAGATTTTAAATAAACCGTATAAACTGCATTATCTCCATGAAACATAATACTTTATTTTTCAGATTAAAATAATACTATATGCTGCTTCGTAAAAATAGAATTATACTACAATAAATTATAACGCTGGACTTTTTCAAATCAGAGAACAGAAATGCAAAAACTAATGAAAGAAACTCACACATTACGTTGATCTGTATTCTCTTGCTGACAGAAGGTGGCACTCCATTGGTAGCTATACAGAGGTACGCTCCCGACGTCACTCGCTCCACGCCCGTCAAGTTCATCCACGGCCCGCTCCACTTGGCAACTGTTTACAATCATCAAAATGCTTATGAAATTTGTAAAACTCTACATCATGCGTGTAGTCTCAATACATAATTTTTATTTTTTGGACGTCTGGAACAAGAATCTTTAGTTTTTAGTTCCGATTTTTAGTGTCAAAAACAACCTGCACAGTGCACCGCCCTCCCGCTCGCAAAATTGCATGCAAAGAGGAAATGCTATTTATTAGGTTTTATTTTTTTGTTAGTGGCACCATTCATATATCGACACGTCTACACATTTCTTGTTCCAGAAGTCTACAATGGAGTTCCGAAATGTAACGCCAAATTCATTCAATTACTTTTTATTAATCATATTTTACAGACTAAGGCGTCTTTTCACATGAATATATTGTGAATACACCGTAATGGTAGGATGAAAGTTATAATGTGAATCTAGGAAGATACATTTCAGTCACGAGCGGGACTCAGACCCACGGCACTCGCCATTCCACGTGGCAGCAATCTCCAAGCTTTTAAATCCTTAAATGTACCTATACTATATCTTAGAATTCTTGATACTAAGCGAATAGTTAGTTTCGCCTTACTGAACCAGTTCTTACAAAATTTAGCAATTCGCAATTTACTCAAATAGTTCATGTAGTAAGGCCTGTTTCAGAGCGTATTTCAGCAAAATTTTCCTTAGTTACTCTTTAATTTATTCAAAGTTTCTTAACCATCATTTTATGATTACAGAAAGTTGATTATATTTTGCCCGGTCCCTTTATATTGAAGCAAAAACCTAACGATTTGTTTGTAAAATCTTCTCGGGTTTTTAGGCCGTTTCTCAAAAGACACGTACCGTAATTCACTGCCTTTTTCATCTTAACGAGGAATCACTAAGCTCTCTTGATCTTATTGATGCGATTCCTTCGATTCGATTCTAATCGGATAAATGTTGCCTTTGGGGGTTAGATTATAAAAATATTATTATTATAATAATGTAAAGAAATAATCTGCTGCCAAAAAACTCGATATCCTCTCTAGTCTATCCTAGTAGTCAAAAGTAAGCCTATTTTATATATATAAAAAAAAAAATCGACCGAGCGTAGCCTTAGAATCGATAAGTGAGGAAAACTTACGCTTTTGCCAGTTTAAGGGTTTAACCTCTGGTATGTACGTTTGATCGACGATAAATGCAGAAATTTTGATCTAATCTTAATGAAACTTTGCAGACAAGAAGTTTAAACTAATACAATTTTTAAGTGAGACAATGAGCCAAATCAGTTAAGGGGTTCCAGATATATATGATAATTTCAAAACCGACAGTCCGTATTTTTTTTTTCAGACTAATACTCGTAGTTTAGGACCAGCATAAATATATTAGTCAAAGTTTGTATGTATGAATGTGTGTTTGTCCGATGAAAACTTGAAAGCCGATAATCCGATCTTGAAGAATCTTTATAGGCAAATAGTATAAAAAAAATTTTCAAGTTCGAACATGAGCTCAATCGGTCATGGGGTTCTAGAGTAATAAGGATTTATTACGGACATGCCGAGAACATATAGAAAAATGTATGTTTATTAATATTAAGTTTAAAAACCACATAAAAATACACACAACATAATACACATAATTTACATAAAAATGTTTCAGATGAAAATACGATTAAAAGGATTTAAAAGGAATGAATGGTAAACCGTTGTTAATAGAAATTTCTCTAAATAAATAGCAATAGATTAACGGACGACAAAGGATGTTGAAATTTAATGAACAAGAACCCAATATTGTAAAGTTTCTAAGATTTTGGCAGACAGGAAAACAATACCACAAAACATTAATTTCAAAATACAGTCTGAAGAACTAGGACCGGATTAAATCCTTGGAAAGTACGAACTTGACAATTCTCTTAGGATACTTAACACGAACTTTCAATACTTACACGCTTGTTCGAGTTTCTGGAGGCTCGGAAATGATATTCCGAGTTTTATACAGTTTGTATGAAGCGAACAATGCAAATAAGGGAATTAAACATTCAATTCATAGCCACAGGCGCTAAAGTTTCTCCTTTGTGTGGATACAGTTAGTTGTTTTGAGCGGCGAGACTTGTGTGCACCACTGTGACAGTTTTTGCGCACAGTAGCTTTACGTCCGTGGCCAAACCGCTGTGCGGTAGTGTGTATAGCAGATAAAGGCTGTTTCGGAATGAACTTTATATAAAACAATTGTTTGTACCGATGTTATTCGAATGGAATTAAGGAAATTTTAGCTAATTCGGCTTCCATAGCTGCGTGGTATGCTGCTAATGCAATGTAAAATTGAAGTTTGTTCATGCTTTTTTGGTAGAGTATTTTGCACGTTCATTTTAAACTATTTGGATTCTACTTTCAGATCACAACGAGCTAGAGTAAAATTAACTTTAGGAAAAATGTTTTCATTTGTGCTCTTTGTATTTAAAATGCTTAACCTTCGTGTATATTATAATAGTACTTTTATATCCCTCTTTTACTGCAAAATTATTGCAAAACTAAAAACATTATTTATTAGTAAACACCTTATGAGGAGGCCTATGACCAACAAGTGAACTTGACTTGCAACGAGGCACCGGAACCGCGACTCGAAAACATAATTTTTTATGTGTCGGAAGTTGTGTGATTATAGTCTCACAATTATTGATGTATTTTCTTTATATAACATTTTTTTAATTAAAATATTAAAAATCATAAACTACGTTTCGTCCACTAACCCAGCGTCTGGTTGTTCATCTTGAAGTGCCTGGAGTCCTCGCGTCTCCAAGTGATGAGAGGCAGCGGAGTGCCGGACGCCACGCAGCGGAGCGCAGCATTCTCTCCTTCCTTGATCAGGATCTCTCCGCTGCTGGCCTCGTCGTCTATGTCTGGTGGCACTGAGGATATGACATATTATTTTTTATTTATTCTTAAAGATTAGAGCGGCCTCATCGCTTGAAAACCAATATGATTATTGGAAGAAAAATGTCCTCCTATAGTGTGTTAATAGGTGGGATAGAAAAATTTCGCCGATGAACTTCTACGGTAGCTCAATTGGTAGAGTGCCAACCGATTGGATCGTTGCGGAAGGTGTGGGTTCAATTGGTAGAGTGCCCACGGCGTGGATCGTTACGGAAGGTGTGGGTTCAATTGGTAGAGTGCCCACGGAGTGGATCGTTACGGAAGGTGTGCGTTCAATTGGTAGAGTGCCCACAGCGTGGATCGTTGCGGAAGGTGTGGGTTCAAGTCCCGCTCGTGGGTGACATTTTTCTTTCCATATTCATATTCATATTATTAGAAGAGGTCATAAGATAATAAGGCAACGATGTGGTCTGAATATCTTATTAAGCTTTAAAATTGTTAAAATTGTTCAGATGGTATGTTTCAAATGATAAACGAGTTCGACGCGAAAGTCATGGACAACACTCATAAATACGTGTTTTAGAAGCAAACATTTTGGTCAGATATCGAGATAGCACTGTACCGACCACCAAGCACCGAGAGAGACGTTATGGCACTTCTCCAAGCGCTATTATCATAGCTAAGGCTACTTACTCTGATACCGCGGCTCTTAGCTCACGTAATGTATTTCTATACTGCACTTACTCTTGAAACTATTTTATACTCTGGCGTATATCATTTTATATATTTGAATTTTGTGGCTTACTAAATCACAAAACATGATATTATATTATTTACTAGCTGTTATCCTAGACTTTCTCCACGTGCAATTAAAGTGTTATTTTTTTTATACGGAATTCTAATCATAATTCTAAAAAAATAACTTAAGTAACTTCTAACAACATTGGCTATCGTTCAGTAAAATTCCGAAAATAATGGGGTCAATTTTTAGCGCGGCAGCCTTCACCTTTTTCATAAATAAAAGTAGCATATTATATTATATCCATGGATGCATCAGCTATCTGACAGTGAAAACCTCATTAAAATTGGTCCAGACATTATGCAGATTAGTGGCAGCAAACAGACAGACAGACAAAAATATTTAATTTTATTTATGTTATTTGTATCGTATATTTACTTTAATATCAATATGCAGTAAGTAAAAACCTGTAAATTTAATATTAGAAATAGATACACAGTATGTACCTAAGGACTAAATAGGACAGATTTTCACCAAGTTCACGGATGACGAAACAGTGAAATTAAAGACATCCTTACCTATTTTCAGCCGGTTTATTTTGGCATTTTACTACACTTATCAATATATAACTCACCAACAACATGCAAGTAGTGTGTCTGCGACATCATAGGCTCAGTGTTAACCTGGCACATGTACCGGCCTCCGTCCCCTGGTCCTGCATCCTTCAGGCCGAGGGTCCAGGAGCCGTCGCCGTGGTTCACACTGATGCGGTGGTTCTTCGTGATCACGTGACCGGCTATTGTCAGGATCGTCTGTGTGTCCACGCGCAGCCACGCCACCTGATTGACAGGGATCATTATTTTAAGGTACTTACAAGTGTTTAGTGCCACCAACTTAGCAGTCCAGGTGGGTAAAATTGAAAATACGGCCTGTCGGGAAAGATACGCTGTCAACTCTCTCCTAGCGACGCTGTTGTTAGTAAGGTATAAGGTCTTTGCGCTGTTCACTGGACAGATGGATGGTCACCAATTTGATACGAAGGACTGGACACACAATAAGATTGTTTGACTGGAAGTAGGTTTGACTCGATTGATTAAATCCGACAGCAGAATACTTCTTTATAAAATCTAGTATGGCCACTTCCCTTTAATTACAGAATGCAGACCTACTTCAGCCGAGTTGTGATATCGACAATATATTTTAAAACCTATAAAATGTTTTCTATCTGGTCTCTCAGATACCGAATATTTTCGTATTCATATCGAATAAAGTAAACTAAACTCATTACCAAACGGGACCAATACTCGTACATTGAATAAAACATTACGTTCAGGTGCCTCTTCCTTCCACCCCTCCCCTTCACTCCTCACCCCCGCATGGGCGATAGTTTAAATTTTAAAATGTATGAAACTGTAACATTGTTTGTTGTGCTATCGGTGAGAAGCAGAACATACACCCATAAAATAAGGAATTTAAACTCATATTCGATTCAAAGAACATTCCAATATTTGGTCTACGAATTCTCCAGACGAAGGTGGATGGTACTTGACAGATCCATTTACTTTGTCCACTACAAATAAAGTTGAACATTTTAACTGCAAACTCACGAAATATAAGAAAGAAAACAACATACATTAACAACACAACATTATTTATTATTAATATAATCTGAGATCGATATGTTTTAAAACAAAAGTCAGACATATGCCGCTCTCAAAATCCACTTTTTTGTCAGTTTTCTGTGTCCCCAATCTATTTAAGATTTAGATGCTGTAATTCAATAGAGATTATTAAGATTAATACATTTTATTCAATGGGAAACCGTGTTAATCGTCAAACAATATTCTGTGAAACTTAAAATATAGCCTCAAATAGCCCGAGGGAACCTAATTAAATACAAATTCAAAGAATCCTAAACCACCTCCATTGAAAAGGAAAACTTAAACCATAAATTGTAAAGTGTGCGGATTGAATAATGAGAAAACGATGAATTTCATAATAAAGAAAGTTATAAAAGAGCTCGTTCCCAGTCTTAAATTCTCTAAAGGAAGCTTTTTATTGTTTAACAACAGTTTTCGGTAATGGCTTTGAATATTTTTTTGTTTATTTTCACTTTACGATAACGTCGGCAAATGATTTTGATCGTTGTTAGGTTTATTTTAATTAAAACTTTGAACATTTTTTTGCTTACTACATATTCATACAATTCATAGTTTTAGCTCGTTTGAAAGGCTAATGAGATGAATCAAGAAACTTTAGTCATTAGCTGAAATATGAGCTTGCTAGGAAGGTATTAATTATAACAGTTAATGTGACGTTAAAGTAGTTATACTTTCACAAAAATTGTTTTTGCAGATTCACTCTAGTTAATGAAATAAAATCTCGTTAAAACAAAAATCAATTTAGCAAACAGTTTTCCAAATAAATGTAGCCAAATGTTCATGTTTCCAATACATTACGCTCCGACCGCGCGGGACATAAAACCTAAAAGAACATTTAGCAGTTTTTGCGCAGTGAATAATAATTTAAAGTCTTCAATCCCTGCAGATCCTTTACAGTTTAAACCTAAGTATTGACTGGATGGAGCATTAGCACGCTGTATGCGGCGATTGATGAGTGGATGGGAAGCTAGACTAATGGGCACCCAGCTTAAAGGAGCAGACTGCGCTGATTGTCTTTTATAGCTTGCACTTGGTGGTACGATTGTACGAGTATGAACTTCATTATGTATTGGTTGATAATAAAAATATACCTTCACACCTTTTTCCCAAAGGGTGGGCCCAGAACTCAGTCCCATATTAGTTACACCCTCACTTTGCCAGTTGTTTTCAAGTCCCGCGTAATAGGCGGCGAGCCTATTGCCATCCACTGGGCATATTGCCAGACTCTCCAGGCTGACATTGAGAAAAAATTCCAAATGGAAAGTCCCACACTGACCTGGCTGATCTGGGAATGAACCCTGGACCTCGTCATCACGTTTTACATAATATTCCCTATTATGTCTTAAGTACTTTGACTTTTTTTCACATATTACACTATTAAAAACACTTGAAAAATCCTCAGACCAAGATGCCAGCCTTTAGCATGTGCTCTAAACCGCTCTAAGATGGCATCGTAACCAAGCCGCTCGCTATATTATATTATTATCTAAGTAGAACCACAGCATGTGCAATAGACCTATTATCACCGCAGTTCAAATAAACCACGTCATTAAGGGGCCATATTCGAAATTATGTTGATTATGTGATTTTACAGACTTGATTTTACTGTTCAAATATTTTTATAAATTTTAATTTTTGTTTAAAGTTTTGTAAATTTTGCTGTTAGGGGTTTAGAGTATCACATATTTTTAATCGTTTTGACGTCGTCGCGTATATAATGTATAATTGATAGCCTCGTTGGCTCAGACGGTAGTAACTCTGCTTTCTGTGCTGCAGGCCTCGGGTTCGATCCCCGGCCAGGTCAAACATTTGTGTGCATGAACATGTCTGTTTGATCTGTGTCTGGGTGTTATAAGCTTATATAAGTATGTATATCAGTCCTCTGGTTACCATAGTACAGGCTTCTAGCCTAGTTTGGGACCAGATGACCGTGTGTGGAAGTTGTCTCATATTATATTATTATTATTATTATAATTTTTTTTATAAGTTTTATATAAAACTTATGATTGAAAAAGATTTAACTGACTCAAATAGTGAGAATAGGAAAATAATTGCATTCAATTTCGGCTACTTAGAATTACATTTATAAACATAAAATTGAAACCACAGACAAACAAATAAATTTAGTTTAAAATCAATCCATTTCATGAAAATGAAATTCAATTATAAAAACTCAATTCAATTTATTCAATTTTGAAATTATCAAAAATCACGACAGTAAAAGATACGTTTTAATATCAAATAGACCAAAAATGTTGAATAGCCGTACTGGCCATCGACTACTCCGGGACTCACGCACACCAGCGACAGTGCGCTCCCGCATGTCTGCGCGAGATTTATGAATATCGTATCTGGATTTCGTATACGACCTCTTTACAAGTAAGGGTCTTAATGGGTAGAGTTGCACAAAGCAGAAGATTCATTAGCAACAGATTGATGACTGCAGAGGCAGCTTATCGAGACGAATGACTGCAGTACGTTGCACTGTGACTGTGACGGTGCAGCTCCAAGCTCAGATGGAATTGCTTCATGGAGAATTGGCTATTTAGGACGATAAATTGGTTGTGGAAATGGGAGTTTTCTAATTGTATTAACTTCAGTTACTTTAATTGAAGTTCTTCTGGAATCTTTGGTAAAACTGGTAAAGACCATATTACCTGTGGTGAAAATTTGATTCTAAATTTTGGCTAAATATACAAGCGTTCTTTTGTACCTTAACATGGCTTTTATTTTAAGACCATTTATTTTTATCAGCTCATCAAGGGATCAGCGCACTTTTAAAGACTAATATTAGACACAACTACCCTGAGCCACCCGGAACCCAAACAGCGCCGCCTCGACTTTCAGCGTCCATTAGTACTCCGCGGGTGGACGCCGCGTTTTATCGCTTGTCACCAAGCCATAAACCAGTGAACCTCGCGTAGCCAACGAATTAACGTCATGTAGTCAACTAGCGGATCTCGCATTAGAAATGGGGACGTGGGGACCACTCACGGACAGCTTGCTGTCGAGGCGACCCGGCGACGTTACGGATTTGGTGTAGTGAGCGTATGTCCACATCTCTCTAAATATTTGGTTCAATTTTATTTAGCCGCCTATCTTAACTTTATTGCAGAAACAGCTTTAATAAATACATAATATGATATTGTCACTCTTCCTATGAATCATCATCTACCCGCTTACCTTTAAAGATTAAATTTAATAGTAATATGTCTGATCCCGCGGGTCCAGATTTCAGCAGGCTCAATAGACAAAGTGCCATTTGAAACGCCGATCCGGTTAAACTAAATAAAAGCTTGCAATAAAAAGTAAATACAGAATATGTCTGTGTGTGGAGTAAAGCAAACTGCTAGTAATTAACGCGCAGGCAGTCACCCGGCAAATTGCAGAATTGTGGCAGATTGGAGAATTGTGGCAGATTTTAGGTTGGCTGGAGTGCAGAGTCATTGTTAAGTGTGATTTGGTCATTAGTATAAGTCGAAAAAAGTGTTTCACATGATTGTTCTTGTAGTGGTATAGATTTTTGTGGCTATCATTTGAAAACCAATGCCCTAACAGAAAAACTGGCTAATTGATACATTCACTTCTTCACCTAGGAACTAAAATGATTTTTTGTTTACCTTAGTAGTTTATAAAGAAGTCTCGAATATTTAAAATTATTTATTTTGACAACATTAATTTTTTGCTCAGATTTTAATTTTTCATATAAGAAATTACAAAAAATGTATTATATTGTTAATGCTATTTTATTACATAAGAAATAGAAACATAGGTACAAATCTACGTACATATTATGTAAGTAAAACGCAACACAAATTAAAACCGTAACCTATTAATGACGGTGAAACAATTTCTATTACGAATAAAACTAAATAGTAGTATCTATTAAAACGGCTACACAATTTATTTAAATGCAGTAATACGAGTAGAGTAACCTACCTAGTATACCAAAGCTCAACCGCTATTATGAAATCAAACTATGTAAAAGGAGGGTTTTGTAGTAGTCTTTGATTCTCATATTATATCGAGTAATATATCGTTGTAAAGAACCTTTGGAACATTTAAAACAAAACACTCAAAAATCATATAAATAAACGAGGTACATACGTAAATTACTCAATAATACTGTGATAATACTACATAACATAACGCCTTTTCAGCAAAGAGGTAGGCGGTGGTGTACCCAGAACCTGAGTGGGTGTACCTACTATGGGACCAGTCCCATAGTAGGTACACATACTGTGGGAGGTAGTAGGCACCCACCCTTCACCAGTTATGTATTTACTCCCATGTAGTGGATGGCGAGCCCATTGTTATTTACCGGGCAAAGTTCCAGAGTCCAGGCTGTCATTGAGATAACTCCTGTTTGGAAAATTCAATTACACTTTGCCTGACCTGGGGATCGAACCCGGGACCTCATGATCGCCAGTAGAGCTTGCGAACACTGCGCCACATGAGGCATTCACACATTACGTAATTTATACAAAATATGAAAGAAAAAAAAAACAAAAAACCATCAACTGCGCTCGACAACCCGCCTGCCAAGCGTGTCGAGTATTGGCAAAACCGCCCTTTATGGGGGAGGCCTATGTTCAGTAGTGGATTACCAACGGCTGAGATGATGATGAAAGAAAGTTATGCTTTCATTTAAAAAGTACCTACGAGTAAGTAAATTATGAACCGTGTACGACAAACTGATTTTTTTTTAACAAAATTGTTTATATTCTTTGACATGCAAATTCAATTTCAGAGCTATGTTTCAGTTTCCTAGCTGCTTGTAGTATGTTGGAGACTGTAGTGGCGCAATGAGGTCACACACTTACAAGATACTTGTTTTAAAACTACTTATTATAATATGAACGGCGAATGCGAGATCGAGAAAACTTAGGGTGCGACAACCTTTTCTGTGCAAAATTTACAATCTTGCGTTAATTTTCAAAAATCTTTGCAGGAGTTAAAGAGGTTCTTGCCAAATTGTGTTCTTGCCCTAAATTAAAATAAGACGAAATACAGTGAAGTTTTAGAACGGACGAGCCGGTGCTGTCGTCACAATAGGGAATCAGTAACGAAGCGGAAAAGGGACCGGTGCGGTGCTAGGGCTCGCAAGCTTCGTTTAACTCGAGCCCATTGCGACAGCTGAGAACACGGAATTTCTACATTTTACTCACGATTATTATTAAACTTATTATAATTTGAACATTTGAGATAAATCTGAATAAAGCCAAAAGAACAAAGGATAGAGACAAAGGACGCTTCCATTGTTACCTTGCTATTTATTAGACTATTCGTTATTACTAAAATCCGTTAAACTTTCGTTAATCGAGATGCAACTATAAAAATATCACATGTGTTGTTAATAAAACGCAAGCGAGGTTAAGCCTATAATTGTGTTTTATAAAAATAAAATGTCCGATATAAGACTAGCTTTAACATAAAACCGAGCGTAGACCACTGCAGGTGTAAAATGTTAGATAAAATTGTATTCTATAGTGGCGATTAAACACAAGTGACCACTTTCCCTACAGCTGGATATCTGCCAGCCCCACTTGCCTCGAATTCGTGTACTTTTCTAATAATTTAATTCATACCTTCTGGTACTACTGAAGGACTTTCAAGGCAGCACAGGCTTCGGATTTCAAATTCAACGATAACTTATAAACATAACGTAACACCACGATTTTTTTTTCGAAGGGGTAAACAGAGAGGTACCCAGAACTCCCAATGTACACAGTATACTCTTCAGTTCGCAGTTATGTTTTTGGTGCCATGTAGAGGGCGAGCCACGAAATAACACTTTTTATCTGGCCTGGAGATCGCGGGACCCCATGATCACTACGCCACTGAAGCAGTTGATATCTTGTACTAGGAAAATATTAAATAAATATTTTTTTATTCAATCATCAATATTAGTATTCCGTATCCATCTAAAAGATACGACTTAAATACATTAAATCAAATCTGCAAGTGGCGCTAAAATGACTGTTAAATGATGAGAGATAAAGGTTGAAATACCTTGAACGTCTGCAAGTTGTCAACTCTGCAAGTCAAGGCGGCGTCGCGTCCCAGAGCCACGGTCACGTTTGAACCCGGCCCCACGAATCTCGGTAAATCTGGAACAATCAAATTATAGGCTAAGTGTTAAATCACGTTACATTGGAGATAATGGCTTTATCTGTATTTGATTAATGTTAATAATATAGCCACTGAAAACATTTGCCTGCCTCGGGACGTAGTGATCGTGAATCTTTCGTGAATCATTATTTTTAAAAGATTGCGTGTCGGTGTATCTACCGGCGAAATACGTGAAACTTCACTGAATCATATATGACAACGTGTAGGGTTGATGTTATTTTGTGACGCGCATGCTACGGATTCTGTGAACGTTTTGGTGGTTTTATGGAAAGTATTAATGGCAACGTGTGATTTCACGGAGATCTATGGCATGTGCGAGGGCACGATGGCAACACAGGGAGGTGGATGCCAGCGCGACAGATGATTGTAGAGCGAGAGTGTAGGGTTGATGTAATTTTGTGACGCGCATGCTACGGATTCTGTGAACGTTTTGGTGGTTTTATGGAAAGTATTAATGGCAACGTGTGATTTCACGGAGATCTATGGCATGTGCGAGGGCGCGATGGCAACACAGGGAGGTGGATGCCAGCGCGACAGATGATTGTAGAGCGAGATTGAAGATGGTGGCCTTGAAATAAATCATGTAAAATATGCTGAAGTGTTCGAGTATTATTTAATGGAAAAGGCTCGTTTACAAACGTAATATACTACCAAACAAATATTATGAAATGTTATGAAAACATTAAGGTGAATTTTTTTCTATAAACATCATAATACTATTAATTTGTGCATATAATTGAACTCCTATATACCTTTTACCTATTATTTATATCTAAGTATTCTATAAATTTTAAGTAATTTCTAGGAAGTAATTGGTTTTCGTAAGATCAAATGCTCTGTCCAAAGACAAAATAGACAAAGAAAACACAGATCAAAGCGATTGAAATGAAAGCATTATTAAAGATACTATTAGTAAAGATTTGAATAGGTTCCAGAAACAAAAAGGTCGCAAATTATTCAATACTGAAATATCAACAACCGATGCTCCAGATTGCAGATTTTTCGACTAAAAAAACCGTGACCTACATAGTACTTATAATATGGAACTCATTCTGTGCTGAAACAATCATTTAAAACAAAATAATGTTACTGATTAATGTGGGTGTACCTACTATCGGACTGAGTTCTGGGTACATCTCTGCCTATCCTTTCGGGAAATATTTTAGGGAAAAAGGCATGATTGTATGCTACGAGTATGTGATTCTTTAGTATTAAAGAGCTCTAGTTACATGAAAAACTTGAAATGAATATCATTATAATTATTTTTCTTCCATAATCCACTATGCCCCACCAAGCCGCCCCACTGGTGGGGCATAAGGAAAGCTACAAATTATGTCGCGGAATATGCCCCACTAAATCGACTCGGTGGGGCAGATTCCGCGACATGAAAAACCTGGTGGCTTTTGCCCCACCAGGGTTATCACATTACTGTTTGTATAGAATTTTCATACGACTCCATGTTTCTCCACATGTAAGCGAAACGCCATCTAGCGGCAACATGTGAACTTTAGTTTCTTGAATCTCTCCGAAGCATTGGACTGTGTGAATCTCTGAGAGAATTATTAAAAAAATAAACATACTGACACTCTGGTGCGCTAACTCTCCTTGAACTTGAACACTACATACCTATGGATTATTGTGTAACTTGTAACTTACAAGATACACCCTTCAGATACTTCTGCATAGCCGCCTCGCGGCACCTTCAAAGAAAACGAATGTAACCAAACCAAATATTGTAAAACTATCTGTTGAAAAAATTAAGCCCTACAATTTTCTTGTGCGTTCTTCTTGTAGAGGTATCTTTCCGAACGCACGGTAGACTCAGTACTGTTTATCTTTATTGACGTGCAAAAGTGTCAGATTATGACCTATTTGAATAAATCTGTTTGAGTTTGAGTTTTGAGTTTGAGAGATACGAATATGTCATATAAGTACCTAAGTAAGTAGTTATTATGCAAGGTGCATATTATATAATAAGGAACATCGCGAGACCTTGTACCGCCTACCGCGAGTGTGTCCGCAGTCTACAGCCCACAACCACGTCTAAAGCGTCCAGTACACGACAGGTTAGGCGCCAGGTTCCATGATAGACATGACTGATAGGTACTGAGGTATCACTCATGATTGATGAAAGAAGAACGAACGATGAATGACGTCACATCACGCTGTATACCTAGATGGGGTACTAGGATCCAGTGAGTGTGTAAAAATAAGTTTAAGTAGAAGTTAATATAAGCTTAGATATAGATCCCTAGATTGAGAACAATGTACGTAGCGTACAGTCACTAGTACAAAATATAGTTGAACTAAACTGAATTTTGTTATGAGTATCTACTTTAAATGCATGCCTTGTTTTTTCCCTCTCTTAACAACTCGACTCAACTCAGTGTCGTATCATGTGGAGGAGAAGCTGCTTCCCGCTAGTCACCACCTCCTACTTTGACAGCTATAACTCCGTCAAAAACAGATAGATGGCACCATTCATTTGGATGTCCGCTGTGCCCCAACAGATAAATAAGGATTGAAGTGTCAGTATGTTTATTTTTTAAATAATTGTCTTAGAGATTCACACAGTCCAATGCTTCGGAGAGATTCAAGAAACTAAAGTTCACATGTTGCCGCTAGATGGCGTTTCGCTTACATGTGGAGAAACATGGAGTCGTATGAAAATTCTATACAAACAGTAATGTGATAACCCTGGTGGGGCAAAAGCCACTAAGTTTTTCATGTCGCGGAATCTGCCCCACCGAGTCGATTTAGTGGGGCATATTCCGCGACATAATTTGTAGCATTCCACTATGCCCCACCAGTGGGGCGGCTTGGTGGGGCATAGTGGAACAATCCGAATTTTTAACTTAATACTCGAATCAGAAATGAGGAGATCCGTAGACGAAAGAAAGTTATAGACATACCGCAGCGAATTATCAAGATGAAGTGGCAATGGGCGGCACATAGCACGTAGAACTGATGGCCGATGGGGCTGTAGGGTTCTCGAATGAATACCACGGACCGGCAAGCGCAGCGTAGGGCGTCCGCCCATAAATTGGACACACGATCTGATAAGGACGGCAGGAACACGCTGAATACAGGCCGCTTACAACCGGACTGAATGAAAAAAAGGATGAAAAAAAACCGAGGAAGGCCTATGTTCAGCAGTGGACGTCCTATGGCTGAGATGATGATGATGAACTTGGCTTGGCATTAGAACTTACAAAATCTTTAATTTTTTTACGAAATTTTACCGAAATGTCAAAATACAGAGTCATAATAAGCAGCTTTATTTATTCCTTTCTTAAAGCAAACCCACTCGTTTATCCGAATACAAAAACTGACTTTGCTATATTTTTCTCTGAAAATCTCAATATTGGTAGCTTCAGAAATTGTCGATAGTTCAAAGCTTTGTGCATATTGTACGTTATCGAGTAGCTTGACCGGCGCGAGCCCGGTTGGAACACAACCGGATGACCGGCCCGCGGCTCGCTGTCCGACTGTACCGGACAACCGGACATTGTCGGATTGTTTGTATTATACTCTACTTTTGAGCGTTTTAGACGTTTAACATAACATAAAATCACGCCTTTTTCCCGAAAGGATAGGCAGAGGGTTACCAGGGACTTAGTCCCATAGTAGGCACACCCACATTTCACCAGTAGGTTATTGGTTCCATGTAATAGGGGGCGAGCCTATTGCCATCAACCGGGCACAGTTTCAGACACCAGGCAGTTATTGAAATAATTCCTAATGGAAGAATCCAATATTTAGCACTTTGCCTGACCTGGGCATTTAACCCGGAACCTCATGATCGGCAGTCGAGCTTGCGCCCACTACGCCACCATGGCAGTCCTTAGACGTCTACAGACGTGTATAATGAGGTTTTTAGTGACATTACTATATACCAAGTTTCAAATGAGTATTTAATAAGTGTAATTGAGTATGCTGGCTTAGGAACTTAAACGGTTTTATTAAGCTTAACCTGTTTGTTTGACTGCCTCGGTGGTTCGGCTTGGTGCCGATCATGAGGTGCCAGGTTCGATCTCTAGGTCAGGAAAAGTATTATTGATATTTTCCATTATGAATTATCTCAATAACTGCATGAAGTCTGGAACTTTGCCCAGTGGATGGCAATAAGCTCGCCTTCTTTTACATGGGACCTATGAAATGGCATGGCAGAGTGTACCTACTATGGCACTGAGTCCTGGGTACACATCTGCCTACCCATTCGGGAAATAGGCGTGATTGTATATTATGTTATGACCTGTTTGTTGTTTGAATGGGTATTTTTAATCGGATCATAATATTATAATAATATGGTTATTGAATGATGCTCCTTTCCTGTTCTTGATGTAATCAGATTATAACCTGATATTTGGTAATACACCTTCAGTGCGGATGACAATACAAGGAAACTGGTCGATTTATTTGATACAATTTTTGTCATGTTGGCTCAGTTGGTTGTAACTCTGGGGTGCGTGTAGGAAACCACCCCGTGGTGAACCCTGGGCAACGGCGTCTGGCAACAGACGTCCGTCTGTTCGTCAGTTACCCGACGCCGGCCGATATCCTGCAAAATGGGCTGTGGTGGGCTTTTCAGTGAGTAGACCGCCACGCCCGGGAGGAGTGCCTCCGCGTGTCCCCATGAAGTTAGCATGGGGCACAGCGGACGGGCGGGCTCAATTGAGCCCCGCTGAGAGATGGATTCTCTACTTTCCCCTGGGCACTCCTGCATGGGGACGACTAGAGAATCCCTGCGCTTGTTGCGTGAAGTGGTGGGCGGGGGCGGGTCTTTGCGGGCGTCCTCCCGCACGTCTATGACAGCGTTCGGGAGGGCGGGAAACACACGTTCAGGCCCTTATGGTGAAGAAGGTTCTCGGCTCGGCGCCCCTTGGGAGGGTTGGAGTGAAGGAATACCTTCACCCCACCGTGGCGGGGGTCCTCCTCGGAGGACCAAACGGCGTTGGGACTGCGGATGAGTGCTTCGGCGTACCCGCAGCCCCGACACATGGCGTCGCTAAGAAACACCCCGGGGTTTTTGAGTGGGTATACCGTAGGGGCCCGTGTGCCGTCCGGGAGTCCCACATAACCACCCGCCGCTCCCCCGGCCGCGGGTGGTATGCATCGAGCATTTTCCCCCGAGGAAAAAGTTGGTTGTAACTCTACCTGCTGTGCCGCAGGTTCCAGGTTGGATAACCGGCCAGTTAAAACATTTATTTGTGCGTATGAGCATTTATAAACATGTATCTGTTTAATCTGTGTTTTTCAGTAACCATATGATAGTACCTTCAGGCTCTGTCCTATTGCAAATAAATGATTTTTATACATAGGTAAAAATAGTAATGTTTGTTTCTTAGAAGCAGGATTTCATTAATAATTCTATATTTACGTAGTTTCTACCTAATTATACTGAAGCAGTGGCTTATCACTTGTCACCCCGAGGGCTGCTTGTAATTACTAGTGACTTTCTCATGCCGGTTACTAGCCGGTAATCGGTAATATACGTATTTTACCTGTTATTAAATAAAATTAATCATTACGAGTAATAAATCACAGAAAAAGACCACAGAACTGTTTTCTATAATGCAAAAACCTTACTTTTATACAATATGTGCATTAAGTCTAATAAGTTAAGCATCGTAACTTTTTGAGCTTGATATTAATTATCAATACAAGTTTCTACTTAGGTTTATAATCGTAATATACTTTAAATAAATAAATACAAAGTCTCAAAAGGATACTGGTTAAAAACCTTCCTGCAGACTTCCCATTGAAGTTAATAAAATTACAAATCCAAGAGCTCTCTTCTTGTAACCGACTCCCAGAATCATTGTAAAATCGTACTTTTACATTGAAACAAAAACTTTGTCCTACAATATCCAGAGAAGTCAAAGTTGAAACAAAGTAGCGTCCTCATTTGAGAACATCAAGTTTATCCGCGAAACACGAACAAAAACGCGAGTTAATACACCGTGATTTCCTTTTATTGCAACCGCTCTCCTGAGAGCGCCCTGTAGTTATCTTAGTTATAAGTTTGGAAACGTCGATATTGTTCGGATAGACCTCGATCGGTCCCAGAGCGAGGCGACGTGTGAACTCAATGTGTGGAATGTAAGTGTCGAGAAATGCACTTTGAAACTAGGTTGAGTATAATTTAAAAAGGTGCTTGCATTCTATAAAGTTTGATATTCAGGTTGAAAGTTGAGAATGGTTTTCAGAAATCTCTGTTTGCATTCGATAGTAATCCCTATTAATATTTCAATTCTATTTAGTATCTTCTAATTTATCATATAATATTACTGTAGTTATATAAACGAAATTACCTATAACGAATATAGGTATATAATACTATATAATTTTATTAATATCTGGATTACGTAAAGTACAAATACACGCAGGTGTACTCATAAACGCCAACGTATTGCCTTGACCAGCGGAACCAA
Source organism: Hemistola chrysoprasaria (assembly GCA_947063395.1). Lineage (NCBI taxonomy): Eukaryota > Metazoa > Arthropoda > Insecta > Lepidoptera > Geometridae > Hemistola > Hemistola chrysoprasaria. The sequence goes on from OX346718.1 coordinate 15,978,711, forward strand.
TTACAAAAACCGTATTTACACCCGCCATAACTTTTATGTGTACGAATATACTTTAACCCTAAATAACATAATGCTCTCTGTATTTAATTCGGTTCTTACATAACTGTAGAAAATGACTACAAACTAAATAGAAGTTACCAAAAATGGCTGATGTTAAAAATAACATAAAAACTGATGAATAGGGCTGTGAAGATCTCGAATGGAGACCACGGACCAAATAAAAAGTGCAGCATAGGACGACCGTCCAATAGGTGTACTTAATAAAGAACTCAGAAACACGTTATATACAAGTCGCTTACAACCGTTCTAGATGTCAATCTATAGAAGAGGTCTATGTCCAGCAGTAATCAACGTCCTGATGACCAACATTTTAAGTAATTTGATCAAATCAGGTCACCGCCATACTAGATACTAAGCACCTCGTATTTTATTATTGGGGTCGAAAGTATATGTAGTTTTGTGTTCGAGTATACCGCCCGTGGTTAACACATACAATCAGAACTAATCTAGTAGATGTAGGAAACTTTTCTGCTCGATGTTACAATGACAGGTGCCTGGAGAGATGTAAGGCTGTACTTACCGTACCGTATACCTATTGTGAATTTCATTAGTTGATTACCTGACGTGGTTTACTTTACTCTCGGGATGTGTGGACGTGCGTTTAGATTTAGGAAATGCTTCAGAGACCCTTTTTAGGGTTTCGTCCTAAAAAGGGACTGCTACTTATTGTATACGAGTATCTAGTGAACAATGTTCACCGAGTGAAAATTTACGAAGTAGCTTTTGTTTAAAAGTATTATGTAATAGGATACAACGCTAGAAGGATTATTCTCAGAATACTTTTTTTATATTTTTTATTCACCGGCGCTTTAAAAAAACACAAAATTGGTCAAGTATAAATAATTATGTCGTTTTGTATGGACACCTAATATGTCCATAATATAGAGGTGTAAATCAATGAAATTAATAGAAATCGGCTCTGCGGGACTGTGGCTTTATGGGACGAACCCAGTGTACCAAAGTTGTTTATATGAAGTGGGTATCTAGCAGCTTGTGGGTTTATATTGTACGTATAATATAACATATTACGGCGTTGCCAAATTCAGTCTGGAAGCGATACGTCTTGTGAGACGTCTAATGAACCTCCCTCGTATTCCGTATTAATGTAACCCGGGGTGCTACTATGGGTTTTATCTTTTGATGATTCGTATAATATTGTCGAACATAACATAATTTTACATAATTTTTTGGGAGAAATCCCAGAATGGTAAGAGAGAGAAGTGGGAACCACTCACAAAAAAGCCCACGAACACTAAAACGACCCAAGGTTCCATATGTAATAAGGGGCGAGACTATTGACGCTAAGGGGCCGTATACGAAATTACAGTTAAAATAATGTATTTTTATGAGTTTTAATACATAACATGAAAGATTATTTCAATTATGATCTAAAAAGTGAGCTACTTTTTTTATATTTATAATTCAATTTTGATAAATCGAACTCAAACCACCGACTGTTTTGTAAATTTTGTTATAGTTATAGCTATATATAATAAATAGTGATCTATTTAGTACCAGTTTTATATAAAATCTCTGAGTAAAAAAATATATATAATATGACTAAAATTTTTGTGAAATAGGTAAAGAATTGCTTTGGATTTCGACGACTTAGAATAAAATACACATAAAATTAAAACCACACAATGTAACTTTAGTTCAAATTCAATCCATTATCTAAATATTAAATTAAAAAATTAAAAAAAAAACAAATAAGAATTTCTTTTTACTTGACCTGGGAAGCAAACCCAGGACCTCTACGCCACCAAGGCAGTCAAAGACATAGATTGTCGATATATCTTCCAATTTTTTTGTGATTAAAATCGTTACTGAAAAAAACCAGTAAATGTTTCTACTGGAATATTTACTTAATATTACGTAATAATTCCCATTCCATTTCTCTCACCCATAGTAGTCCCCTCGAGCAGCGATGATAATATACAATGCGGGAAAGAGATGAATCGGCTTTTAAGACTCAATAAGCCTATTTGTCAAGGTTGTCGCTGAATATCGTGCTTATTTTTTAGCTTGGCGCTCTGCGATAAAGAAAATAACCATTTTTTCAGAATTTTCCTCTGTCATCTACGTAGGTATGTAATGTACCTATTTAGGGAATTGATTTTTAAAGCTGTGCCTTATTATTTATTATGCCTCCGTCTCAGAGTTTCTATGCTCCCTCCTCACCTCATACGCTTCTCAGTTGTGGGATGACCTAGTCAGTTTCAGAGATATGGAAAGGAATTAAAAGAAATGAAAGGAATGGAAATTATAAAAGGATGGATAAAAACGAGATTTATATCGAGATATAGAAACTATCTTTATACTACAAAAACGTGCGATTCGTGCCATCTATGAGATGCGTCCACGCGAATCCCTTAGAGAATTATTTAAAGAAATAAACATACTGACCCTACCATCCTTATACATCTATGAGAACATCATGTATGTGCGTAAAAATTTACATAAATTCAAATTAAACCTCCATAATTTTAATACTAGGAATATAGACAAAATAGCTATACCTAGCTTTAGATTATCTAAATCAAATAAAAAATCATTCTTAGGAAATAGTGTACGTTTCTATAATAAAATCCCAAAAGAGATAACGCGGCTCTCAGAGGGTAAATTCAAAACCTATATAAAATCTACTTTACTAAAGAAGGCTTATTATAATGTAAATCAGCACATAGAGGACAAAGATGCTTGGAAACTTCCGGATAGCCACCACGCGGCACCTTCCAAACGAACGAATGTAACCAAACCAAATATTGTAAAACAATCAGTTGAAAATATTAAGCCCTACAAGTTTCTTGTGCGTTCTTTTTGTAAAGGTATCTTTCTGAATGCACGGTAGTCTCATTAATGTTTATTTTCATTGACGTAAAAAAGTGTCAGATTGTGACCTATTTGAATAAATCTATTTGACTTTGACTTTGACATAACCTTGAGCTTTTATCAAAATCATGAAAGTGAAAGAAGCGAAAGTCGTAGCAAGTGGAGAGAAAGTCGCGTGACTGCATATTATGTCAAAAAGAGGACATTTTTTGCAATATTCTAAGCGGATAATGAAAACTATAATGATTATAGATGAATAGGACGAATGTGCGATAAGAGTCTATCTCAAAAATCTATAAAACAATATTTTGCTGACGATGTTACACCATCAATTCTGACAATGTTGGTACATTGTTTGATCTAACACAAAGTTAATGAAACTGATGTGGATTTTATTTTACAAACATGACATTATTGCGTTTATTAAAATAACAGAAACTATGTTATTGGTCCCATGTAATAGGGGGCGAGCCTATTGCCATCTACCATCGAGAATTTTACTAAATAAACATTATATTATAGTAAAACAATAGATATTATTTACACCATAAGTAGGTAAGTGGTTAATATTGATTTTGGCAACATTGAAAGTTCTAAATAGACTAAATTAACTTAATAAACTAAATTAGGTAACCTAGGCCAAACCAGACTGTCACAGATTAAATACCAGCAGGTAGATATCGCTCGAATGTAATTCCGTAACTTCAGTCAGGTCAATTGGCAAATTCGGTTTAATTAGATTGGAGACATTATGTAGAACTGGAGTTGAACTTGTTGAGACATTGACCGAATTAGTAAAAATACTCAGTTTAATATCTTACTTTGGGTATCAATAAAATTGACATTTACATGTGGGTTATGGGATGTTTAACACAAACTAAAACTCGCACTAATGTAAACCGTCCCGTTGTATTAATGCCATGAAGCCGGTTCAAGTGTCCTGCGAATCGTTGAACTTTCACATAAGAACACATAAGAATCGATATCTGGCATGAATCCTTCAGTATCGTAATGATCTCATTAAATATTTCGTTGAATGAATTTAGATCTATTTTGTAGATGTATCAATTCGAGAGAATTAACACGACAAGTAGGTACATTTATTAATAGTTTCGACTCATGGGATTTTTATATGTTAATGTGAGTTTTTACAGCGAGGTAGTAGTTTGCAGTAAATTTAACATACAATCACGCCTTTTCTCGAACAAGTTGGCACATGTGTACCTAGGGCTCAGTTCCATAGTGTGAACACCCATATTTTGCCAGTATGTTATCAGCCCCAAGTAATTGGGGGTGAAGCTATTGCCATCCACACACCGGCCACAGTTCCAGATTCCAGGCTGTCATTGAACACTTTGCCCGAGCTGGCGATCAAACCCGAGACCTCAAGATCGACAGTAGAGCTTGCGACCACTACGCCACCAATGAATTCTCGGTAAAGTAAGTTTTCTTATTAGGACTTTTTCGACGACAAATGATACATGTTCAATTTATATTTTATTATACTTTAAGATATTAGTTATTTAATTTAATGGTAACCTATGTATGTGCAAAATTTCAGCTTTGTAGGTTTTGGCGTTGATGAGTGTGAGAGTCAGTCACTCTGTCAACTCATTGCTTTTATACAATAACTAGCTGTGCCCGGGCTTTCATCCGAGCAGTCTTCGTTCACGTGGAAATAAACATAACATAACATACATTTCCGCCTTTTTCCCGAAGGGGTAGGCAGAGGTGTACCCAGGACTCAGTCCCATAGTAGATACACCCACATTTCGCCAGTATGTTATTGGTCCCATGTAATAGGGGGCGAGCCTATTGCCATCTACCGGGCACAGTTCCAGACTCCAGGCAGATATTGAGATAATTCTTAATGGAAAAATCCAATAATTAACACTGCCTGACCTGAGGATCGAACCCGGGACCTCTTGATTGGCAGTCGAGCATGCACCCTCTACGCCACCGAGGCAGTCACATGGAAATAGCGGGATAAATTGTGTTCTATGTATTATTTCAGGGTTTAAACTATACATACCGATTTTCAGCTTAATCGGTTCAGTAGTTTGGGCGTGAAATAGAAACAAACATCCATCCATCCTCACAAGCTTATGCCATAATTATAACAAGGTGTGGATGGTTGGCTAAATGATATTCTCTCTGATGGTAAGTTATCAGATCTCCTTAATTTTACTTAGATTGGTCTTAACATTATCAGCGCACACGATCAATAAGACCGACAATCCGTCATAAACTTATCAAGTTCATATTGATTGAATTTGGCGTTACTTTTCGGAACTCCATTGTAAACTCCTAGAACAAGAATATTTAGTTTTTAGTTCCGATTTTTAAAAATAGGAACTAAAAACTAAATATTCTTGTTCTAGAAGTTCATATTATTAAAGGTACCTTCCTTATCCTCAACCTCTCCTTATTTTACAAAGACTAACATAGTGCTGGGATCCTTATTGATTAGACTTAAACTGTGTTACGATGTAGATCGGTGCTCTGGATTTAACTTTGTAGTTTGAGTTCAGAATACTAATTTTAGTAGATGGTTACGGTTATCGGTCTACAAACTCTACTTGAAGATTGGTTTGAGGATTAATGGAAACAAGGAGAGACTGGTTTTATTAATTAAAGTTTTCGTTTTTAAGTATTTTTAACGCACGGCCTAGATGAGAAGAGGTAAGTTATGTTTTAATCATCATTACCATTTCTAACCTTGTTCACTGCTGGACATATACCTCCTCTAAATCTCTCTCTAGTCCGGTTGTAAGCCGCTTGTACTCAGTGTTTTGTTTTGTTTCGTTAATAGCTTATTATCTTCAATAAACATAAAATGAGACCCTTGCTAGGAGGTACGTAATACCTATACTCGTATTATAAGTATATTGAATAGGTAGTTTTGTAAATAGTGTTTTGTGTGTCACTTTTTAATGTTTCTTTGAATAAATTTTTGTTTTAGTATATTGAATTTAGTCTTACATAAGTTAATCAACAGTAAAATGTTTACATCAGGCTACCTTTAATTTTCATCATACATTTCATAAACGCCCGTCTAAAACAAAGTTCCTCCCTAAAAAGTTTGCTTCAATTTTTGTTCAGTCTATAAAATTTATGATAAAAAAACAAACACTTTGTAAACGGCTATAAAACTCCGAAAAAATATCAAAACGGTTTCGAATAACAAACTCGCTGAATAAGAAATGTTTACAGCCAAAGTTAAGGTATACCTACTTGTTTTTACTACTCACTAGAACCTTGGAAACAGACCCTTTATGAATATTTCAAATAAAGTAAATGTTTTCATTACGAAGATGGTTGAGAGATGATTTTTTTACATGAAACTTTCCCCGAAAGAGAAACGCCGAGAGCGATTTCTAAACTTTTTGCAACATTGAAATGGGATTTTTTGTAATTCAAAATAATTTACGTAACATACATCACTTTTTTTCCGAAAGGCTAGGCAGAGTCCCATAGTCCCATAGTAGAGTCCCACAGTAGACATAATAGGCAGATGCGGTCATTGTAGGTACCTACATTCACAATTCACCTGTTATGGTTTTGTTGGGACGAGTCTATTGCCATCTTCCGGGCACAGTTCTAGACTGACTAGATGACAGCCTGGTTCATTGAACAAATCCAAATGGCAAAATCCAATAACCGTTTTTGCATTATCTGGGGATAAACACGGGACCACATGATCGGCAGTAGCGCTTACAACAATTACACCATCAAGGCAGCTCAAAATAACGAAATTGTACAATATAATAAAATTTCATTAAAATATAAACTAAAATTCACATTAAAGAATAACGAAGTGTTCTCACATAAATCTAATAAATAATAAACTAGAGAAAAGAGCAGAACAATTAAATTACGGTGAAACCACACGAGAGTCATTTATTAAACAGCAAACCGAATGAGTGATTATTCCCCCGTGACCGGATAATAATTGTAGTTGCGCAAAGTGGCACAATTTGTCACGAAAATAATTGCAGTGCGATGCAGTACGATGTATAGGCACGGGTGAAAATGAATCTGAATAATAATCCGACAAAACAATTGAATTTTACGCGACGAGTTGTGATCTATTATAGGTTCTGTCCTGAGCAATATTAATTGATGATTAAACATTTACCTGATAGCTTTCAGGCCTGCTTGATATGGTATATTTAGGTGTAACTAACTTTGTATATTATAATACTAAAAAATGTTAAGTTAAAAACATAAATAACATTTATTGTCTAGAGTCTAGGGTAGCACGTATAAACAAGTCTCCAAAATCTCAACACCATTGCGATTGCGATTGATTGCGAATCGATAACGAAGTCTGTAATCTTCGTTATCGATTGGACTGAACGGAAACTACGTGTTGGTGATTTTTGAATTGTTTATAATATTCTTACATTGGCACGATCTATATAAGAAGGTCAATACATGAAAATTATATTATATATTATTGTAAGAACTTCGACTCTACTTATTATATAATTATACAGGGTAACCTTAAAAACACCGGCAGCCTCGTAGGAGCAGGCAGCCAACAAGCAGGCAGATTTTACTTTCATACAAAAATAAATATCAATTTAATATTCCACTTGAATGTTCTTAACTCTACGCGCACCGTAACGTAATCAGTTACGGTGCACGAACTGCCAACAAGCCCCTGGGTATCTGCGGCGAAGAAAGTGTTTTTTAGTTCATGAATGAAATATATATTCACAAATGTCACGACAGTACAATAAAAAACTTGAAGAATATTTTTTGTTTAATTTATTGAATTCTGTCAAAACCATTGTTGCTTGTTAAATGTGTAAAATAAAAAAAAAATAAAAAAAAAAACTCGTAGAACAAATGTTGGTATTTATGATGTTTGCTGCTTAGTCCTTCGGGGTTGCTGGTGTTTTTGAGGTAGCCCTGTATATTTATTACAGTGATAGTAATAATATAATATCATATCCCACTCTATAATGCAGATTTCAATCAAACACCTTAAGGTGTTGAAGTGCTCATATAGATTTTCACGATGATCAGAGATATGAATTATGAATATATGCGCTCACTTAACATTGTGCAGAGCGTAAAAGCTTCACTATAATTGATTAATTAATATAATATTTACTCTCGTATTGGCTGTCAATATAGCTCTCACCGCAGAATAATGCCGCTGTGGATCCGTCGGTTTTATATTTGAAGTCTCTGGCACAATGGACTATGTAAAAACCAGCTTCAATATTCAATAACCACAGGGAACTGGCTGCGGCTGCTGTCCGCACCCATAGTTTAATTAAAAACTATTGATGGTCCGTCGGCCGATCGGTATATTCGGAAATATGCCGCTTTATACTCAACTGTTTAACTGAGTTATATAGTGAGCTTTATTTGTTTAGAGTTAATTTTTATATTTTGTTATTTTTTAGGGTTCCGTACCTCAAAAGGAAAAAGGAACCTTTGTAGGATCACTTTGTTGTAACGAAATACAATATACAATTTGTAACGAAAACGCGTGTAGGTATCAAGTTGAAATTGATATCAACTACTCAAATTTACGGTCCCATGAGGCTGTAAAAAAATTATATTTGTAAGTTAACGCAATCAAAAGTTATACTCATTTTACTATATTTTTCCATACTTTACGCAAGGAAATAATAGATGGCTCTGTATGTGTAGGCGGATGTGGAATTGGAAGCGTTTTGTTCAGGTATTCAGGTATGGAACCTTACACTATGCATACATACGTATGCCCTTAAAAGAAGTTTTTTATTTTGAAATGTAAAGGTCATTTAGCATTATTGGCAATTCAATATTATAAGCACGGACAGCAAACCAATTCTCGTTTAAACTATTCAAACATTTTTTTCTCCGTGTTACATGCGCCTATTTAACTATCGGAGGCAGAATAGTCTTTGCCTTCCCCATCGGGAACAAAGCGTGACTGTACGTATGTATAATTTGTATGAAATGGAAAGCAAGGAGAATGATTTTCAACGTACAGGAGGCTTGAATTATTATTATTATTATTAGTGTTATTTCATAATATTGTTTTAGGTAGAAATGGAAACATGAATTTACGGTAATGATACTTAATAAATACTTAATGAAAAACACAGATATCGTTTGAATAAATTGTTAAGGCATACGTATGTATCCGTAATGTAGGGTTTCATAACTAGATACCTTAACAAAACCCTTCTAAGAACATACAGCGCCCTCTAGTTGCAAACTTACAGCAAACATGTTAGAAATGACAATATTTTTTTTTGTTTTGGATCTATTTCTATAAATAAAATCGTTTCATAAAAACCCATAAATTTAAAATAAAAAGCAAAAAAAAGTGATCACATTCTAAGATTAGAAACCTTGCCCTACATGCCTCGTAATCCAATGCCTTGCACATCAGAGCCACGAGAATATAAATGTTAGCGACAATATTTTATACACATATCATAGGAGCAAAGTTTGGAAATATGCAATAAAATGGCCATAACTTTTGATTCCGTTAACAATTTAATAGCCACAAGAGACCGCAGACCTGAGTACTTGATATCGATTTCAACTTGATACGTCCACGCGTTCCCGTTAAATAGTGTCTTGACAGACGGATAAACAGACATAAAGTTACAATGCACAACTTTTAAAACTAATCGCTCTGTTATAATATTATATCCAGAAAAAAAATAATGAGCAAATTTCTATTAGTCTATTTGGTTAGAAAGAACTTGAACAATTTTACCTAGGGACCTAATTAAAAAGTTATCACCAGATCTTCTTTTGCAGTCTAAGAATGGGGTGACATTATATATTACTTACATGATACATTAAATGACTCACTGACTGACATGCAACGCAGAGCCCAAACCACTGATCCTAGAGAACTTGAAACGTGGAATGTAAGTTTTTTTCGTTGTCTGGACATGTGCTATGAAAGGATTTTTGAAAATTCACATTCTAAGGGATCCAAAAGGGCGTCAATGTTTTGGTATAAAACTCTCACATTTCATAATTGTGAGCTGGCAAAGCCGCTTTTCCTACTCCATAATAGCTTAAAACTCAATAGATTGGCTTAGGTACAGAGAATCATGTTAAAATCTAAACAATTTTCTTAAACAAATGTAGAAAATTAGTTTATAAAGCTCTTTATAAAGCTCTTTATAAAGCTTTGTTATGTTATGTTATAATTACTTGGGATTGCCAGATGAAAGAACCGAATGCACCACCGTAACTAATAAACAAGAAAGTGGGTCGGAACTCAATCAACTCTCGTCCCACATAATTACCAGTAAGTAACAAGTTAACAAGACCGTGGCAGTCGTGGCCCTGAGCCCTGAGCCCTGAGCCCTCACCATCCATCATACGGACGAGGGTCTCGACCTACAACTATTTTTTATTCATACGTTTGAAGCTAAGTGCGTACGTTAAACAAACTAGAAGGATAACGAGACTTTTCTGGCTTGACCTTAGGATTCTTTCTGATTAATGAACTACGAAAGGATGTTAGACTTTTCTAGAGATGTGTGTTATAAATGAAGGCGGCGGACGTGCTACGATGATGGTATGTAGTCCTCAACCGTAGTTCTAAAATACGAATAGGATTTGTTTTTAATTTATTGAGCCTGCTATTGTATACAGGAACTATAAAATAATGTCATAAGATATATTATAAAGATAATTGTTACAATATTAGAAAGTATATAAAAGGAACAAATTTACAACTAACTAATTAACTTGAATAAGAAATAAAATAACACACATGATGATGATGAGACAATGACTCACAGTTGTGTCATCATCCCAGGGTAGACCTCCACAACTCCATAGATATGAGAGCAAAAGCATACAGTTATTTGTTATATTTATTTTCTTTTGTTATGCTAACACACTACACACGAATAAAAATGCTTTTTTATAATATAAAATGTGAAGTTTGTGTGTATTTTTGTAAATTCGTCAAAACTACTAAACAGATCGAGCTTATTTTTTAAAATGTCAATTTCTAGTTTACATTATGGGGCTTTTAAAAAACATAAACATATACATTCACACCTTTTTCCCGAAGGGGTAGGCAGAGGTGGACCCAGGACTCAGTCCCATAGTAGATACACCCACATTTCGCCCGTATGTTATTGGTCCCATGTAATAGGAGGCGAGCCTATTGCCATCTACCGGGCACAGTTCCAAACTCCAGGCAGTTATTAAGATAATTCCTAATAGAAAAATCCAATATTTAAAGACTTTTAAGATAAAAAAGGAGTATATCAGTCCTAATAAAATTTCATATAACCAGCTGTGCCCGTGGTTTCACCCGCGTAGTCTTCTATCCCTTGGTTGGGTTGGGCATATCGAAATAAAAAGTACCCTTTTAGTTATTCCAGGGTCTAAACCATCTTAATACCGAATTTCAGCCCAATCGGTTCAGCGTGTAACAAACATCCATCTATACATCTATCCTCACAAACTATCACATTTATAATATTATATATAGTAACAAAGATTATTAATAACAAAACATTGTTATCTCTAGTATGTAGATTTTTTTTTTGTATTTAGATAGCTTATACCCTCAAGTAACACTTAATTAACACTTTTTGTGTAATTATTTACATTAATAAATTTACACTTTTTGTGTAAGTATTTACATTAATAAATTTACACTTTTTGTGTAATTATTTACATTAATAAATTTACACTTTTTGTGTAATTATTTACATTAATAAATTTACACTTTTTGTCATTTTTCTCATACAAAAACCGAAGAGTTATGTTACCCTACTACATTTGCTAGGTAAACTACCGTCAGAACCACTCGGTCTCCAATACATCAGTCTTGCCGTGACAGCTCGCGTGCAACTTTCACAACTGTTGCATTTTATTGACGAGCTGGTAATTCACATAGAAGGATCAATAAATACTCTTTGACTACACTTGTGACTTGTAAAGAATATTTATAGTAATAAATATATGATTTTAGGAGCTACTTATGTATATTTTATAGAAGGTGAGTCCGGTTGTGACGATAAATGCAACCTAACCGATACGTCGAGTTAAATAAATTACTGAAGTTTTCGTCATAAAATACGTGTATAATATTTAAATATTATAATACATAAAATATTTACTCTTCTGAAATAATTTTTCTTTTCATTTTTGTGGTAATAAGAAAATCACGTTTTTCACGAATTTCTCTATTAACAATTTACAACATAAAACGTCAGCAATGTTTAATGACAGCCTCGTTGGCTCAGATGGTAGTAACTCTGCTTTCTATGCAGCAGGTCCTGAGTTCGATCCCCGGTCAGGTCAAACACTTGTGTGCACGAACGACGAACATGTCTGTTTGATCTGTGTCTGGGTGTTATAAGCTTATATAAGTATGTATATCAGTCATCTGGTCCATAGTAGGCTCTGCCTAGCATGGGACCAGATGACCGTGTGTGGAAGTTGTCCCATATTATTATTAATAAACCCATATTTCTCTCACAATTAGCGCACTTTACCACTACTCTCTGATAAAACTTATTTCATTATACTCATAGAAAGCGTTATTTTTTGCGTCACTGAAAACAGATAAGTTTATAGGTTTTTAGAACGGCACACTTCAGTGTCGCTTAAATTCCAAAGGATCTTTCGAGAGCGTGTGAGAGATAATGAATACAAAATGCTGATACATTTTACAAACAAGTAGCGGAGAAAATTGCTGTGCTTAGGCAAAGCTACATGTACGGTCATGTGAACCGAGCTTAATTCTTTATAGATTTTTTACATTAACCTCTTATTACAAGTGCCCCTTATTATAATTGAAGTGAACTTTAATCTCTTTCGATATTAAAAAGAGGTTGAATGTATAAATAAAATCAAAGATCTTGAACAGACAATGATCCCGACAAAGGCTTTGATTTGCAAACCCGGTGAGTTCCGCTCTCAGGCCGTTTGCCGAAATGTAGGAGGTCACGGGGTTTGGGGGTAAGGTGGTTGGTTACTTATGCTATAAATAAACAAGAATCTGAAATAATTGAGTAGAATTGATCGCTTTCATTCGACCGTATCCTTATACAAACAAATATACTTAATTATATCCGTTTTATATTTATCGCATGGGTAACAAAATTAGACCATAAAGTCAAAACAATTCAAAACATCCAAAAACCTTACTTATTATGTAATAGTAATGTTCTATATGTAAACAAAGTCGTAATAATAATGCAACCACAATATTTCTGAGTTTGCCTTTCTTAAAGCTACTGACCTAGACTCGAACATCCATTTCCAATTCCAGAACAAATGTGAGCAACATTTTATTCAGTAACGTCCATCGTCTATATCTTTAACGGTCTACTGGACCGTTTCCATTATACGAGTTTCCAATAACACGGACCGATACTACAGAACAGACAGGCATTTCTTTCACCAGGTTTTATATATTTTGCAGCTGCTGCAATTTATCTTCGTCGAGTGGGCAGTGGAAACACGCCCATTCACACCAGTTTCCATATTAAATCAATGGACAACAGTAAATATTAAAACCAAACCGTTGAATGTTGAATGTTCCAGCTCGTTGAACAATTCAAAGTATACAGAAACGTTATATACAACAATAGTTTTATTTGAAAGAACGACACGAAATTCATTATATCCCTGCTCTTATCCCAAACTAGGTGAGATCAGCATAGCTCGTCATCTTTTTCCAACCCAGTCTATCATATTAAATTCTCGTAGAATATTGACTCATTTAACGCAGTTTTCAGTTGTATTGATAAAAATTTTAGAAAAATAACTTAGTACAATTTTCTGAAACTTAACAAGCGGCAACAGTGCCTTGCTTGCAGCTCGTTAAAAAACTAATTATAAAAATAATGTTAGCTTTGCTAGCTAGTTGTGGAGTTTTACACTTAATTATAAACTTAATGACTGTTAATTAGACTAACAGAAATGCTGCGACACAATATAGCTAGGTTCTTGGAAAATTTAGGATTAAAATCTGAATTGCACTAACTTCCGTTTAGTGTTATACATATTTTGTTAATTCTAGAGTTTAGTGTTTGTGCTGGAAAATGTTTAATCTGTTTCAAATTAGTTTGCATACCTACAATTTTAAATGCACAATAAGTAACCATAATATACTTTGGGCTTTTAATAAGCGTTCATTTTGGCAAAACGAGTTCAAACTCAAACTCAAAAAGGTTTATTCAAATAGGTCATAATCTGACACTTTTGCTCGTCAATGAAGATAAACAGTACTGAGACTACCGTGCGTTCGGAAAGATACCTCTACAAGAAGAACGCACAAGAAACTTATAGGGCTTAATTTTTTCAACAGATTTGGTTACATTTGATACAGATTTGGTTTGGTTACATTCGTTTTCTTTGAAGGTGCCGCGATGCGGCTATGCTATAGTTTAAAACTAGTCTCATTTTCCTCGACTGCCTCGGTGGCGTAGAGGGCGCATGCTCGACTGCCAATCAAGAGGTCCCGGGTTCGATCCCCAGGTCAGGCAAAGTGTTAAATATTGGATTTTTCCATTAGGAATTATCTCCATAACTGCCTGGAGTCTGGAACTGTGCCCGGTAGATGGCAATAGGCTCGCCCCCTATTACATGGGACCAATAACATACTGGCGAAATGTGGGTGTATCTACTATGGGACTGAGTCCTGGGTACACCTCTGCCTACCCCTTCGGGAAAAAGGCGTGAATGTATGTTATGTTATGTTCTCATTTTCCTTACTTGTTGGAACACAATAAAAAATGGCTTCTATTTTGAATGACTAACGGTGTATTTTAATGTTAATTGAATAAAATTAAAGCGAAAATTTATTTTTATGGTAAAGATAGATTTGAACGTCCGATTTGGTAAAGTTAATAGTTTTGTCGAAATGATATGGTGTGGGTTGTGAAGATTTTCCGTCATATGTTTAAAAACCGACTGTACACTTTGAATTTGGATACCGTCTCAGTCGTATAAATGCTGATTTACTTTGTCTTACCATATTTTGTAAACATTATATCTTATATCTTTAAATGAGCAATTCTTGTATATATATATATAATTGGAATCTCGGAATCGGCTCCAACGATTTTCATAAAATTTAGTATATAGGTTTCGGGGGGGATAAATCGATCTAGCTAGGAATCATTTTTAGAAAATGTCATTTTATTTAAAAAAAAAAAAAAATCCGAGCAAAGCTCGGTCATCCAGGTACTTATATTTTAAACACGCATTAACAATTTTGATTACACTTGAAATGGGCCTCATTTTTAACTTGAATTAAATTATTTAATATAACCTTATTCAAATTCAATTATGACAATTATTTAGATAAGTCATCAAGAGAAAATCATCACACCTCGCTTCTTCAAACAATACTCCAAGTTATAAATCTAGATGGAAACACAGAACATTAAGAGCCTTTGTCTTAACAATAATAATTATTACGTCTGTTATGAAGGTAGAGATCAACAAACTTCTATTAAGCAAGTCTTAATCAAGATATGGCTTCTGTCAGCTTAATTGCTAGCTTTATGATAAACACAGTTTATTGTGAAACTTTCAGTGCTCTTAGAAAGTTTCCACAAAGACGAACGGTCAGTTTTCTCAAGACGAATATTCCACTACAATTAATATGACACTGCTGACATTGAAACGTACCGAGAAAACAGACTAGGTTGGTCTAAGGGCTCAGGTCATAATATTATAATGATGATTATATAATGATGATAAAGTCTGAAATTCTTCGATCTTTGATTCTTTATCTGTAGTTTTTACGAAGTTTCCATAAATAATAATAATATCATCCTGAGAAAACTTAATTGATTAAATTTTAATTGAACCGAAAAATACCTTCACCTTAGTTCATCATCATCCAGCCGTTGGTAGTCCACTGCTGAACATAAGCCTCCCCCATAAGGGGGGTTGTTGCCAATACTCGCCACGCTTGGCAGGCGGGATGGTGAGCGCAGTTTTACGCAGAGGACGCTACTGCCCGTCCTCTGGATGTCATAACCCTTAGCCAGCTCTTACGGCAACCACGGGTAGAACAGAGGGTGAGTTACTATACTAAAGCCGGTAAACGGTATTCTTACGCCTTCTTATATTTTTTCTCTTAAAATAAATTCTTATCTCATCCAACAACTCATCATTAATATTTCACAAGAAAGTTCTTTAGTCCTATATAAATAATAAAATAATTGTTACCTTTGATTAAAAGCCTCGATAAATTGTAAACGACCGAGTTCATTGTCATGTAGCACAACAATTCCTATTATAAAGAGATCAGTCAACAAAGTTCCTTCAGCAAATCTTGCGATCAAACAATCCAGTATTACCGAGTCCTGAGTTTTAATCAAGCTACGCCTTTTGTCAGCTTAATTGCGAGCTTAAGAGATTGTCCACTCAATCTGAATATAAGGCCCCCGTTTTAAACTGTGGTAAGACTATATTGAGATAGGATTTAGTAACTTTAATATTTATTTTGAGTTGGAGTTCGACGACCTCTATCAGTCTTTTATCTTCTCGTGTGTACTTTCTTAACGAGTTTCATAGTTATCTTCTGCATAGTCGCCTCGCGGCACCTTCAAAGAAAATGAATGTAAGCAAACCAAATATTGTGAAACTATCTGTTGAAAAAATTAAGCCCTACAAGTTTCTTGTGCGTTCTTCTTGTAGAGGTATCTTTCCGAACGCACGGTAGACTCAGTACTGTATCTTCATTGACGTACAAAAGTGTCAGATTATGACCTATTTGAATAAATCTGTTTGAGTTTGAGTTTCAATTGTTTTCGGGTAAATGATCTCAGATCACACAGTAAAAAGACAAACAGAATAGCATATGCAGCTTCAGAGCATGCAGAATAGCATATGCAGCTTCTTCTTTGAGCGCAAACATATAAGCACACATCGACATGAACATACGAAACTTTCAGTCTATATGCCTGGCAATACCAAGCTCAGCATGTAAAATTACTGTAGTCATATAAAATCTATAAAACCGTCTCATTTATTTATAATTCAGCACAACGCTAGCTAACTTAATGCTAGAGAAGAATTTTCTACCAGTGATCCTAAAACTACGTTTGTATGTCTGTATGTGTCTGTATGTGTCCATACTATAGTGACTAAGGTGGTGGACCAGCTCGATGGGCTCGAGCCATCCAGCGTGTTTTTTAAACGCTTGTTGTGGCCACTATACTAGACCCATAGGGGTCTAGGTAACGCGCAGGTGGCAGGGATTACAAGAATGTTCCGTTTGGCAAACTAGCTTTTGTTTAAGAATATAAAATAAATTGAAATCTTTCAATTTGCAACACCTTAGACATGCCTGATTCCTAAAAAAAATAGTCACCGATCCCATGTAGTGTGGCCATCGCACGCCTCCACCAAGCCACTGCGCTAGGTTTGCAGTATAGCTTAGTGCAGGGCCATGAATGCATGTGCTGGCGACACCACAATCAAGTGCCTAGATCAACCAAATATCTTCCAGAGCCAATGTTCTGTTTGTATTCTGTGGCTAGATTCTATTTCGTTCACTTTTACTTGTACTCGATCGAATGATTCGGAAAATTGTTTGATCACAGTATTCCTGTTTTAATCAAGAACAAAGACAAGATCTATTTATTCCTTGAAGGTTTGCTTCTGATATCAAATCTTCCGAGTAACACTCATTCTTAGGAAAGCACTTTCCTGATCCACGTAAAATATTGAGTAGTACAAGACAATCCAATCCAACTACGTTATCATAACGTAGTGAAAGAAAAACAGTGCTATCAAATATAAGGAAAACATGTCTTAGAGTCGAACTATAGGATGAACAGTAAGGAAAATAAATAATTTCTGAAACAATCGCGTAGATCACATAATATCATTCAAGAGTGATTTGTTTTGTTTGACTTCCAGCCGTGTATTTGTTTTGAATTGATTTGGTTAGCCATGTGTAATGTGTAGATATTTGTCTCTAAGTGAAATACCCAGGTAATATTTTTCGCATATTTCATCACTTGGACACATGTATCCGGTTGATTAAACTTACTTATTATGTGGACAATTGATTGCTCACGTCAAAATTTTGATGCTGGTCGAGAGTGAGTGAGTTTTGATGCTAGTGAAGTTTAAAATAATTTTCCGCGTTTTTTATAAGAAAAACCAGTTTGATCGATATAAAGTAGCGTAAAGGACTGCCGCGGTGGCGTAGAGGGCGCATGCTCGACTGCCAATCAAGAGGTCCCGGGTTCGATCACCAGGTCAGGCAGTGTTAAATATTGGATTTTTCCATTAGGAATTATCTCAATAAATGCCTGGAGTCTGGAACTGTGCCCGGTAGATGGCAATAGGCTCGCAACCTATTACATGGGACCAATAACATACTGGCGAAATGTGGGTGTATCTACTATGGGACTGAGTCCTGGGTACACCTCTGCCTACCCCTTCAGGAAAAAGGCGTAAATGTATGTTATATTATGTAAAGGACTACACACCAAAGCCGCCGACTAATAAATGTTTCACAAGAATATGTATGGGCGTCATGTCCACGTTAACAAAAATCCGCCGAATAGTGTTAGTAGTCAGTAGCGTAGATGTGTAGGCCGTAGGCCTTAAGGTAGGCTCATAAAACATTTTCTGCGGTCATGATTATACAGTCGTGAAATTATTATTATCATGAGAACTGAATTATATCTCATCATCAGCAGGAAGACCTCCACTGCTGAACATAGCCCTCCCCCATAAAACGCCATAAACTATTCGTATGGGCGGATTTTTCCGTAATCACCACGCTTGTTGTGCGGCTTGGTGATCGCAGTAGTTGGAATACTTGGAAACGGAGAGCGCTGCTGCCCACTCTCCGAATATGTTCCTCTGCCGGACTTAATGTAGAATCACTTATTGTAATATAAAGTGTCTTATAATATAATATAGTCCTCCTCATCGATTTCGATGACGGCGACCCTAGCAATCATGGATTAGTATTATTTTTATGAGCTCTAATATGGCTCGACATACCAAATTTGGTTTTAAATACTCTATGACATGTGTGACAGTAGAGTTGGCCCGTGGAGTTGTAAGTGTATGTGTAGGAGGGCTTAGGTCTCTCTTTTAGCTGTTGGCGTTTGTCGACTAGCGTCTGGAGACGATTTTCCTCAAACAGCTTAATCTTTTTATAGATGGTCGATCGCCAAGATGACCTGCGGACAGCGAGCTCCTCCCAACATTCGGGATCTATAGTGCAGGTGTTCAGATGTCTTTTGAACACATCCTTATAGCGCAGATGTTGACCGCCTTGCTTACGTTTGCCCTTAGCCATCTCCGAATAGAAGACAGCTTTAGGCAATCGGCGATCATCCATGCGGAGGACATGTCCACACCACCTGAGTTGTCTTTGCATCAGGAGAGCTTCCATGCCGTACATACCAGAGCGACGCAGGACCTCAGAGTTAGGAATGCGATCCTGCCACCTGATCTTCAAAATTGATCTAAGACATCTGAGATGGTAGGTGTCTAGCTTTTTTATGTCTGCTCTATATAGACACCATGTCTCTGCGCCGTACAAAAGGACCGGGATGATTAGAGCCTTATAAACCCTAATCTTCGTTTCCAGCTTGAGATCATGGGACTTCCAGACACGTCCAGCGAGTCGCCCGAAATTGGCAGCAGCGGTAGCTATGCGCGATGGTATTTCCGAAGCCAAGGTATTATCAGAGCGAATATTGCTTCCAAGATATTTGAAGTGCGATACTTCTTCTAGTGGTTTCCCATCTAGATTAAGTGTAGCTGGATCAGCTTGGCTGCCTCTTGGTGGTTGCTTGAGGATTTGGGTCTTGGAAGCACTTATAACCAGGCCAAACCGTTGACAGGATTGGTGGAGTGCGTCAACGTAGCTTTGGAGTTGCGCCACGCTATCTGACATGAGGCATATGTCATCAGCGTAGAGAATCTCCAATATAGCGATCTTGTCCACTTTAGTCTTTGCTCTGAACCGGTTGATGTTAAACACGCCTTTTTCCATTCTCACATTGAGTTGAATTTGGTCGCTACAACACTGCAGAGCGTCTCTCATTACCACAGCAAAGTATATGGCGAAAAGTGTGGGTGCCATGACACAGCCTTGTTTTACTCCACTGGTGATCGTGATTTCCTCAGATAGTTCATTTTCATGCTGAACCTGTGCTTTCATGCCAACATGAAATTGACGAATCAGGTTAACGAACTTCTTTGGACAACCCGATTTTTGGAGAACAAGCCAAAGGGCCTCTCGTGGAACTCTATCAAATGCTTTCTCTAGATCAACAAAGCACATGTAGAGGGGCTGTTGATGTTCAAGACTTTTCTCCTGGAGTTGACGTATAACAGAGATAGCGTCTATAGTTCCTCTGCCAGGACGAAAGCCACATTGACTCTCGGGGAGGTGCTGTTCAGCTTGCTCGCTTAGGCGACTGTTAATAATGTGCGCGAGAATCTTACCAGCGCTGGAGAGAAGCGATATACCTCGGTAAGAGCTGCAATCGGAGACATCTCCTTTCCCTTTATACAGCTTGCAAATCACCGCATCCCTCCAGCCCTGTGGAACCACTTCATTTTCCCACACCCTTAAGACAAGCTGATAGAGCCTTTCTACAATATGTTTCCCACTGTATTTGTACACTTCTGCCGGAAGTTGGTCCATTCCCGGGGTTTTGGCATTTTTGAGACGTTTTACTGACTTCTCGAACTCTTCAAAGGTGGGTGGGTTGTCTAAGTTTACACAAACTGGAAGTTCTTCAAGAGATTCTATGTAGGACAGGTTAGCACTGAGCGCGTCGGGATTTAGAACGTCACTGAAGTGTTCTGCCCATCGCTTCAATACGGCATCTTTATCCGTAACTCGATGCAGCCTATCTTTCGAGTACATAGGAGCTATTCTTCTAATTCGTGGACCAAAGATCGCTTGTATGCCATCGAAAAACCGGCCAGTTAGATGTGTATCAGCATAGTACTGAAGTTCATCAGCTTTCTCTTTCCACCATTGATCCTTTAGTTCGCGAAGTTTAGATTTTAATTTAAGTTGAGCTTCCTTTTTACTGCGTGCATCTATTGATCCCGAGTTTAATTCACGTCTGTGGTTTTCCACAAGCAATCTGACATTCTCATCAGATGCATCAAACCAGTCCTGGTACCTCTTTTGTGGCCTACCAATTGTTTTTAGAGCACAGGCGTATAGATGTTTTGCCACGAATCGCCACTCATCGTCCAAAGTGCAAAGCTCAAGGTCCGGAACACACGCAGCAAACTCACAGTCCAAGTTTTTACCTAACTCTGGTGAACTGATCAGTCTGGAAAAGGCTAGTTTAGGTGGCACTTTGTGAGGTGCCCGTCGTGGAGCTTTAAGCTGTAGGCGCATCTTCGATCTAATGAGACGATGGTCAGTCCAGCCCAGCGCACCACGCATAGCTCTTGTTAGAAGAACGTCACGTAGTAGTAATATAATAGTTAGTGAGTGGCCTCACAGTTGGGTGCTAGTGACGGGAGCAAACACTTCTCACCTACGCTCTCTGCGCTTAGTTTATGTCCGGGAAATTGTACTGTAGATTTAATATATTATATTACGATGTTTTGTTTTTTATTATGATAATGCCTTAAGACAATTAGTGTATTTGTAAGAATTTTAATTTTGATACGAATTAAATGGTATTACATTATTTTTTTACAATATACGTAATACGACAATTTTAAAATCGAGCTAGTGCATTTAAAATAACGTATATAATACAATCACACCATTTTCTCGAAGGGGTAGGCCAAGTTGTCCCAGGACTCAGTCCTTCCGTCCGGGCTGCGGACGAGTGCTTCGGCGTACCCGTGGTCCGGACACATGGCGTCCCGCTGGATAACCCCCAGGTTTTTTAGTGGGTAAACCCCGCCGTTACATCTTGGCGGGGGAGTCCCACATACCGCCCTGCCGCCCCCCGGTGCAGGGTGACGATGCGTAAAGCATTTTTCCTGGGAAAAAAAAAAAAAAAAAAAAAGGACTCAGTCCTAAGATACAGTCTCAATCTAAAGCGTGTAATAACGTAAGAGTATAATAAAATAAGTAGGTATATTATGTAAGTATACGAAAGTAAGTATGTAATAATAATAAGTAAGTATAGTAAGTATAGCAATAGCAAGGTTTAATAAAATATATTACAAGTTTATGTAAAAGATAAAATCCAAGCATAGCTGAAAAACTATTGAAAGACAAACGATTTAGCACAAACATGAAGCTCAGCAAACCTCATCGTAAATCGCTATTTCCGCACATCAGTCGCCGCGCGGTCGCCATTGTTTACTCGTGACTCGTGATATGTGAAAAATGCCGAACCGTGATCGGAGGGCGCGCCGTAGCGCCTCCACAATATATGGCCAATGAGCTAGGAGATAGCTGCATGTATTTATCATCCTGTTTTGGGGTCGGATTGGACATTTTTCAAAAGAGAACGAGATTTTTATAAGGTTGCGGCTCTTATTCACGAATTTGTGGAACGTTATGTCAGAAATGTATTGCATTAAAATCTAAAATTCATACACTAGCGCTATGTTATGTTTGTAAGTAGAGTTATCGTAGTTTTATTTATGTTTTGTTATTAGACAGATTTATTAAAAAATAGATTTATAATATTATGTGTAACTGTACCCACAGCCAAAAGCGAGGGCGGCTCGTTAGTAATATTATATTGTTTATTTAAAAGTTCTCTAAATTTTAATACTTACTTATGAATATATATAGCCCCCGTGCAAAATTTAGATGCCTTTTAGCATCTTGTACTAAGTAATAAGTCACTACTCCATAGCTTACGGGTCAGCTCTCGAGTCCCATAATAAAGGAGTTTATGCGGGCCGAAGTAAGGCCATCACTATCAAGTGACAAAAACGGCACTTCGTCACGCGGAGAATTGAGACCGACCTCGTACCCTGACGTTGTTTAACCCGAGGGAAGCCGGGGTATACTCCGAGTGTACCGTAACCACAAATGGCTGGTAATTTGGCCGACAGAGAAAGGGTGGGCCGCTCTCGATGTGATAAAAGGCCCTTTTTATGAACGTGCTCCGGCGAAGCCGTTATTGGTGTTAATTTTAAAACGGAAAATAATGGTGCAGATGGTTAGGGTTGGCCCTTAAGATTTTGTAATGGATTACGAGTAGCACGGCTAATGTTATAATGAAAGTACAAATTTATAATTAAAACTTTATGAATTTCCGGAGTGGTTATTATAAATCTGAACCACGAATTCTAGGCCTAAGGATATCTTTTTACCTATTTGTTGTTCGGATAATTTTCTTTCCTTAAAAAAACTTTATTAGCGATAATTTTATAAACAACAATTATTATTTTATAAATATAAAGTAGAATTTGATTCCAAATTAGTTCAAGAAAAGTAAAGTAGCATTTTTCTATTACGTTAAAGTTGTTACAAAGGCAGTCAAACTCAAACAGATTTATTCAAATAGGTCATAATCTGACACTTTTGCACGTCAATGAAGATTAACATTACCGAGACTACCGTGCGTTCGGAAAGATACCTCTACAAGAAGAACGCACAAGAAACTTGTAGGGCTTAATTTTTTCAACAGATAGTTTCACAATATTTGGTTTGGTTACATTCGTTTTCTTTGAAGGTTCGCGGCACCTTCAAAGAAAACGAACGGCGGCTATGCAGAAGTTTCCAGGCATCTTTGTCCTCTATGTACTGGTTGACTTTATAATAAGCCTTCTTTAGTAAAGTAGATTTTATATAGGTTTTGAATTTACCCTCTGAGAGCCCAGTTATCTCTTTTGGCAGTAGTCAAGTAAACCGAAAAATATCTCATAATAAACTGTGCTAGCAGATCTCCTCCCCCTGTATAAAACAAGGCACATTTGACAAACGCGACCGTCGGTTATTCGGTCGCGACTTCATCCGTTGCACGCTATAATAACGCTATACAATGCTTTGAGTACGTAAGCTGAAGCTTTTGAGCGTCAGCTTATACAATATTATAAAGATATTATTGTAGATGTAATGTATGGACTTAACGACTATCATAATGTGAATATCATAATATTATTCTCATAATTTCGTGTTCGCTTATTTTCAATAGTTCTATATTGATTATTTAAAAGATATTTAAAAAATATTTTTGTTCGCTGGCGGCCTTAAAAGAGAATCACCATCTGTGTCACAGATATTGTTGCACTTCCACAAATTGAAAATTTCTACACTATTATTTTTACAACCCAAGTATTTATATCATTTTAGTAGTATTAAAGTGATAACAAAAATTAACATCTCGTCACATTCAACCATTTAAATATCCGTTTTGATAAAATAAGTGAGCTAAAAATCGGTATTAGCATTTGTACGTCCGTGGACAGGAATGATTCTCTTTGTTTAAGTTATGTGTTGTCGTTGTGCGCTGATCCGTTGTGCGCGAGCGTGACTGATGACGGGCTTACGTTGAAAAATCGTCCCAGACATGTTTATTTTTTACGAAAATTCCAGAATAAACCAGCCTCGGTGAATGCTCCGAGACCATAACTTAAAGGAATTATGACTGTGTCATAATTTAACAAGTCATGGGGATATTTACGCGTGTGTCGTATTATGTGGAATGAAAATGTATGTGCTTTTTGACATTGGCTCTATTTATTGTTGAAATCCTGCGTAGCTGTGGCGTGAACATTCATTATACTGAGTAATGTTCAAGCGACATTCTTCAGTAAATGGTTGAATGAAGCAGAATTTGCAGTATGCTCAGAATATTTTTTAATGCCTACCCAATATCTGCTACTTACGCTCGGAAACCTACACAATGTATCGATATAATCGCTACCTACTCATATCAAGGACAAGTAGTCCAACTCGGTAGGTCCAACAACGAGAAAGAGGTCAAATGTCAAATCCAACTAGGCTGGGCAGCGTTTGGAAACCAATGTCTTATCGTCCAAAATACCTCAGTGCCTCAAGTCGAAGGTCTTCGACCAGTATGTGTTACTAGTGATGGCTAATGGACGTGGTCTCTGACTGTGGGCCTTATCAGCAGGCTCAAAATAGCGCAACGAGCTATGGAGACAGATATGCTCGGAATTTCTCTGCGAGATCGAGTCAGAAATGAGGAGATCCGTAAACGGACGAAAATTATCGACATAGCCCAGCGGATTGGCAAGTTAAAGTGGCAATGGGCAGGGCAAATAGCACGTAGAACTGATGGCCGATGGGGCTGTAAAGTTCTCGAATGGAGACCACGGACCGGCAAGCGCAGCGTAGGACGTCCTCCCACAAGGTAGACAGACGTACATACATACATTCACGCCTTTTTCCCGAAGGGGTAGGCAGAGGTGTACCCAGGACTCAGTCCCATAGTAGATACACCCACATTTCGCCAGTATGTTATTGGTCCAATGTAATGTTTTCAAACTCTGTCACCGAAATAGTGCAGCAGGGCATGGAATGCTTTATTCCATGCATTTTTATTGTGCGCGTCGGGGGCCGTAGTCGTCCATGGTTTGATAAATCATGTGCGGAAGCGTCACGCTTAAAACAAACCGCCCACAAATCATGGACCGAAGCACAGGTATGTCGCAATCCTGACACTGTCATCCTTAAGAAAAAGCTAAATAGTGCGTCGAGGTCCAGCAAAAAGGTCATTGCCAAAGCCAGAGCAGCACACATCAGCAAAATTGGCGACCAATTGGCTAGTTTTCCTTCTGGAAGTAGAGCTTTTTGGTCTCTGGCCAAGGCTGCTGAAGGCAACTTTTGTCAGTCTTCTCTTCCAGCCCTACGCAAACCGGATAACTCCTTGGCCCACAGCGCTAAAGAGAAAGCCGACCTCCTCGGCTCTCTCTTCGCCTCTAACTCGACACTCGACGATGGTGGCGCCACACCGCCGAAAATTGCGCGGTGTGTGAGTTCCATGCCAGATGTACGTTTTACTCAGAAAGCGGTACGGAAGGAACTCTTGTCACTTGATGTGCGAAAATCGAGTGGGCCGGACGGTATCCCGGCCATCGTCTTAAAAGTCTGTGCTCCCGAGTTGACTCCGGTCTTAACACGCCTATTTCTGCTCTCTTACACTACAAGATGCGTGCCGTCTTCATGGAAAGTCGCCCTGGTTCATCCGATCCCTAAAAAAGGCGATCGGTCCGATCCAGCTAACTACAGACCCATTGCCATTACCTCTCTACTCTGTAAGGTGATGGAGCGCGTGGTCAACCACCAGCTCCTAGGATACCTGGAGGAGCACCAGCTCATTAGTGACCGCCAGTACGGTTTCCGACACGGCCGATCAGCTGGTGATCTTCTAGTGTACCTCACTCACCGCTGGGCTGAAGCCGTGGAGAGTAGAGGGGAGGCACTTGCGGTTAGTCTGGATATTGCCAAGGCCTTTGATCGGGTGTGGCATAGGGCGTTACTTTCCAAGCTTCCATCTTATGGCCTACCTAAGGGGTTGTGCGAATGGGTCACTAGCTTCTTATCTGATCGGAGCATAAAAGTTGTTGTCGACGGTTCTTGCTCCGACAGTAAGCGTATCAACGCTGGTGTCCCACAAGGTTCTGTGTTATCGCCGACCCTATTCATTCTGCATATCAATGATATGCTACATAATAGAAGCATGCACTGCTATGCAGATGATAGTACAGGCGATGCACAGTATACTGGTCGTATCAACGCCCCTCGCGCCGAAGTGGAAGAGTGCAGGAGCAGACTTGTGTCTGAAGTTGAGGCCTCTCTCCAGCAGGTCTCGGATTGGGGTGCACTAAATTTAGTCCATTTCAACCCAACGAAGACACAGGTTTGCGCGTTTACCGCCAAAAAAGCCCCATTTGTTGTAGCTCCTCGGTTTCAGGACACTCCTCTCAAGGTTTCGGAGAGCATCGGAATTTTGGGCGTCGATATTTCTGCAAATGTACAGTTCCGTGGTCATATTGAAAGCAAGGCCAAGCTAGCATCCAAAAAACTTGGTGTGTTAAATAAGGCGAAGCGGTACTTTACGGCGAGCCAGCGACTGTTGCTCTACAAAGCGCAAGTTCGCCCTCACGTTGAGTATTGCTCCCATCTTTGGAGCGGAGCACCCAAGTACCAGCTTGACCCGCTAGATGCTTTACAGCGTAGAGCTGTCAGAATAGTCGACGACCCAAAGCTCACCGAACACCTAGAACCACTTAGTATGCGCAGAGACATTGGGTCTCTTAGTGTTTTTTACCGCATTTACAACGGGGAGTGTTCTGATGAACTTTTCAACCTGATACCGGCGTCACGGTTCTATCACCGTACTAGCCGCCATCGTCTGAGAGCTCATCCGCACATAATCGATACGTGGACGTCGCATACTGCACGATTTAATCGTTCTTTTCTGCCGCATACGTGCAAACTGTGGAATGATCTCCCTGCTACGGTTTTCCCGTTAAGCTACAACATGGGGCTCTTCAAAAAGAGAGTGAATAGAGTCTTGAAGGGTCGGCAAAATACTGGCAATACCCCTGGTGTTGCAGGTATCCATAGGCGGCGGTAACCGCTCACCATCAGGCGGCCCGTCTGCTTGTTTGCCACCTATGGCATAAAAAAAAAAAAAAAAAAAAAAAAATAGGGGGCGAGCCTATTGCCATATACCGGGCACAGTTCCAGACTCCAGGCAGCTATTGAGATAATTCCTAATGGAAAAATCCAATATTTAACACTATGCCTGACCTGGGGATCGAACCCGGGACCTCTTGATTGGCAGTCGAGCATGCGCCCACTACGCCACCGAGGCAGTCGTAGACAGACGATCTGATAATATCATATCATATCATTTATTCACACACAATATTACATTGTATTTGAAATTTACATGCAAATTAAAACTAATTATACTAATACATTCATAATAATACATGTAGGAGGTGTGCGGGTCGAGGTGGACGTCACGCTTGGAGAAAGAAACAATCTGATGACGTGGAGACGTTTATTGAAGTAATTCCGACGGGTACCGAGAGGTTGTTCCACAAAGCCTTTTCCCCTAAAGGACGAAGGGCGCGGATGCTAGCCTCTTTACAAATGACGAGTATACTAAGGTAGATCAAGAGGTTGTCCCACAAAACCTTTTCCCCTAAAGGACGAAGGGCGCGGGTGCTAGCCTCTCTTTCTAAAAAACAGGACAGGTATATATAATACTAGTAGTACTGGGTATATCCGATGACAAAATGGTTTTTGCTTGAAGACATCTTCATTTGAGTGACAATCTCAATAGCGCGTTTCAGGAAAACAGCTCTCGTTTACTAGCGCCATCTAGTGATCTCACGTTCAAACGCGTACTCAGGATGGTTCTAAGCGGTGTTTAAGCATTGTTGATGAATTATCATAAATATTTATGTTACATACTCCCCCTCAGTCCTCGAAAGACGTCTCGGCGTAGAGGACTGGAAAATGCGTAGTTAATGCTTCCGGGGACGCCCTCGTCCCCTTTTCATCATCGGCGTTGGTATGGGGTGGGCAACAGCTTCCTCCTTTCGGGGCCGCCCCCGTCGTCGGATAGGTTGAACGGGCTCGGGCAATAGAGAGGGATCGCCACTGTTATATGGGGTTAAGGTGGAAGCGTGGTACAGACCCACAGGGGTGATTGGTTCACGAGGTGAAGCCAGTGTGAAGGAAGCGGGGCCATGCTTATCAAGGATGACATATGGACCATCTCTTCGGGGTGCGAACTTAGCGGTCACCCCTTGAGATCCTTTGCTAATGGGGTGTGTGTTGACCAGAACCATATCTCCTGGGTTGTACTGCGGGTGCTTACGTCTGTGTTGATCTACATATTGTTTACGGGACTCTTCCTTCATCTCTTGTACTTCTCTGGCCTTAAGTAGGGTTTCTGCCAACTGCTTTAGCTTCGGAGTTATCTCCGGGATTATGTTTTCGGAGATGACAATGCTCCTAAAGTCTGTTTCATTATCTCTAGGAGATCGTAGTTCTCTTCCAAATGTCAGGAAAGCGGGCGTCTGGTTAGTTGTAGAACAATTGGTGCTGTTCATTGCGAAGCGAATTGCCGGTAATAAGTCGGACCACTTTCTATGGCCACCATGCTCTACCATTATGGCCAGTTGGGTCTTTAGGTCCCGGTTTCGGCGTTCAACTGGGTTGGACTCTGGGTGGTAAAGGGGGGTGAATTGGTGTTTTATGTTCAGAGTGAACGTGACCTGTTGCATTACTGCACTGACGAACTGAGTGCCATTGTCGCTTAGGAGTCGCCTGGGTACCCCATATCTTAAGAAAACTTCATTTATGAGCACGTTGGTGCAGGCTTCAGCTGTAGCAGCAGTAAGGGCGAAGAGTTCAACCCAGCGGGTGGCTGCATCTTCAACAATCAATATCCAGTTGTTGCCATCTTCGGTTTGCGGAAGTGGTCCAAATAAATCAAATGATACCACTTCAAACCGTTGTTTCATTGTGGTGGTTTGAAGCAACCCAGCCGGTTTTTGATTGGATGGTTTGTACCGCTGACATGCCAAGCAGTTTTTCACATAACTTGCTATGTAGCTCCGCATCCCGGACCAATAATATCTTTCGGCGATTTTCTTAAAGGTCTTCTCGGCGCCGTAGTGTCCGGCTAAGGGATCGTCGTGGTAGGCCGCGAGGATGTGGCCCCATTCATGGTTAGGGACCGCGAGTTGTGCGTCGTCCCTTTCAGCATCGGGGTGTAAGCGGTATAACAAACCGTTGTTCATTAGATAGCCTTTATTACTCCAGTAGATGGCATCTTCTACCGTATCGGACCCTTCCAGAGCATCTATAATCTTCTTGATTTTGGTATCCTTTAACTGCTCTTCTCTTACCTCTTTCGTGGTCCTTGTAGGCATATCTACGATAATAGAGCAGATACTACACATAGACGTGTCTTCGCAACATGGGGGTCTAGACAGTGCATCGGCTACAGTATTTAATTTACCAGGCTGGTATTCCACCTGGATGTCGAATGACTGGAGTTGTAGGGCCCACCTGGCCAAGCGTCCTGACGGGGATTTCAGGTTCATTAACCATTTCAGGGCCTGATGGTCGGTGATGATGGTGACGGGTACTCCTTCGACATACGCTCGGAATTTATTCAGGGACCATACTACGGCCAATGCCTCTCTTTCTGTCGTAGAGTAATTCCTTTCGGCTGAGGTGAGCAGTCGGCTGGCATATTCTACGGGGTGCTCTTCGTCACGCTCCCCCTGCACCAAAACTGCCCCCAATGCGTAATTGCTGGCGTCTGTCTTCAAGATGTACGGTTTTGTTTCATCTGCCTGTCGTAAGATAGGAGCCGTAGTCAACAAAGTCCGTAGAGTGTTGTAGGCAACCTCCTGTTCACTCCTCCATTCCCATGGAGTCTGTTTCCTGGTTAGTTTGGTAAGTGGTTGAGCGATGGCAGAAAAATTCGGAATGAAGCGGCGATACCATGAGCACATTTGTAAAAATGATACGAGGTGTTGTAGATTCTTGGGTGGTGGCCTTTCTAGGATTGCCTTCGTTTTTCTGGGTCAGTCGTCAGGCCCTTGGGCGTAATGATATGCCCTAGATACTTGACCGAGGAGCAGAAGAATCTACATTTATCTCTGTTCACAGTGATGTTGTATTCCCTCATTCTTTGTAGTACATCCTTCAAGTCGGAGAGATGTTGTTCAAAGGTTGTTGAGAATATGATCAAATCATCTAGGTATGCTAGTATGTTAACATGTTCCAGAGTAACTCGGAATCTGTCTACTAGTCGTTGGAATGTTGCTGGCGCGTTACGTAGTCCAAAGGGCATTCTTTTAAATTTGTATAGGCCAAAAGGAGTGATGAAAGCCGTTTTATCTTCATCCTCTTTACGGATTTTAATCTGCCAATACCCAGCTTTCAGATCTAGTGACGTCATGAACGGCGTCGGTTTTGCTGCATGTAATAGATCGTCTATGCGAGGAATGGGATAAGTATCAGGTACTGTTATGGCATTCAGCCGCCGATAGTCGATACATACTCGAATGTCCCCATTGGATTTTGGTACTAACACTACGGGTGAAGCCCAAGGCGAAGAACAAGGTTCTATTATATTTTGTTTCAGCATTGACTCTGTTTCAGCCTTTAAGAGGGCGGTTTTTGTTTGTGATAGCCTATAGGGGGGTACAGCTAAAGGAATATCATCCTTTGTAGTGATACGGTGTTCCCCCAAGAGGGATGGTCTATCATTGCCAGTGAAAACATCTTGGTATTGTACCAAAACTTTATTTAAGACTTCTTCCTGATTCTGGGGTATTACATTAATGCTACAGAGGTTCACGGACTGTATAGTAGTGGTATCAGGGAATAACTCTTTGGAGTTTGGGGATAATTCTACCTTTGTTTCCTCTATATTCTTGATGGCATCTTTCATCATAAAATCAGCAAACGCAGGTACGTATCCGTCAAATAGCGTTCGGGACTTTTTCGGCGGTGATAACTCTAATGGTACGAGTTTATATACAGTGGCACCTGTGTCTTCATTTGCCATTGGTGTCGGTGAGGCGGGAGGTGAAGGCGGCAATACGTGAAAGCTGGCGCCACCTATGCTGTGTAGACATTCCTTTTCTTGTCCGAAGTTAGCGAAGTCCTCCTGGTATAACTCGTACGTTTGATATAGTACATCATCGGCAAACTCAAAAGTGAACTGTGCGATATTGAGCACTATCTTCGCGTCTTGCAGAAATCCTATTCCAAGTAGAGTTCGATTGTCTCGAGAGTCAGGTAGAATTATGAATCTCGTTGGTATAATGCGATCCTCTAGCTTTACAGATGCAGTAGTCTTCAGGACGCGTTGTCTCTTGGGGATGCCATCAGCCAAAGTGACGTTTACTATTTCTTCCTCAAAGCGCTGACCACTTTTGACCATCTGCAGGTAGAGTTCGTAGGAGGCAACGCTAAGTTTGGCACAGGTGTCAATGTAGGCAGTTCCCTTAGCTGCTCCTACTTCTATGAAAACGATAGGACGTCTTCCTTTCTCCGTGGTAATATCTATTGGGCAAAACCCCAAATCACCAGATTTAGTTGGGGTCCGGTTGCCTGCAGAGCAAGTGGGGCAGCTGCTCCGGACTACACCCGGTGCCCCACATCCATAACAGGTTACACGTGGTCTTAGTGGAGGGCCGCTTGACGACGCGGTGGAAGCTTGCTGGGTCTGGGATGCCGTGTTTGGTTCAGACACGTTTTTAGTGGGTTCTGACTTCTTCCGTTTCCTGCAGTCTTCGGTGCTGTGTCCGGAGAAATGGCAGTATCCGCATTTTGGTTTGAGGGGTCCTCCGCGTTTCCCTTTCGGTTTCGGGTCGCTACGCTCTTCGCTATTCGATTCGTCAATCCATAGTTGTTCGATACCTCGGGCAGCTTCCAGTAGCTCGTCGTAGGTACTTATGGAGTTGCGTGGGATCTTCTCCCGAATTTTATATTTGAGTTGGCCATAGACCATGTCTAATTGGTGCGATTCCGGATGGATTGGAGCCGGAAGTTGGGCAAACAGCATTCGCTTATGTGCGATGAAGCTAGCGGTTGGTGTGGCATTAGGTTGCTTTTCTTTTATGATCTCCTGGTATATAAGGTACGCAGGCTTTTTAGGTGCAAAAGCATGGCGTAGACTGTCTTTGAAGTCATCCCAGGTGTTGACTTCGGTCTTCGCACCTTGCCACCATACTGCAGCTTCCCCTTTTAGCAACAGGGGTATTCCCATAATTGCTTCCATATCGTTAATCTTTTCCATGGTTTTGAAAACTTCTGCAGCTGCCAAGAATGCTTCTACAACTTCAGAGTCTTTCGTTCCGTCGTAGTGAGCCGCGCACGATGTGAATGTCCTGTGCCTCGAGGGAGACGACATCTTCGCCATCAGCTTCTCGAACTGTTCGTCGCTGAGGTTCACGGACATTTTCGTCGTCGGTTTCTTCTTTGTCTTCACTAAAGTCGTTGTCTTTCGGCCGCTGCGTGTAACGTACGTCGGCCCGTGGGTAAGCCGCACGTTGGTCGCCAGATTGTAGGAGGTGTGCGGGTCGAGGTGGACGTCACGCTTGGAGAAAGAAACAATCTGATGACGTGGAGACGTTTATTGAAGTAATTCCGACGGGTACCGAGAGGTTGTTCCACAAAGCCTTTTCCCCTAAAGGACGAAGGGCGCGGATGCTAGCCTCTTTACAAATGACGAGTATACTAAGGTAGATCAAGAGGTTGTCCCACAAAACCTTTTCCCCTAAAGGACGAAGGGCGCGGGTGCTAGCCTCTCTTTCTAAAAAACAGGACAGGTATATATAATACTAGTAGTACTGGGTATATCCGATGACAAAATGGTTTTTGCTTGAAGACATCTTCATTTGAGTGACAATCTCAATAGCGCGTTTCAGGAAAACAGCTCTCGTTTACTAGCGCCATCTAGTGATCTCACGTTCAAACGCGTACTCAGGATGGTTCTAAGCGGTGTTTAAGCATTGTTGATGAATTATCATAAATATTTATGTTACATACATAATTTAAAATAAAAAATAATAATAATAATAATAACAAGCACTTAAAATTAAATTAATTTACAAAATTCTTATAAGTCATAAATTCGTTGACTGTGTAGAAACACCCCTTCAACAAAATATTCTGCAGTTTAATTTTGAATAGCTTAGGCGTCATATTATTGTCCTTCATATCCGTAGGCAATACGTTAAACATTTTCACGGCTTGGTAATGAGATGCGTGCTTAGATATATTAAGCTTTGGGTGCAAACCAGACACGAGATCTTTACGCCTCGTACCTACTCTTAATTTTCTCTGCTCTAAACTTTCATATTTATATGGATGTTTTACGACATTCATAAGTGTTACCAAGATATACAGACTAGGAGCCGTTAATATATCCAATTTTTTAAAATGTTCCCGGCAGGACTCCCAGGGGGGGATTCGCATAATCGTCCGGATGGCTCTTTTTTGCATTAAGAACGCCCTATTCATATTATATGCATAACTGTTTCCCCAAAATTTTATGCCATATCTTAATTTGGATTCTACTAGCGCATAATAAACTATTTTTAACTGGGTCACGGTCACCTCATCTCTTAAACTACGAATAGCATAGCATGCTGAGCTAATCGAGTTTTCTATTTACATAAGTTCGTCTTTCCAATTAAACACCTGGTCAATATGCACCCCGAGGAATTTCACAGTTTTAGAGAACACTAGCATTTCCCCCTCACTCTCTACATTAACGGAATCGTACATATTATGTGACGTTGTTCTGAATAAAATTGCTTGAGTCTTCTTGATGTTCAACTTTAAATTGTTAACTTTGAACCATAGTTTAAATAATTCAAGGGCATTATACATCTTTACTTCAAGTTCCTGCATATTATGGGCTGAAATGAAAGCATTAGTATCATCCGCTTATAAAATAAGTTTTATGTCAGGAATCGCGCTCCCCACGAAGTTCACGAGGTCGTTAAGATATATTATGAAGAAAATAGGACCCAAAATCGAGCCCTGCGGAACTCCGCGTCTAACGTTTACTAGTTTAGACTTTGTTATAACCTCCCGACCATCAACAATGTTTTTCAGCTCCACAAACTGTTTCCTATTTGTAAGGTATGATTTCAATAGAGTTAACGTCATGTTTCTGATCCCGTAATGTTCCAACTTAGCAAGTAAAATATCGTGATCCACCATGTCGAAAGCAGACGAAAGATCAAGAAAAAGTCCAGCCACCTTGTCATTCAGATTCCTCATCACATCATAAATTAGCAGATCAACTGCATCAATGGTTCCTACGCCAGCCCTAAAACCAAACTGACGTTCATTCAGGATATTATTTATATTTAAGTGCGAGATCAACCTAGTTTTTATAATATTCTCATAAATTTTTGAGAAAATGGGCAATAAAGAAATCGGTCGAAAGTACTTAGGATCAGTTTTCGCACCTTTCTTATGCACTGGCAAAACTCTAGCAATTTTTAGCTGTTCTGGGAAAATCCCCGCGCTGATACAGTGATTGTAAAAATTACTATGTGGCTCCGCAAGAATGTCGATATTATCTTTGACAATGGTGATAGGAACGGCATCATACCCACATGAATGTTTCAATACCATTTTTTTTACTATAACCCTAATCTCTACACTATTCGTAGGTCTGAAAACCATGTCATTAGTGATTCTATCACAATTTATTCTCAGATAAAGACGACAGGAACACGCTGGAGGCGGGCCGCTTACAACCGGACTGGATGGAAATCTATGGGGGAGACCTAGATTAAGCAGTGGACGTCCTATGGCGGATATGATGATGATGATGATGAATACTTATAAATTAATTTAGATCTGCTACTCCCATATATGTAGGGTTGATGTTATTTTGTGACGCGCATGCTACGGATTCTGTGAACGTTTTGGTGGTTTTATGGAAAGTATTAATGGCAACGTGTGATTTCACGGAGATCTATGGAATGTGCGAGGGCGCGATGGCAACACAGGGAGGTGGATGCCAGCGCGACAGATGATTGTAGAGCGAGATTGAAGATGGTGGCCTTGGAATAAATCATGTAAAATATGCTGAAGTGTTCGAGTATTATTTAATGGAAAAGGCACGCCAACATATGTGCATACGTTTCGATATCTCAGATCAAAATTAACAATATTTATAGATAGTAGTAGTAGTAGATAGTATTCACAGACACATATTATACTAAGTATCTTGCTAACATTATTGTGACCAGGTTAGTTCCCGTGCGTATCTCGACATTTCCCCACTCAGTTATCAAGCGATTTTGGCTTCACGTATTCGTAATAGTCACTATTAGCGAGCGAGCTTATATAACTAATGCAAAGCGTGCCTAAACCGTCAGTCACTATAAGTATAAAAATAATACACTTTATCCTACTAATATTGTAAATATGAAAGTCAGCATGTATGGCAAAACTTTACGCCAAAACTTCTAAACCGATAGGACTGAAAAGCTTGACAGGGCCGGATTTAGGGGAGGGCAACCGGGGCGAAAGCCCCGGGGCCTCCACAAGCATGAGGCCCCCACAATAGAGACTTCGGAAAAAAAAGTAGTAAACACTAGTAAACATCTTTTCCTTTGATATTTTCTTTTAAATCTAAAATTTAATTTCAGATATTCTTGTTTCCGATTATATTTATATGTGTTTGTTAAATACTTAGAGAATCTACTTGGTTTCACAATAAATTGTTTATCCAAAAACTCGACAGAAAAAATTCTTTCTTATTCTCATTTTATTTGGAAAATAATTTGGGGCGAGGGGGCCTCCGCTCCTTTGTTGCCCCGAGGCCTCTGGCTGACTGACCTCTAAATCCGGCCCTGAGCTTAGACCTTGGAAGAATACACAGGGTACCATATAGCGAGTGAAACCGAGCGCCACAGTAACAAACCAGTAAGTGATATAAATATAAAGTGAGTGATTCGGGAACATTCCACAACAAGGGCTCGATATATCCCGCGGGGCGAGCGGTCCGTCTCGCGAGTCACTCGTACACGATGTTGCAAACTATATGTGGTCTATGTTGAAACAAGCTGGTTCCTTACTTTATTTTACTACTGTTTAGTTGTTCTTGAAATAAAGGTCGATGATGCTCTTTGAATGTATTATGTTTAACGTTTAGTTTTCTACCGGAATATATAAATAATATCGAAAGTTTCAGCATTGGATCCTGTCTTGATAAAAATGGACAAATTATTTTCAACCATTTTCTTTAATAGCATTGACCGTATTACTAGGTTTTTAATAACAGAGTATTTTTAAAAACATATCATACATAATAATAAATCCTTTATTTCAGGCAATAATACATTATACATAAATCTAAAGTAACAGAGGCTCAAATAAACATATACCTTATAGACTACCATACATAATACCTATAATAATATGATTTTCGGTATCACTCCCCGATAGCGCCTATTAAGACTGCAAGAACTCATTTTTTAAAGTGGTTTAAAATTAG
This sequence comes from Hemistola chrysoprasaria, assembly GCA_947063395.1. Taxonomy (NCBI): domain Eukaryota; kingdom Metazoa; phylum Arthropoda; class Insecta; order Lepidoptera; family Geometridae; genus Hemistola; species Hemistola chrysoprasaria. Next base: position 16,015,523 of record OX346718.1, read on the forward strand.
GAAAAATGTTCCTTTATTGAACCTTGATACATTAACTTGTTCATGAAATGTACGCCTTGGTCGACAATGTGTTAGTTTTTAATACAAAACATAATAGTAGCAGTTCCCAAACAGCAAACCGCGTTCACAATATAAACCTCCCAACACCAACTCTCACAGTAATGAGCTCAACAGATCCTCTCTCATCAGTTACACGTCATTTGCAACATCAATTAGTGCGCGTGTGACGTACGTATATACGCCTACAGAAATCCTAACTATAGAGGTACAGCTACCTTATTTGGATGTTATTTGGAAGTCCTAGTTTCGATTTCTAGGTCAGGCAGAAATGTGTTTGATTTTGCCCTTATAGGAATTTTCTAAATAACAAACTGAAGTCCTGATTTGGAGCAGGTTGACAGCAATAGGCTCTCCCCGTATTTACATGAGACTTGATTATGAGTAATCAAACGCAAAGAAAATCTATTTAAATAACTCTTAAAAGTAATGTTTTTATACCTTTGCGTAGTACTCCTTTGCGGTACCCTTCGGGGAAAAGGTGTGATGTTATGATATGTATTCAAATGGTATACAGAGTTACCAGTGATCAGTTAGTTTCCTCATAAGGGTTATTGTACTACTTATTTAGAATCACTTTCTCTATGATGTCAACTGTAAAATTGCAGAAATAAACAACCTATCTTAATAAAAAGGTTCTTTGACCTTTAACAAATTACATTATGGTTTCATAGAAATATTATGTTATTTCAAGTGATATGAGTTCAATGACCCTTACAAGGATGCTATAATGACTACCAGTTACCCTTTTGAAATAAAGACTCAATAATTATTATGCTTTGTAGTTTTAGCATATTCAAGTTCCATTATCATAATTTTAGAATTAGTATATTCTAATGTGTACGGGACAGTTTAGAAAATCTGTCACGATTTGTCCTAGTTGAGAAGGCAAAGCGTTCAGGGAAATTAGGCACTTAGCATAAATACGAGTCTTGTATTAGGATGACAAGTAAGTGCAGTTGTAAAAGTTAGACTAAGTAAGACTACGTAGCAAAGTTATTATCTAGGTTACATTGCGTTTGTAATCAGTCTGTATGTCACTTACATTGCGATACATAAAAATAAGTGAATTTTGAGTAAAGCCTCTACAAATATATATTCATAAATTGGACAAACCAACTTTAAAAGGACTGCCTCGGTGGCGTAGTGGGCGCATGCTCGACTGCCAATCAAGAGGTCCCGGGTTCGATCCCCAGGTCAGGCATAGTGCTAAATATTGGATTTTTCCATTAGGAATTATCTCAATAGCTTCCTGGAGTCTGGAACTGTGCCCGGTATATGGCAATAGGCTCGCCCACTATTACATGGGACCAATAACATACTGGCGAAATGTGGGTGTATCTACTATGGGACTGAGTCCTGGGTACACCTCTGCCTACCCCTTCGGGAAAAAGGCGTGAATGTATGTTATGTTATGTTAACTTTAAAAGAAAGTTACTGCCAAAACCCATAATGATCGTTACTTAACCTATTTCTTCCCATGGGAACTATTTCACTGAATTCTTAACAACACCCACTCTGCGGTCGACCCGAAGCTGCAAAGTGACTTATATCGACAAATACAAGTTAAACGTTAAATAGGTATGTGGAAAAAGAGAAATTTTCGAAATTGTATATTTGAAAATGACCGTGACAGTAGGTTGGTGACCGTAACGATCAAGTTATTATCGTCCGCATAATCGATATAACTCAAGTTAGACATATTTGCGGTAAATTATTATTTAATTTTAGAATATGGCATATTTTGTCGGCGATGAATGATAATTTCAAAACTTATACTTATATTACTTATATTTAAAACTTATATTTGAAAAATGCTTAGTATATCTGAAGTTTCTCATAACATTATGATCAAAATTTTGTATAAGAGTTTATTTAAAAATATATTTTCCTGTAACTTGCAAAGTCGCCAATCGTTTCCACGGATCACTGAGCAAATTTGAAGCCAAATCAAGTGAGATAAAAAACAATTTCCTCTCGAGTCACGAGATTTCTTTGTAGAACTGGAGAAGCCGCGCCCTTGAATTAAAGCCATTATTTCACCAACGGCTGCCAAAGTCTTGGTTCGTCGTAAAAAGTATTTAGTGTAAGATAGTACAAGCTTTGTTTCAAGTTTTGAGGTAGCCAATGGAAGCCTTGGAATCATGCTTTGTTCTTTATTTTTAAATTATACACGACACATCAGCTTCAACTACAAAAGCATATTCTACCGTAAATCATATAACGACAGACTTAAATATTTCCAAATGTTAACTATACGCCATCGCCGCAAATTACATGACCTAATCTTTTTATATAAGTGTGTTAACGGCCGACTTGATTCGATTGATTTTACAGAACGCGTCCAATACTCAGTTCCATCTAGACTCCCGAGATACCCTATCACTAATCTTCTTTTTACCCCAACCTGTAAAACAAACCTAGGACTTAATTCACCAGTTATAAGAATTTGCAGAGAATATAATTTAATTACGAAGTACTCCCCTGATATCGATTTATTTGGTGACTCATTAAAACAATTTAAAAATAGTATAATCGCAGTTTACTCTACATCTCATCATAATTTGTAATATCTCTTATAATATAATATCTTCTTTTTTTTAACTTTTTCCCAATTTGTACAAGTTATATTCTGTTTTTAATAATTATTATTAGAATTCTTTTTTATTTTATAAGACGTCAATCATACGCGCGAATGTTGTGGCTACCTATAATTGGATAAGCATCTTGAATTTGTTAAATTATGTAACTATTTTTGTATATGTGATAGTTGCTTATTTGTTGGTTGCCCTTAATAAATAAATAAATAAATAAAGTCTCATTTTTTTTAAAACATTAATATAACATACATTTGCGCCTTTTTCGAAAGGGCCTTTTTCGCCTTTCCCGAAAGGGTAGGCAGGTTCATTTTTTAAATTACGTTTTACCCGACCACAGCAAAGCAAAATTATTTACAACCAAGATAATAACAATACGTCAATATGTATTGAAGCTTCTAAAACTTAGATCATCAATAATATGAAATCAAAAGCTGACCCAAATTAGCAGAAACACTTTGACACACCTCTTTCTGTTTACTTTGATAAAAATACTTGGCCTGACCTCACAAAAGAATTTCCTCCGGAGATTTATTTCTTCAAGCCCCGACACAAAGAGTGGGTCACTCCCCCTCGTTCGCGTCAAATCTTATTATTAGCAATAATCGTGGTATTGTAGCGCGGTCACAATGCTGCCATAATGGTGCCCTTTATACAATGGACGCCAAAGCCGCCGTGCCGGATCGCGAGTGTCCTGTACGACAGTTACTGACCTCTACACAATTGAAGTACTGCTCGTACCAAGAAACGATCTGTTACGAAAAAGTTTTTTTCATATGACATGATCATTCAAATTGTAACAGCGTGTTTCTATTGATCATAATAATATTAATAATATACGCAGGGCGGCTAATGACGAGCTGTCGGGGAGTAGCGACCCCACGGTGAGTGCTCCCGGGGGAGGGTTATGTTCTTCATCTCCGGCTTGCTTTCACCGGCCGGCCGGAGTTAACACTGACGAGGAACAGTCCCCCACCTCTGTCTTGCCTTCATTGGCCGGCCAGAGTGGAGTCGCAAGAGCCTCGTGCTCGAGGGAGGATGTGAAGCATCAGTTTTTTTTTATTTATTTTTTTATGAGAGTGAGTGACAAGACGAGCAAATCAGGTGCCTGATGGTAAGCATCATGATTGCCCATATCAGACACAGTGCAACCCAGTGTTTTATAATTCAAAATTCTGCGCGGCACTGCACTGCGCCTGTCACCCTGAGATATGAGTTGTTGAATCTCATCATGCCCAGTAATTTTGCTGGTAACATTGCCCTTCAGACCGGAACACAGTAATGTTTGCACAATACTGCTTGGCGGATGAATAACTGGCAAAGGTGTGGTACTTCCCCAGGCGGCCCCTTGCAAAAGAGGCCTACCACTACAAGTGACGAGTGGGCGAGCGTGATGCGACCTTAGGGTAACGCAAGTGATCGCCGTTAAAAGTCCAGGGACACCTCTCCTACCCTTAGCCGCTCACACCAACGTTGCCCCTCTTGTCGCCTTTATTCCTTTGTGATAGGCGGCTTTTATGGGGGGTCCTTTTAGTGAGCGGCGAGTCATCGCCTGCCGTAATATTTCACCATGAGACGGAAGTGGTAGGTGCCGGAGTCTCTACCAATAGCTCGGTTACCATCCATCTAGAAATCACACCTATAGCCAAATCAAGTAGTTTCCGTCCATTCATAATAGTCCTTGTACCTAGCGGGGGCTGTCTTTGAGCTCACCTTAAAAAAAACTGTAGATAGTTTCAGAGATGGACCCCGATAGGTGCTATACATTACCTTTAGATTAAAAGCTCAAAGGGGCCTCTGCACGTTGGACTCAAAAAAAAAATGGTCTCCGTGCACGCCTATCAAAAGACCGGGTATTTCTGGTCGGCTCCCATCGGACCTAAATCTCGCTCGCGGGGTGAGCAAGGCCCGATTGGTGGGCGGATGACAGTGTCTATTCTATACGTAGTATTATCTGTTCTATGCCCGAGGGTAACGCAAGTGATAGCCGTTTAAAGTCCAGGGACACCTTTCCTACCAGCCGCTCACATCAACGTTGCCCCTCTCGTCGCCTTTATTTCCTTGTAGTGAGCGGCGAGTCATCGCCTGCCGTAATATTTCAACATGAGACGGAAGTGGCAGGTGATGGAGTCTCTAGCAATAGCCCGGATACAGTCAATACATACATACATTCACGCCTTTTTCCCGAAGGGGTAGGCAGAGGTGTACCCAGGACTCAGACCTACTATGATCAGATCTACTATGAGATACACCCACATTTCGCCAGTATGTTATTGGTCCCATGTAATAGGGGGCGAACCTATTGCCATCTACCGGGCACAGTTCCAGACTCCAGGCAGTTATTGAGATAATTCCTAATGGAAAAATCCAATATTTAACACTGCCTCACCTGGGGATCGAACCCGGGACCTCTTGATTGGCCGTCGAGCATGCGCCCTCTACGCCACCGAGGCAGTCTCGATACAGTTGAGGATACAGTCAATGATTTAGCAAATACAGTTTAATGAAGTATTCAACCTTTGATAACTCTTATGAAATAATAAATCATGAGTGTCAAAAGTTATTTGAATGAACGTATCTAAAAATGTTCCCTTAACTCGGTTTCTTTGAATTCTTAAAAACTTTATCATTATACTACTTAAAAGAGTGCTTGTTTAAATATGTTGTTTGCATTCAAAATCCATACTCTATTAAGCAATTTTAAGTTTTATTTCAAGTTCATTTGTAGTGGTAGGCCTCTTTTGCAGGGGCCCGCCTGGGGAAGTACCACAACTTTGCCAGTTATTCATCCGCCAAGCAGTAATATGCAAACATTACTGTGTTCCGGTCTGAAGGGCAATCTTACCAGCGAAATTACTGGGCATGACGAGTTTCAACAACTAATATCTCGGGGTGACAGGCGCAGTGCAGTGCCACGCAGAATTTTGAATATTAAAACACTGGGTGGCACTGTGTCTGATATGGGCAATCATGATGCTTACCACCAGGCACCTGATTGTCTCGTCTTGTTACTCACTATCATAAAAAAATTAAAAAAGTTAATTTTGAGTTATAATTCCCAAAATCGTACATTTTTAGAAGAGTAGAAATTTCTGGTGGCACCTATTCTATTTTACATAACTATTTTACAGGTCTATATAATAGGGACGAGCCTTTTGTCCCAGTTTGGGCACAGTTCCAGACTCCATGCTACCACTAAGAAAATTTGTAATGGAAAAACCCAACAACACTTTTTGTCTGACCTGGGTTTGAACCCGGGACCTCATGATCGGCAGTAGCACTATATTGATTATTCATTTAAATTATTTTAAAAAATACTGTACAATTAATAAGTATGTAAGTAGCTATGGTACTGAATAAATCATTTTCAGAGCAGGACGGTTGTCCCCGGAGCTCTCTGTGACGCAGTCCTGTTTGCAAACTATCCCCTGAGCTGAGCCGTCGTATCAGAAAGAAGAGGTAAGTGCCCCTTATTTGAGTTACTAACTCGTTTCAATTGTGGTGACTCTTTAGAAGAACTTTCAAATTTATTATAGGTAAATGTTATTTCACTTGTGGAATTGGCAATTGATTATCGTCATAAAGTATAAGCTCTCATCCTACTTCATCATCATCATCATCATCATCTCAGCCGTTGGTAATCCACTACTGAACATAGGTCTCCCCTATAAAGGGGGGGTTTTGCCAATACTCGACACGCTTGGCAGGCGGGTTGTCGAACGCAGTTCGATGGTTTTTGCAGAGGACGCTGCTGCCCATCCTCTGGATCTGTTAACCCTTAGTCGGCTCTTACGGCAACCACGGGTAGAGAGGGTGGACCACTATTATTTTAAAGCCGATCACTCCACGGCATCCTACTTACCTGCATAGAACTACTACTTTTTTGGTTAATAAATACATACGATATTCAGTCAGGCCTTGGTTTAGACAGATACTCTCCTCTAGCTACGGTCCTGACATACGACTTTCGCTTTTTCTATTTCGATCACATTCTTCATACATGCTCTGTTGTATGAAGTATGTGAATAAATGTGTCATATATTATTATATATAATTATTATATATAATATATGTGAGAATGACAGTTATTATTAAACCCATAAAAATGATTATTTATCAACCATTTCCTTTAAACTTGTGTAGTTGTTTCTATTCCATTAAATAATACTCGAACACTTCAGCATATTTTAAATGATTTATTCCTAGCCCACCATCTTCAATCTCGCTCTACAATCATCTGTCGCGCTGGCATCCACCTCCCTGTGTTGCCATCGCGCCCTCGCACATACCATAGACCTTCCTTAAACTACACGTTGCCATTAATACTTTCCATAAAACCACCAAAACGTTATCAGAATCCGTAGCATGCGCGTCACAAAATAACATCAACCCTACACTTGACTAGACTTATTGGTCTATAATGGGCGGCCTTATCGCTTTAATAAATATCGTCCAAGTAACCAGCCTATTAGATATGATAGGATCAAATATCATATTTTTTTGTGGAATAAACAAATATACGTGGGGATGTTTTTGTACTTAGATAATTTGGAAGATACTTCATTAATTACCTAACGAAGTAACCTTGGATAATATCTTATTTATAGAAGATTCCTATAAAAGTCAAGAGTCATCGTTTCATAAATCAACATGACGTCTCGAAGGAGCCTCCCAAGAGGAGGGGAGATCGAGGCGTCTCCCCTCCTCTTCCGGACTCCGGACCATGACGCGACGTTTTACCTCTACCTACTCGCTCTTAAGAAAATATTTCAAGAAATGAACAAAATATTTTTCCCTCCCGTCATTGACAAAGAATACCTCATTTTCATTCAATTAGGTGCAAAAGAAAAATATATTCAGAGATAAATTATTATAACATTCATTCTGAAAAGATTCAGGTATATTATATAAATAACAGTATGTAGGTATACAGTGTACCTATATAGTATATAGTTGTTGGAGCTATCGAACTAAGTAATTTTATTACCAAACATTTTGCAAAACAAAAAATTCTGTCAACAAAGCAAGCTTGCAAAATAAATAAAAATTATATTTTTCTGACAGATTCTGATTCATTCATTTTGTGTAATAAAATACAGACATGTAACAAAATCCCTGGTTATTTGAACTTTGTAATTTCCACCTGTTAACGAATTCATGTTCAATCGCCAGCGAAATTATGTTTTTCCCAGCACTTGTCCTTTAATATGGAAATTGCATTAATCAAACTCAGACGTTACTTTGCGAAAAAAATAATGGGTTTTACTCGATGTTAACGAAGGCCTTGTGGACTCGACTGTACCCAACACGGTTATAAATTATGACGTTGACTGTACGTCAATTAAGTTGCCAGTCTGTTCTCGTATTCAAAATTATTACCTCAAGTTATGTATTAAAATTATTATTTATGGTCCAAAACTGATACAAGAGATTAGCGATTAGAAGGCAAAGCCTTGTTTAATATTTGTTTTGTTTTAGATTAGTACATCAGGGAAAGCCGAAAAGAAGCGCCAGTAACTAAAATGGTAGAGTTGAAGACAAGCCTGTAGATGTTATGAGGACCGATGAAAGCCACGTGGCGAAAAGGAGTATGAGTTCATCCTTATAGCCCTTTTACACTCATGTGTGTGTATGAGATGAGTGGATGAGAATATCCGTGTGCACGGAGTGAATGCAGGAAACACAGCTGTGCCGACCACATTTAGTGTAGAATAAAGGCAGGCAGGTGATGATCACAATGAAATCAATAGTCCGCTTTTAAAGATTGCGTTAAGACGAGAATCTTTAAATATTCTCATAATCATCATCAGCAGAAGACGTCCACTGCTGAACCTATGTTCTCCCCCATAGAATGCCATAAACTATTCATATGGGGGGGATTTAGACTAGATTAGAACACTTGGAGCCGGAGAGCGCTGCCGCCTACTCTCCGAATATGGCCCTCTACCGGGTCTCACGGATCCCACCAGACGAAACAAGGGTGACCCTATTATATAGCCGGGAACCACACGGTCAATTCTCATAACTATGATGAGAAATCCAAAAACATGATTTTTTCAAAATTATTATTGTGATTGTAATTACAAAATTGATAACTCATCAAATCATAATAGCAGCTGCTAAGGGCTTAAAGCTGTCGTAACTATAATAATAACACACCTACTCACACATACAATATTGGCATAAAAATATATATAGGAATCGGTAAGTTTGCTCGGTGAATATTTTAGTAAATCGAGTGTGCTCAGCATAAAGTACATAATTATATGGGATTATGTATACGCGCGAAACGGAGATAACGTTGTTTGTCTACTTAATAACGTGTGTGGAATTAATACGCTTTTATATTAGGATATATGCGTTGTTTTTATCATTTTACTGTGGAATTTTCGCCAAAAAACAAAATGGGATTTGGATACGGTAGTACAATGGTAGCATTGTATTAACTATATTTTAAAATCTTCTATCACACTAATGTTAAAAGTTAGTATCGATGGATGTGTGGATGTCTGTTACTTTTTCACACAAAAGCTACTGAATGGATTTGGTTAAAATATATGTGTTCCTACCTAGCTAAGACCCAGGAATAACACATTGGGTACTTTTTCCCTTTTCACAAATTTCTTACTAATCCTTAATCCTAGAGAGCTCAAATTTTGCACATAGATTTTAATGTTATGTTAGAAATATAATGAAAGTCACCGAATTAAGTATTAATTTATAATCAGCCAAATCAACACTTGTTGACCTGATTGTTTAATATTGTTAAACAATCAGGTCACGTCACTCGCTAAACCGGCCTACACCCGTGCTCTGCGAGCGGGAGGCAGGCCGACTGTCCAAGATAGACCATAGGCGCACCCCTTGCCCGGCCCCCTAATTACGGACGCAACAGAAGTGTGGAAAGCGTTTAAATTGCTAAATGTCTGTTAAATTGTAATCTGTCGAACGGCATACAAAAAATGACGTTTGACAGCAAAATTTACTGCTGTTGTTATGCGATTGCACACCACACATGTAAATCTGCAAACGTGGCTGTTGAGGCCGCCTTATGATGCGTCGCTATTTAAAGTTATTACAGTTATTTAGAGAAAATATAAGAAAGGACTTCCCGAAATTGCCACGGGAATGAAGCTACGGGTAAAATATATTTAAGATTTAGGTAGAATTTTTTTAACCTTATTGTTTTAGACATAGAACTGAAATTCAGAACAGTATTTTCTTTTAAACTACTAATAATATCAGATCAATCTGTCAACAGAGAAGGGGTAAAATTTTTATTTTACCCGCTTTAATGGTTTTAGACATCGTTAATCGTAATAATAATAATTTTTAAAATAAATGCAGTCTAAACCGATATAGCGATATATAATATTTTTTATTTAAAAATTTTAACCTACAACCTTACAACCGGACTGGATGGAAATTTAAGCGAGAAGGAGGCCTATGTTCAGCGATAGGATGATGATGAAGATGAATGATGAAAAATAAAAAAACTCCCTTGTTCTATGTAACCAAATATACAAATGGTCGAGAATTAATTTTGAAATTATACCAGGGTATCATAAATTATAAAGAGGTATATTATATTTTGGGAAGTCCTGTCAAGTCATAAGCTATAATGTCTTCTTACAGGTCATTGGTTCGATCATTCTCTGTTCCCCTCAATTATTATCGTTTGACGACATCGGTGAAATCAACCGTGCAAAATGTTGTCAACTAAAATATATTGAGATTAAAGTTAGGTACTAAGGCAATGTGCACACAGTATGATTTATATTTGATTTTTAGGTACTTAGGTACTTATAAGATATGTTATTTATCACAATAAGGATGTAGAAATCTGAATTAAAACTATTTCATTTCATTTCATTTCATTAAAAACTTATAATTATCTATACTAATACTCGTATTATAAAGAGAGAAACTTTGTTTTTTTGTTTTTTTTTTGTTTGTAACAAATAGGCTCCGAAACTACTGGACCGATTTTAAAAATTCTTTCACTTATGGATAGCTTAATTCAGTGTGAGTGCCATAGGCTATATGAGATTTTGAAAAAAAATAGGGATCCGTAAGAAAACTGCAATATTGTGAACCAAGGTGTTACATAATATAATTACCATATTCATAAATTTGCGTGCGCTGTGAAATGCATTGATGGTAGAATAATATAATGTACTAGGGGTTTGTAGTACTTATCAATATCTACAAAATAGTCCACGGAAATTTTATCCATATATTTTGGTTTAGTCACAATAATCGAAACAGACATTATATGCATGCGCTGTGAAAAGTATTGGTGGTAGAATAAAGTAATGTACTAGGGGTTTGTAGTACTTATTAATACCTACAAAACAGTGTACATAGATTATATCCATCTTTTTTGGTTTAGTCAAAATAATCGAAAAAGTGATTATTTTTCATGCGGTGTGTAAACTATTGGTGGTAGAGTAAAAAAGTAATGTACTAGGGGTTTGTAGTACTTATCAATACCTACAAAACAGTATACATAGATTATATCCATCTTTTTTGGTTTAGTCACAATAATCGAAAAAGTGATTATTTTTCATGCGGTGTGAAAACTATTGGTGGTAGAGTAAAGTAATGTACTAGGGGTTTGTAGTACCTATCAATACCTACAAAACAGTATACATAGATTATATCCATCTTTTTTGGTTTAGTCACAATAATCGAAGCAGTGATTATTTTTCATGCGGTGTGAAAACTATCGGTGGTAGATTAAAGTAATGTACTAGGGGATTGTATTAATTATCAATACCTACAAAACAGTATACATAGATTATATCCATCTTTTCTGGTTTAGTCACAATAATCGAAGCAGTGATTATTTTTCATGCTTTGTGAAAAGTATTGGTGGTAGAATAAAGTAATGTACTAGGGGTTTGTAGTACTCATCAATATCTTCAAAATAGCCCATGTCTTAAGGTTTGGTCATTGTAAAAGAAATAGTCATTAATTTGCGTGCGCTGCGTAAACCATTAGGGTAATATCTATTAAAATACAATGTATCACGAGTTTACTCCTGTTAATCGTCCACTATACCTACTTCTGCTAACCGTGCAAAGCCGGGGCGGGTCGCTAGTCTTATATATAATTAACTTTTAAATAAATTTATACGTAAACTTTTATAATATCGTTTAATCAAGAATCCAAAGCTGAATCTAACCTTAGATAATATTGAATACTTTATTCACGAGAGTTTTATCATAATCAATCTTACGCCAAACTCTCATAAACTTAAACGCGATGTTCAATAAATTGACATTCAAATATTGTAGGGATTTTCCTAAAATATTATAAACCTACCCTTGGCATCGAACGACACTTCAAAATCCGAGATCAGACGCCACTTTAAGATAACATCAAATGAGATTAAAGATATGAAATTGGTGGAAAAATCGTTTTCATTTATAGTGCTCGATTCTACACTCGAAACCCACCGCGGCGATATACGAGAAACCTTATAACATTATTTTGGTGTTTTATTATTTTGCTCATTTTTGTTCTGTAATAAAATGGTAGAGTATCATCGAGGGCGCGCTTCAAATGTATAATAATGATATTACAACAGTCGGATGTAATAGTTCTATGGATTACGATGATGATATTTAAGTTATTGGCTTAGATTTTAATAATAATTGCTTAATTTAAAATTTAAATATTTTTCTACCCAGTGGGTTTTCTCTTTAAGGCGTCGACTTTTTTCCCCGTAGGATATGAAATTGTAGCTCGCCCGAGGCGGTGGGTGCCTGTTCTCGTATAACGGCGGTGGTGAGGCTATCAGGGCCGTACATTGCGGCGGCTTTTACTTCTTCTAAGGGGTTCCTTCCGTCAATGACTCCCGGAGAGACTTGGGAAACATTTTAGCCCTTAACATGTATATATTATAATTATTACACGTAATATGAATCCAATAAAACGCAATATTTAAAACTCAGTTTAATACGAATAGGTCAGATTCTAAAGGTTTATTACTATACTATTTATTACTGTTTATTACTCATTATTACTATATTACACAATTCGACTCTAAATTGGACGTTGTTAAACGAATAAAGGCTCAATCCCCATACTACTGATTATTTTACGAAACGTTTGCTTATTTGTAACCAATTATTTATCTTCTAAGAATAATCTATTACTATTGTCGCAGTTCCTTACACTAATAAAATTACTCTTGAGAAACGTTATTCCTTAGTCAGTATACCTTCTGGAGAATAATATTTGTCAAGTGTCTGCAGCATCAGTCAATCTTACTCCAGAACCTAATTAGTTCTGAGGAACGCTTCAATCGGCCCACTTGATTCACTCCGAGTCTCATTACGGTACATTCGATATCCGATCAAAAGCCTACGCGGCTGCATCGAGTGGCCACCTAAATCATCTAATTGATACTTCACTACTACTCCAACTATATTATCAATAAATCGAGGTCAGAAAACAACTCAATTATATTCGAGTACAAAACTTGAAAGAACCCGAGAAGTCCTTCTCGCGATTAAACCGAGTCCTGTCCGTTACGATTGAATATTCATCATTCGTCTTATCGAATCGAATAACGTATAAAAGAAAAGTTTGCGAGGATAATTAGATTGGAAAAATTTAGGTATAATGTGGTTTGCGAACATTGGCAAATGGATGAAGAATTTTAAAGATAAGGGAATGAAGTTATTGATTTAAGATTTACTTGTCAATATTACTCATTTCCGATGCTAATATTATTAAGTGAATTGGGCCAATTTTCGTTGGTCCAAGTAAATTGAATTAACTTGATTTCTATCTCGGTGGCGTAGTGGGCGCATGCTCGACTGCCAATCAAGAGGTCCCGGGTTCGATCCCCAGGTCAGGCAGTGTTAAATATTGGATTTTTCCATTAGGAATTATCTCAATAGATGCCCGGAGTCTGGAACTGTGCCCGGTATATGGCAATAGGCTCGCCCCCTATTACATGGGACCAATAACATACTGGCGAAATGTGGGTGTATCTACTATGGGACTGAGTCCTCGGTACACCTCTGCCTACCTCTTCGGGAAAAAGGCGTGAATGTATGTTATATATGATTTCTACGGACATTATTGAGAATGGGTCTTATTTTCTTTCTTACTACACAATTTATTAAAACTCATTTGGAGCACGATCATTAAAATTGATATAATGTATGGAAGTGTATTACAAAAACATCACGCCTTTTTCGAGAAGTGGACCGACCAGGATCCAAGAATCAGTCGCATAGAAGGTAAATCCATACTTCGCTAGTAATATTTTTAAATCCCATGTAAGGGGGGTCGAGCGTATATACCATCTATCGGGTACAGTCCCAGACTCTAGGTTGTCATTAGGAAAATTACTAATAGAAAAATCCAATAACATATTTTCCGCGGTCTCCAGAACTCGTCTACCCCAGCAGTTATTAGTCTGCGTATGATATGACCAGCCCACTGTCACTTCAGTTTACTTATCCTTTGAGCTTACAGAGGCAGTATTCAAATGAAAATAACGTATTAATTAAAACATACATTCAACGTCATAAAACGCCTTTTTCCCGAAGGGGTAGGCAGAGGTATACCCAGGACTCAGTACTACTATTAATTAATTATAACAAAATCTGTCAATAATGAATATATTACATTACAGGTTACATTAATGGTATTATTATGAAACAAACAAATGAACCGACATCGTATTGAATTGGCACGTCATTTGCAGTCAGCTTAACATCCGGTTAAAGTTATAACATCGATTCAATTATTTTTCCCCGGCAATGTTGCCTACATTCTGTTCCGTTATTCGATACAATTATTTTAGTACAGGGTTGTGAAGGGAATGCGTTAATTTGTTATGTTCATTCAAAATATTATTATGATGATTATGTAATTGAATTGTAACTTGATTCATTGTTACATTCCTCTGAAATATTCCACGAATATTATTGTACTTAACGTATCAGAATTATTTTTTAAATAATATCAGGCACTATAGCCCGTCAAATCCAAGATGTGCCGTTTCACAGTTTTTATTTCACCTTGTTACTAATATTTAGTGATCAAGGATTGCTGTTTGTCTTGTGATAAAATTCATAATTTCACGGTTTTACGGCGAAGGTTATTGAAATTATGTGAGTTATGAGTTATGCATATACAAAGTTATGGAAAGTATGAAACGTCAAAAGGTACTTCTAAGATTTCATCATCATCATCATCTCAACCATATGACGTCCACTGCTGAACATAGGCCCCCATAGATTTCCGTCCAGTTCGGTTGTAAGCGGCCTGCATTCAGCGTGTTCCTGCCGTCCTTATCAGATCGTCTGTCCACCTTGTGGGTGAAACGTCCTGCGTTGCCCGGTGCCCGGTTGATGGCAGTAGGCTCAACATAGGACTAAATACATAACTGGCGAAGTGTGGGTGTTCTCACTGTGGTACTGGGTCCTAGGTACCCATTTCAGAAATGATTTACATTTCTACGTGATGTAAGGTTAAAAAAAAACAATCGGCCCCCTTGGTTACCTTAGTTCTGGTACTAAGTTTAATCCTGAAGGAAATCTTGACATTGTTGTTTCTTTTTGTAGCCGATTTAGTGAAGTACGACGCGGATTATAAGGATCCGATCTTCGTGATCCCGATCCGGGAAAGAGGAAAAACAATTCCGGATAATCTTAGTAAAGCTATTGCACAAAATACATAAAATTTTTACTGCATCATTATTTACTACGACACATGTTTGAGTTATTCTATGTTTACATTCCCCGGAAAATTTATTTTTAACTAACTTAGACAATTTTTTTTTAACGGGCTGTCCTGTTCATTACTTTAAAATTGGCTTTTAAATTAAAACCATTTTTTGACTTGAATACTAGTTATCTGTACCTAAAAGAATGGTTCCAAAAGTTGTTTAACCTGCGGAAATATAGCACGCATCTGGCAATAATTTTAAATCACATGTCAGTCATACTATTAAAGTTAAACAATTTAACAATCCTTTATACAGCAAATCATAAAAAACTTACCAACGGAATCCGTAAACTGAAACAGCACTGAAATTCCCAAAAACAATAACATTACGGACCACTGCACCATGTTTCCTACGATCATGTCTCACGAAGTTCAAACACTGGTCGGTAGAGATCAGAACATTTTTCTTCTCATTGTAAAAGTTTCGAGCGCGCAAGTTTAAAAACTGCGAGAGAACCTCTTTGCGCAGTCTGGTGATAACTGCCCGCTCCACTACTCGAGGGTTTACTGAGTTCCGTACATGACGCATGCGCGGCTACCTCTTGCATCCGACCATCCGAGTCCCGGCCACGTTCCCTTACTGTATCTTTTCTTTTTCTACTCTCTGCTTCTTTGACTTGAATGAGTCCTTTATTCTTTAGCCTCTTTGTTTATTGATTTGTTTGGGGTGAAATAAAGTTGCTCATTTTTGTGAGCGCTTCTTTTGAATAAAGTGGTAGGAATACTAATATAATAGCTATGATTTTTTTTGTTCAAAGGCTTCTCAGTCTAGACTTTTCTCTAGGCAATTTCAGTTTAAGATTTTTTGCAGTTATAACAATCACAAAGACAGAATAACAATTTAATTTGAAAACCATTGAATACACAATGAGCACAACGCACTATTTGTAAACCAATATCAATCTGTATTCCATTAATCTTAGCGCCGCAAACATTGAATTGGCATCTGGATTTCTATGATCCAGTTGAAAGATTAGCGTCGTTGGGAGTCGGGAGCAAGCATCATCAATCAAGAGACCATATCGCATGTAAATATCCGACGTCGCGCCGCACCATGGAGTGGAGACGGGGCTCGGAGCTTGCCGCGATAGGGTTCAACAATTCAAAAGACTTTGTGCATTATGAAAAGGGGACGATACTGAGATCATGCTTTGAACTTTATAAGTTGAGTGGTTTATTAAGTTTTGTATAGTGAAGACAATAAAGTTGAAATGGGTGGTCAATGTGGAAAAAATTCAATTATCTCAACATTATTTCAAAGATGTATTTGAATATTTGATCAAACACTAATCAGCATAATGTTTTATAGATTTAAACAACATTCTTGTTATTAATTTTGTGATATATAGATAGGTATTAAAATATGATGGATATATAGATAGATAGTGTCCAATATAACAATGCTTTGAGAGCGTTGTTGGGACTGCCGCGTTTTTGTAGCGCATCGAGAATGTTTGCTGATGCGCAGGTGGACGGATTTGCATCAATAATGCGGAAGAGAACGGCATCTCTGATGCGCCGAATGCGAGGCAGTTCCAACATATACCTGAAGATAATCGCAGGTAGGGTGGGGCTGGATACGCCTATACTCAGGTATTGGACCAGAGTTCATATGAGGCAATCCAGCCCTACGCTACACTGACAGTAGTACTAGGTAATAAGTTTCTGACTGTATTTTATTTTTATTTTTGATTTTATAATTTTTTGACTAATGGTTTAATTTTGTTGTAATTAATTTGATAAATGGTACCTAATTGTGAATAATAATAATAATATATGCAATTTGTATGGACATTGTCTGAAATAAAGTTATTTGAATTGAATTGAATTGAATAAACACTTTATTGGTACACCACAACAAGAAGTTCTTAAATCTAATAACAATTAATAATAACTAGTGTAACAATAGGCGGTCTTATCGCTAAGAGCGATCTCTTCCAGACAACCGTGCAGGGAGAGGAGAGAACCGTAATAAACATTTAGTCAGTGGTGTTACAGAGACTTCTTAATAAATAAATATAAAATCAAAGTTGACTAAAATACATACTTAAACATAAACCCTAATATTACACATATATCTATTAAATACATACTTATTTAATCTAATATATATAATTCTTAATATTGTATATAAATATGTACAAAATAATATGTTACTAACGAGGTAGAATGTAGTGAATGGAGAGAAAAATAAGAAGGACAGCTAAAGCGACAATTAGTGAAAAAACACATGCAATTTAAAAACGTCTAGTGAGGGGGCACGCCTGATTTCAACGGGTAGAGCATTCCATAAGCGAATGGCCTTCACTGTAAAGGATTTGTCATAGAATGCACTACAGTGTTCTGGAAACATTAATTCCAGATTCTGATGTAGAAATAAAAAAACGCTCTTGAAGATACCTTGGGGAGGATGTGTTAAACAAGATATTGTAAAGAAGAGAGAGAATATGAGCATCCCGGCGACGGCGAATTGGAAGTCACTTGAGTTTTGAGCGAAATTCGGAAACATGGTCATATTTGCGAAGACCAAATATGAATCTTATGCATAAGTTTTGAAGTCTCTCAAGCTTATTTAGCTGGTCCTCGGTAATATCAGGATAGCTGGCGTCAGCATAGTCAAGAATCGGGAGCATGAGCGATTGAGCGAGCGCAATTTTAGTTTTTTTTTTGTATGGTAGTGAGTAACAAGACGAGCTAATCAGGTGCCTGATGGTAAGCATCATGATAGCCCATATCAGACACAGTGCCACCCACCCCAAAATTCTGCGCGGCACTGCACTGCGCCTGTCACTCTGAGATATGAGTTGTTGAATCTCATCATGCCCAGTAATTTCGCTGGTAACATTGCCCTTCATACCGGAACACAGTAATGTTTGCACATTACTGCTTGGCGGATGAATAACTGGCAAATGGTGTGGTACTTCCTCAGGCGTAGTAGCAGTTGGTAAGAAGTTCCGCAACCTACGCAAAGACCCTGCGGTGGCAAACATTTGGGACTTGTATTTGCTAACTGAGGGCTCCATGATACCATAAGGTACTGTCAATAGTAACACCCAAGTTCTTCACATTGTCGTTGAAGGGTGTGGTTACTCCATCCAGAATTACTCGCGGTAATAGATCCCAGTCTATTTTGCCAACCATTCGGGAACTACCAACGACAATAGCTTGGGTTTTGAGCGGGTTCAATTTAAGACCGTGAGCTTTACTCCAGTCGGAAATGTGTCTCAGGTCACAGTTTATAGTATTAACAGCGTCTGGCAATAGATTGAGCGAGGATTGACAGTATAACTGAAGGTCGTCGGCATAGATATGGTAGGAAGAAGCAAGGTTACGAGAAATGGAGTTATTAAAAATAGCGAAGAGAAGAGGTGAAAGAACACGTCCTTGAGGCACACCAGCATTTGTGTCACACCAAGAAGAAAATACATCTTCGAGGCGGACACGTTGCCGGCGGCCATAAAGATAGTTGTGAAACCAGTCTATTATCGCTGGAGATACATTAAGAGAACGAAGAGTGACATTATAAAGATCGATAGGTATGTATAATGTATCATAAAGAAAATAGGTACGTAGCTAAAAATATTGTAATTGTATTTAAGGTCCAGCGTAAATTCGTATACGGTGTGAGACCACACAATCCGCATGTTTGTTTCCATTGGCATACGATACGATAAAACAAACATTTTATTATAAAAAAAAACTAAAATCCAAAGAATCATATAATTAAATCAATCATATAATCATAATCATAAATCAGACTGCCTCCGTGGCGTTGTCGGCGCAAGCTCGACTGCCAATCATGAGATCCCGAATTTGATCCCCAGGTCAGGCAAAGTGTTCAATATTGGATTGTTCCATTCGAAATTATCTTAATCACTGCCTGGAGTAAGGAACTATGCCCGGTAGATGGCAATAGGCATTGTATGTTATGTTATGTGTTACATAATCAGATAAAAATAACCGACAACTAGTGTTTCATTATACACGGACGTTATCGTGAAATGTATTATAAATATCTATAACTGGTTGTAAATGGTAATTAAACATCACATAATATCGACGTCACAGCATAATTCAGCTTTAACTTAGGTAATAATATCGTCCAATAAGCTGAGTTTTAGGAACAACTTGAAAGAGTAATGGATAGTGGAAACACTCATAATATATTAGTATTCGAGTCGACGGATCCTGGGATATTGTGGTTTGTTTATCGACAAATTTCACATTGAAAATATACCTGAAGCAGAAACTGCCTAATTCATGTTTATTTTGGGTCCTCATAGATTACGGAGTACCTTCCAAGGTCCGTCCAATCAATCGCGAGGAGTTCACGATTCTTCAGCTGTTTGTTAGATACGTGACAAGAGTTGATTCCAATCATACGCTGAGGTTTTGATATTTTGTTAGACTAGACTAATTTTATTCTTTATGTCACTAAATGTAATTTCACACAAATTATTGTGTTCTATTCAAATATATAAGGAGCAGTCTTCTTTTCTAAACCCTAGCGATAAGAATGGCTGGACTAGCTTCGCTGCTCATTAAAACCTGCTGTTTAAATTAATTGCTGTTTAATTATTGTATAACGTATTCGTTGTAAATTAATTAATCACATCAGACTAACTAAGCATTTAACATTTAATGGCATTCCAACCGTTCAGTTCCAAATGATTTGGAATTGCAGCACTTGAAATTAATTAACTTGCATTGTTTCCACTGTGCTTGCCATGAGAGCAATTAATATTTAGATCTGCGTTATAGAACCGAACGAACGAAGAACAGGCAATATTGGCTAGTAATATATTATATTATCAATGAGCTTTTTAACAAAGGTCCATATATTATGTTATTTGAACGATGCAATATTAAACTTCAACAATCAAAAATTTTACTGACCCATTGTCGCAGCTGTAAGTAACCCTGCTCTCTAAGCAGCCCGGGTTTGATCCTCGGCCGGTCAAATATAATATCTGATACATAATAATACACATATTGATTGACATAATATTTGATCTGTGTCTGATTATAATGTCCATATAATATGTATAAGTATTAATCTTCGGATTACCATTGTATAGGTTTCAAGCCGAGATTGTCACCAGAAGACCGTGTGTGGAAAGGATAAATTGCAATAATTAATTTTTTAATCATTGTTAAAAGTGGTTTTGACATTTAGAAACCGAACGTTGGCCAAAAAACTCTGAGATATATTGATGTACACCCATCTGGTTTGATCTCATCTGATTCATACATATTTTAAAAATCTTTTAACTACATTAAATCTTTAAAATAAACAATTGTAAAAATAATTTAAATTTGAAATCTTAACGAAGTTCAACGCAAATAGTTGAAACTTGTTCCCGACCCATTTTCTTATTGATAGTTAGAAGGCAATATCTGTCTGGCCGGTATGTCTTGATAATGGAATTTATTGGGCCTAACTAATTGACCCCAACTCAACCCGTGACCTTAGTGAGGCTATTCACTGGCCATTTACATTAAGAATAGAAATTACTATTAATAGTGGCAAGTGTCAGATATCGACTGGGATCAGTGTTGCATTAATAATCGTAGTTTCAACATTTAATGACTACATTATAAGGCCATAAAATATAATGTATTTATGTCAGCGTATTACTGTAACGTTCATCAAACATTAAATCGAAATTTACACACTCAAATATAGTTATGTCAGTTTTTGATACACGACGTAGGTTTATATTATCCGTATATCCCAACTTATTATCATCATAACCTCAACTGGCGGAAGTCGACCACTGGACATAGGCCAATACTCTCCATGATTGGCCAACTTAATAAATATAGTTTCGTATAATTACATTCTGTATTTGCCCTTGGTTGAGGCGACGCGAACTCAAAATGCTGGCGTATATTATATACTCGTAGCTCAAAGTATATTTTTTTCAATTCAGACATTTCAATTCAACGTTGACATGTCGGACCTACGGATTTTCGACGTGTATATATATATATAGCATATTATAGTGTATTTATTTTGGGTAGATAGTAAGGTGGCTGTAAAATAGAATTGTTTAATCTTTTTTCAATAAAAACACTTGTAAAAAATACACTTGTATAACGTAGTATGCTGTCATTAGTTATATACCTAAATTACCCAAATTATTAAATGGATAGATGATTACAATACAGGGCAGCTAATACCGACTACAAACAACAGGAAACCACTCAGTTATTTCTAACGCCCTGAATTTATGGTTATTGCTTACAAAAAGTTATGATTTACGAACAACGGGGTTAATATAACAGTAGAGTTCTCATAATTTGCGATACCGACGTAACCAACTGACCAACTGGCTTTAAACATTTAATATTATACATAGTGGAAATAAAATATTTGAAAGATAAAAGCTATTTAAAATAAAAACTATAAAAAGTATTTGCATTTGAAAATAAGTATTAAATTATATACCTGCACGTACGCCTGCTATGTGCTCGTTAAACGATATAATTTAAAGCGGTTTTTCATATCGCATCAAGATAAAAATGAATGTTTTTTTATACATTTCCGTGAGCCATTCGCGCATATCGCGTAGTTTTCGTTAATATTTTTGCACAATTTATTTGCTATTATTGTCTGCAGCGAAGTACATTTATTATTTGAGCGTTATGTGAGTCCGCGCGTGAAACTATCGAATTTATTTGCTTTGCATATTTACGAGGCGCTTCCCAGCGCACTTTACTGCAGCATGATATATCGACTCTCCTTGACACTGCATACTTTGCATCATACGACGACGACTGTGAAGTTTATATCAATATCTGGATTTCTAGGAAAAATAACTACGAAAACATTCATTTGTTTATCAAGCTTTTGTCTGAAAATCATGTAATTTTTCAGAATTTGGCAGAGTGTTCGACATTACATAGTAGCGTTTGTAGCCCAACGGGATATGCCTAGCTCTAAATTTAGAGTTCAAATCTCAATACATATTTTATAGACTATTTGCCTGTTTCGGATAGCACGTTAAACTGTAGATATCAGGTGTCTCCCATTAACATATAGAAAGTGCAACATTGTAAGAATCTGGGCGACCTGAAAAGCAGAATCCTTAGTAATCTGAGCTGAAATTCTGACAATAGGGGTTGGACACATAACCCTTAAGTATTAATTGACTTGAGCAGTGTTTTTGGGAAATCTCGTTCTACAAAAGTATAAAAATTCAAATTCAAATTATATTGGCCACTTAATAAAGTCTCTTAGTCAGTATTTAAAAATATTAACGTTCTCTTTCCTACTTATCGTAATTTTCTAATGCTATCCTTATCATCGTAGCATTCGCTGTCATCTCATTTAATATAAGCACGTTATTTCTCGCAAAAAAGTTTCAAGATTTATCTGGAATAAAACCAATAACTTTTCAGTTCTATTTATCAACCCCCTCGTAGTCCAAGCCTCGAACTACTCGATAGTTCAAGCTGGAACTCCTCCCCTCCGTAGACGCCCTCGCAACGACTCTATCGCCGCCGTCACATCGGCGGCGCTAGGTTCGCCCAATCCTTCCAATATACGCAACAGACGCTCCGTTTTCGGTACTGGTGCCGGATACCAGATCCACCAACTCACACAATCACAACACCGACCTCGCCGGCGAGGTCAAAGATCTTCTCTCAGATCCTTCAGATCGGTTAGTTTCTCTCCAAATAATCAAACAGATCAAACCATTGATAGGGCCCTAGGACACTCCCCTTCTGGGGTGCCAGGGCAAGTCTGACCCCACGTATTCTGGCGACGGCCCAAGCCGAGGTTCGTACCGTCTAGGTGTGCCCTTGTGCTAGTCGCCCTTAAACTTTGGGTCGAGCGCCTCCTGCGCTCACCACTGCCCGGTAAAGCTGTAGAGGCCATCTGAGGCAAACAGCATAGGTCTCATAAAAAAAAAAGTTCTATTTATGTAATGCATACGGTGATATGTTATGCTATATTTAAATTAATAAATTAAACTAAATTTGAAATCATGTGTCACAATCGCGAAAATCTAAGATATCATCTAAACTAATTTATAATTCAAAATAGAAACCCCGTTTTTCTCGTGTGTTTATTTAACAAAATAGGTATATGTTACACGTGTTGTCTATTTGTTTCAGAAATGAACACATTATCTTCGTTCGTTCCACACTTAAGAGAGTTTTGTATTAACATCACTCCTACAGGCACGATTCAAACTCGCGTCGTTAATCAGATTTGTTCATGTCGAAGTTCTATCAAGAAAGTGTCGGGAAACTGAAGAAATTTGTTTTTTTTTGTCAATGATGCGGACATAAAAGTATCTCACATTATAATATGATCTATCTACCAATGTAAAACTAGTTCGCGTTACTATGTATAAACTTGTTTTTGCAGTAAAATTTTAAAAGTTTAAAAGTTTAAAGTGTTGTATTTTTATTAAGATTTTGTAACTAATGTCATATTAATTAATGAGCAAATAAAACGTTTAATTGTCTCGTATAATATTTTTATGAAATGTGCAATAACATTAGATAGGTATTATTCGATTATTTACCAAGAGGCACACTGAATTAATTAGACATATTATAAAACACCAAAAGCAAGAAAAAGTTTAGAAATAAAGGCCATTACTATATTCGATCCACAGGCCAGGCAACGTGCTGTTGGACTTTTCCATTAAAATTGTGTGCACGGTTGATAGCCTTGGGTCCGTCTCCTATTACATGGAACTAAAAAACATAACTGGAGAAGTGTGCGTATACGTACTTTGGAACTGGGTTTTGGGCATACTTCTGCCTACCATTACACACGAATGGGAAACTAGAATTTAGTGATTGGGCTACCAAGGGTATCAGGAAAAGTAGAGATAATATGTATGAGTTGTATAGGGATAAAGCCCATTCTAATTCAGAATCATTTCATGAGTATGTTAAATGTTATTCAAAAATTTTTAAAGCTGTTTGCATCCAAGCAAAAGCCATAAATATTAGAGACAAAATTCGCAAATCAAGTAATAAAATTAAGGCGGTTTGGAAAACAATAAATGTAGAGACAGGTAAAGATAAATGTAGAGATTTTGAATATAAATTATTAATTAATAATGAACACATTACAAATGTTGAGGAAGTCGCTAATATTTTTGTCGATTTCTTCTCTAACATAGCCCTGAACGCGACCAAGTCACTTGATTCATCCCCAGACTTGGCGGAGACTTTTCTTAAAGAAAACTTCCAACGCACCATACCTGAATTTTCGTTCGAACACATCTCATTAATTGATATCAAAAAGACGTACAAGAGTTTAAATGTTAAAGCTACTGAAGATCTATGGGGTCTATCTGTAAAAATGCTAGATTCTATAATAAACACAATTGCTCCTTACTTAGCAGAATTATTTAACCTATGCATAGATAAAGGCACGTTTCCAGAACTAATGAAAATAAGTAAAATCACTCCTATCTTTAAATCGGGAAGTAAGACAGATCCCTCAAACTATAGGCCAATCTCTGTTTTGCCAGTATTAAGTAAAATCTTTGAGAAATTGATGCTAAACCAACTGCTGTCACATTTCAATAGAAATAGAATACTGCATTCAAACCAGTATGGTTTCACCAAATGCAGATCAACAACCGATGCGGGCTGTCATCTCATGACTCTTGTCTTGGAGGCTTGGGAGAGTTCACAGGATGCCATTGGAGTGTTTTGTGATCTTTCCAAAGCATTCGACTGTGTAGAACACTGCACGTTACTGCGCAAGTTAGAATTATATAGAATTCATGGGAATGCCCTCAACCTGGTGGAATCATACTTGTCTAGTAGGCAGCAGAAGGTTAGCGTCAATGGTATCACATCTGCTAGTTCTCCTGTCAAGATGGGAGTCCCACAGGGATCAATTTTGGGTCCTTTCCTGTTTTTGGCATATATTAACGATTTGCCTTACATGGTCCACGGTCTAGCAGATATAGTTCTATTTGCCGATGATACGTCATTGATTTTTAAAGTTGATAGGAAGGATACTTCACTAGTACATGTTAATAATACTTTAGCAAGTATATCCAGATGGTTCACAGCAAACAATCTGTTATTGAATGCGAAAAAGACTAAATGTTTGAAATTTTCGTTGCCTAACGTCAGAAGTATAGAACCAATCATAGTTCTTGACGGTGAAAGACTCAATATTGACAATGCAACTTTGTTCCTTGGCATAAATATAGACTCTAAACTGCAATGGAGCACTCATATCACCGAGCTCTCAGGGAAACTAAGCTCTGCAGCTTACGCGGTTTATAAAATTAGGCAACTAACAGATATAGCCACGGCGAGATTAGTGTACTTTGCATATTTCCATAGCTTGATGTCTTATGGGATTCTGTTGTGGGGGTCAGCCGCAGACATAGAAACTATCTTTATACTACAAAAACGTGCGATTCGTGCCATCTATGAGATGCGTCCACGCGAATCCCTGAGGGAATTATTTAAAGAAATAAACATACTGACCCTACCATCCTTATACATTTATGAGAACATCATGTATGTGCGTAAAAATTTACATAAATTCAAATTAAATAGTGACCTTCATAATTTTAATACTAGAAATAAATACAAAATAGCTGCACCTAGCTTTAGATTATCTAAAACAAATAAAAAGACATTCTTAGGAAATAGTGTACGTTTCTATAATAAAATCCCAAAAGAGATAACTGGGCTCTCAGAGGGTAAATTGAAAACCTATATAAAATCTACTTTACTAAAGAAGGCTTATTATAAAGTCAACCAGTACATAGAGGACAAAGATGCCTGGAAACTTCTGCATAGCCGCCTCGCGGCACCTTTAAAGAAAACGAATGTAACCAAACCAAATATTGTAAAACTATCTGTTGAATAAATTAAGCCCTACAAGTTTCTTGTGCGTTCTTCTTGTAGAGGTATCTTTCCGAACGCACGGTAGACTCAGTACTGTTTATCTTTATTGACGTGCAAAAGTGTCAGATTATGACCTATTTGAATAAATCTGTTTGAGTTTGAGTTTGAGTTTACCCTTTTGAGAAAAAGGCGTGATGTTATGTTATACAAATGGTATCACCGAAGGTTAACCAATAAAACGTATGTTAATACCATTATGCTAAAAAACAGTTGTAAAAATTCATAAACCGTGGGCCATAAACTAGTGAATGCTTCTCGAATGGTTGTTTCAAAGTTCCGGTGTCGTAAGCACCGGTACTGTAGAGTGAGAAGAAGTTTTTCACTGCGAACTACAAAGCTCAACTAAGTACTAAGTACAATTTAGTATAATCTTATTGGCTCGCCGCAACGTTTGTTGATAGTGTCACCATGAATTTGCAATATAGATACATTGAACAGAATGCCTATACATGCAATACACATACCACAAATACGATTTTTTTAAATAAGATATTAAATACATATCATATAATATTGATCTACTAATATTATAAATACAAAAGTTTGACAGTAAGTGTGTGAGTGTGTGTCTGTTGTTCGGGCGGGGAGGCGAATAAAACTTGGTACTTTAGATTAAAACAGATATATAATTCCGGGAACGGGTGATTTTGCTTTCTTACATTTTTCTTGCTTCCTTTTTACGTACACTGACACAACACCATAGATAATTCAGTAAATGTCCCAAAAAGGTGTTAAATCCTCTCCAACACTGTAGTGCTCGATACGTCTTAACACATAATCAATTAGGCTGTTTAGTATGTAGATAGCTTAGACCTAAGGTTTTATCCCGATATATCCACGCCCCAACGGGAACAAGGCGTGACTGTATGTATGTATGTATGTATTTCCACGCCGGAGCACAGATAGTATTTTTAAATTAAATTTTTAATATAACCTACTTTTAAAATCGAATAAATCAGATGGTCATTTTAATATTTATCGAGTTAGAATAGAAGAATAGAATGGAATAGAAAACATTTATTCATTACCAACATTCATTACAACTAAATACAATAATAGATAGTATGCTTAATTTCTATATGGTTACAATTGTTATCTACTAAATAGATAAGAAAGGTATTAAGTTTTTAAGAAAGGAGTTAGCTTTACTCCGTGTTGTTTTCCAAAAGTATTTATCTTTATAAGGTGTTTAAGTAAATTCAGGCCTAATCGGCTTAGGATGGTCTTTCGAAATTTAAATAACTTTGGCTAAGGTCGCGCAGTGAATTCGTTAATTCATTTAGAATTAGACGATCTTGCGAATAATTAATTCAATTTAATTTCTTTTGAATATAATATTTTTAATAACGTTTATTGAAAATTGCTATTTCAAGTTGTTTTTATGAAGATTTATAATATTATTATTTCGGGGATAAAAACAGCTGATCTGTAAATATAAGAGAATAAAGCGCCTAATTAGGTTGGTGTCTTGGATGTTTTCCGGTGAAATGTTTATTTAAGAGGACAGTAACAGTAGAGTAGCATTTTTGCAATAACATTATATTATATATAAACGTTTACCTATTTCAACCCTAACTATCGTGAAATGACGATAGTGCAATAACTTTTTTTCATAAAATCTAAAACTACTGCAGTTTTAGATTTTATGATAAAAGTTATTTTCTTTGTTATAAGACTTTTTACCATCTAAAATGTAAAAGACATATCTGACGAAGTGTGGGTATAAACATAAAGGTACCTATACATACTATGATGGTGAGAAAACCTGTGCCTAACCCATTGGAGGATTTCAATGTATTTTAAATTGGTTCATTATTTTATATTTTATAGACTAAGCGGTCTACTCGCTTGAAATATACAATACGAATATAGAAAGAAAATATATATATGTTAGATTGCGAAATGCATCACCTGTAGATAAACACACGCCCTACAGTGCGTTAGGTAGAAGGAATAGAAAAATTTCGCCGACGACTAGTACCTCCACGGTAGCTCAAGTGGTAGAGCGCCCACCGTGGAATGGTGCGGAGGGTGCGTGGTTCAATTCCCGCCCGTGGGTGAAATTTTTCTTTCCATCGTATTGTGATTCATTATTTTGAGAGTAAATATAAAATATGTGAATACGAAACATCGATTCGGTACTAATTTCATAGGATTGTGTTAAATTTCTTGGTTCTAGTATGTCCTCTTAAAATAACATTAAACAACTTCCTTCCTGTTATTCAAAAAATATTACTTATTGGGAGAGCCTTTAAGATTTCCAACGTAAATTAGAAGTATATTTACATGAGTATTAATTAGTATGATGGTCACTGTAGTACAGGACAGAACTCACAACCCAACTGGCGCGTCGCAACTCGCGTAACAAGGATTAATTCCACCACAAATGCATCTCTGCATCCTTTGTTATAGACAGTTGGCTGCAGTTAAATAGCTCTTGCTGTTTGGTTGCTGGTAGTAGTGAGGCCATACTTTTGCAACTACATAACATTAAACTACAAAACCTCGACTGCCTCGGTGGCGTAGAGGGTGTATGCTCGATTGCCAATCAAGAGGTCCCGGGTGCGATCCCCAGGTGAGGCAGTGTTAAATATTGGATTTTTCCATTAGGAATTATCTCAATAACTGCCTGGAGTCTGGAACTGTGCCCGGTAGATGGCAATAGGCTCGCCCCCTATTACATGGGACCAATAACATACTGGCGAAATGTGGGTGTATCTACTATTTGACTGAGTCCTTGGTACACCTCTGCCTACCCCTCCGGGAAAAAGGCGTGAATGTATGTGTACAAAACCAAAAAAATCAAACACTTATATTGTTAGTTCAACCACAATTAATCAATGAATGAATGATGACTCTTTATTGGTATTACAATAATACAGAAATAACAAGGAAGAAATCTTAAAACTGGAAAGAGTAACAACTGGCGGCCTTATCGCTCAGAGAGATCTCTTGCAGATAACCATGCAGTGAAAGAAAATACAGGTACTATAGGGACGGTGGTTTCAAACACAAATACTTCTAGAAATAAAATACATACCAAATAATAATAACCTCATTATAAACCAAAACATAATAATATTATTACTAAGATTATAGATAAGTAACAATATGATTATATATACAAATAATATATTTAGGTACACAATTTTTTTATATTATGTTAGAAGTGAGACAATAATTTATATTAGATAGATAGATAATACTTTATTGTACACTACACTTAAAGAACCAATACAAAGAGAAACTATACGAGTACTTAAATGTACAAGCGGCGGTCTTATCGCTAATAAGCGATTTCTTCCAGACAACCGATGGATGGAGAGGATTCATTTGCAGCAAAAAGACGGTGGCGCATCTTTATAAATTAAATATATCAAGTGTAAATAATATAATATTATGTAATATAATATATAATAAACTAAATATTAATAAATATAATATAATATCTTTATTAGTATTATTTTAAATGTACATCACTTTTTTAAATTACTATCAGTAACATCGTCATCAATTCCACACCAAGTGGTTGGCTATTCCCGGTCGTAGCCCCGTGCACCCCCACGTCCGAAGGTACCCATCAGGCTGGCAGAATTCCCCCGCTGTATGGCCAAAGAGATCTGCTGGACTAGGTACTGTCGGGACCGGCAATCTTTGCCCCTCTCCTGCATACGCCTTCCCAGGTCCGACACAAACCTTTTGGCCTCCAGACACCATGGACCAGCCGTCTCGACGGCAAACGGGACAAACTCGTACGCCGACTCCAAGGCGGCATATTTGCTGTGCTTGCCTCCTGCCGCTGACTCTGCTCCCCCTCCTGCGACTCGCTGAGTGCAGGGGAGGTGACAGGACGCGTACGTGTTGACGCACGTTGCATCCCAGATGAGGCAGCGACCTCTCCGCCAAGGTATCAAAGTTAGCCCGTCTGGCCGCTTGCCATCAGAGCGAGACAAGCCGGGGGGCTCGAGAGCACTGGGGACGTCTGCCGCAACAAGTGCCCTCCTCAACACCTCATTAATGGCATGATGCCGAGGCCTTCGACCCGCACATCGAGTGCAACTCATGCTGTGGTAACCGTTCGGCTCCACCCCCGCACCGCAAACACAGGTATGGGCCTCGCAGACGTCGCAACCGAGCCGCAGTCCCGCAGCCACCCTTAGAGAGTCGTTGTCCAGAAGCGTGCCCAAATGAGGAGAAGGTAGGGCGTGCAACCAGGCGCCGGACTCTGGCTGAGAGGTGGCGTTGAGACGGGCCAACTCGGCCCCGGCGGCTCCGCTGCGCAGCTGAGCCAGGATGCGAGCACTTGAGATATTGTCCCAATCTCTCTGCATTTCCGGTCTTGCGGGAGTGGCGTCATCCGGATACCACACATTCCACAGGTCATGGGCCTCCGCGGCAAAAGGAATGTGGTTAGGGCCAGCGGAAGAAAGTATGCAAGAAACTAAGCCCGACACCCCGTAGGAGGAAGCCAAAAAGGCAGCGGGACCTGATTCTTGCAACCGGCGTACTCCCAGGCCACCGAACCGAATAGGCAGACTAGCCTGAGCCCACTGTGAATCACTGAGGCTCAGATTCAGCATTTCTTCGATCATTAGCTTAAGGCTATCATCAAACCGACGAACCTCTTCTGGGTATTTCCATGTCGGTGCTGTTCGTACAACGTACGTCAACTTGGGCATTGCGAAGCAAGCCCTCAGCAAGGTTAAGGAAACGTGGGCCGGGAGGTGACGAAAGTGTTTCGACAGCAAAATCAGAGTTTGTGTTTTGGTATTTAAGCTGTCACGTACACCCTCCGAAAAAATAGGAGCCCCCAGAAGACAGAGGGATTCTCGGTCCATGACTCTGAGCCTAGGAACAAGTGATGTAAATATGCCGACAGATTCCGGAGCTGCCGGGCCACAAGAGTAGAACTCACACTTGGCGGTGTTAACCTCTAAGCCCAAATTCCTCAATGCTGGGAAAAGTGCTCTTAGGTCCCTTTCCACTACGTCTGGACTTCCCCCCAAGGTTCCGTCATCCAGGTACCAGATATTAAGAGGAGATTTAAGTGACTTTATAGATTTGTGGATGGATAAACTAAATATTAGGGGGCCCAAAGGATCCCCCTGCTGTGCTCCGACCTGGGACGAAACGGGAATACCTTCGTATGAAAGAATGCTTGGGACTGAATAGCACTGGCATAAAAAATGGAAAATAGAAGGCGCCATCTCCCTAACCTCAGACAGCATAGTGCCTCTGTCGATGCTGTTAAAGGCGTTGCGGATATCCAGCTTTATAAGCACATTACCCTCATTTTTCTCACTCAACACAAACGACCGAGTTGCGTGAATAGCCGCTTCACACCCCAGAGGCGTACCGAAACCCACTTGATGGGGCTGCAGATACGGTGTTAATTCGGCCCTGACCGCCTGGCAGCACAGCTTCGCGACTAAACGTCTAAGGGTGTTGCCCACGGCTATCGGTCTTATACCTCCGTCCTTTTTCTGGAGGGCACAAAGGGACCCACCGTACAGGTACGGGCATATCTCTGGGCACAACCTTCCCGCAAGTAGAAAATTGCATAGGCCCGTGAGTGATTCGAGCAGCTTCTGCCCGTTATCACCAGCGCACGGTGAGATCAGCTCCTTCAGATGCCCCGGGCGCAATCCATCAATACCTGCTGCTGAACCGCAATAAAAAGAGTGGATTGCACCCGCGACATCCTCGGACTTCACCACCAGGCTCGGCGTCAACCCATCAGGTGCTGGAGGAATATCCGGGGGACGAGAAGCGACGGGATGCTTCTCCTTAAGAATTGATAAAGTGTCATCCCCAGAGGGAGCAAATATAATATATAAAATAATATACAAAATACCTTTACTACGTAATAATATATACCTACATAGATATAAAATCAATATCATAACATATAATTAGTATTATATACATAACTATTACCTATAATCTTTCATACATTGATAGATATGAGTAAGTACTACAATCAATAATCAAAATATTATGGTAGTGACAGACCGACAGACTGTTGAGTCAGATAATGATTCTTTACGCGAGACTTGAATACGGATAATGAGGTAGCACGTCTAATAGAAACCAGGAGACCGTTCCACAAGCGTACAGCTTGTACTGTGAAAGAACGATCAAAGAAGGAAGTCCTATGTGGAGGCATCTTGAAAGAGAGATCCTCCGAAGACCTGAGTAAGTAAAGGTTGGAGCTGTGCATGTGCAGGAACTGAAACTGGTTCTTTAGATAGCGCGGAGCAGTGGGGTTAAAAAGAGTAGAATAAAGTAAAGAAAGGATATGAGTATTCCGGCGAAAGCGAATATTTAGACACTTGAGTTTATTGCGATACTGAGAAATGCGATCATACTTGCGTAAACCAAATATGAATCGTATGCAGAGATTCTGAAGTCGCTCAAGCTTGTTTAGCTGGTCCTCCGTAACGTCAAGATAGCAGGCATCGGTATAGTCAAGAACTGGAAGCAGTAGGGACTCCGCTAGCGCAATCTTAGTAGCAATAGGCAGGAAGTTTCTGAGTCTTCTGAGGGAACCAGCAGACGCGAATAGTTTACGACTCACGGTTTCCATCTGAGGACCCCAGGTGAGACAATGATCCATGATAATTCCGAGATTCTTCACAGTTTTACTGTAAGGTTACTGCCTCGGTGGCGTAGTGGGCGCATGCTCGTCTGCCAATCAAGAGGTCCCGGGTTCGATCCCCAGGTCAGGCATAGTGTTAAATATTGGATTTTTCCATTAGGAATTATCTCAATAACTGCCTGGAGTCTGGAACTGTGCCCGGTAGATGGCAATAGGCTCGCCCCCTATTACATGGGACCAATAACATACTGGCGAAATGTGGGTGTATCTACTATGGGACTGAGTCCTGGGTACACCTCTGCCTACCCCTTCGGGAAAAAGGCGTGAATGTATTTTGTTTTACTGTAAGGTATGGTGACACCATCAAATTCAACATTTGGCAGCGCTGACCAATCTACCTTTGCGATCATCCGGGAACTGCCAACAACCATAACGTTGGTTTTCGCTGGATTTACCATAAGTCCGTATGATTTACTCCATCCCGCGATGCTACGTAAATCAGCATTAGTTGTAATAATAGCACTTGCTAAATCACTATACAGTGCTTGAGAGTAAATTTGGAGATCGTCTGCATACAAGTGGTAGGAAGAAGTAATATGTTGCGAAATAGAATTAATGAAAATTGAGAAGAGAAGAGGTGAGAGAACGCCGCCCTGAAGAAGTATCACACCAGGAAGAATAGGTGTCATCCAAGCGCACTCGCTGCCGGCGACCATACAGGTAACTATGAAACAAATCAATTACTGTTGGAGATACGTTAATCGAGCGTAGTACTGCAAGTAAAATGTCATGGTCAACGGTGTTGAAGGCATTACTAAAGTCTAGTAAGGTCAGTACAGTCAACCGTCCCTCATCCATACCAGAACGTATATCATCACTGATTTTAACGAGCGCAGTAATAGCTGTACTATGACCAGTTCAAAAACCAGACTGCATGGGGTTGAAAAGACTGTGCTTAGATAAAAAGGAACAGAGCTGGTTGTGAAGGAGTCGTTCCAAGACCTTTGATAGAAAATATTACATAATGATACAAAAAAAAATTATCATAGAAAATATTGGAGATTGCAGATCTCGAATATTCAGACAGTAGTACAGACAAGTAAATTCTAAAAAAGTGTCTTAAATACTTTTTTATTTATTTGAACCAACTGATAGATGCTCCTCAGACTTTCAAGATCATTGCGCGATTTGACTTTGAATATTTCTACTTCTAATTTATTGTAGCATCGGTGGGCCAGAGAGAAGACGTCCAGCTGTGAATTCGGAGCATCTGCATTGAATGTCGATAACAAGTGGCATTACATCTGCTGTATATTTTATGTAAGTGTGCAGTGTGCACGTAAGGCCGCTAGTCTCGGCTGTCATCAATAGAGACGACAGTCTTTAGGTCATGTCAGAGCTCTTCAGGTCACTTGAAAACTCTAACACTACGGTTGACCACAGACACTTAAGGTGATTCGTCTTCCATACAAAATGAAAATACACAGATACGAAGAAATAGATAACCATTTTCCACTCGATTGTTTGTGGTTGGCTCTGTCTCTGGCCTTAGTTTGCTCGATGACATATTTGTTAAAAGAAAACCGTATAGTTTTTCTTGATATTTAATAAAAACATTAATATGACCTAAAAACTAGTTTAAAAAAAAATTATAAATACGAAGAAACTGTATGGTTTTCAATTACCTAATATTTTTAACACAATAAAGGCCAGATAAGGAGCCAACAACAAACAAATGAGTGGAAAATTATTCCCTATTTCTTCATATTTGTGTATTTTTATTTTGTATGGCAGACGAATACCCTTAACAAGAATAATATTTCTACTTCATAAAGTTGGACTATTTGTGTCAATATACCAAATTAAAGTTCGCCAAATATTATAAACGGCTGTTTATTCATTTATTAATAATCTGCTTAGTTAGTTTTGAGCACTTGACATCTGTTAGAGTCGGTTGTTGAGACGCAATCTTTACCTACGTAACGGGTAGTTCACATTTGTTCTACGATTTCGAGAACAAGTATGAAAAAAATCCTTTTACTAATAAAAATAATACAACAAGTCGTAACTGGTAAGACATTGGCCCAAATTTTTGCAGTTTGAAGTCCATTTATATTTCGTATGAAGATAATTCACTGTGAAGTAGAACACCGTGGTTTGTTAGTTTCGCTCGCCTAGTTGAGGCCCAGCTCACAGCTCGCGTGGTTCCACCAACTTGGCCCGTTTGTCGCCGCCTTAATGTTGCATAGAAGCGGCTAATAGCTTGTTAGAACATACGCTATTTGGAGTAATACCTCTTACTTGGATGTATCACAATAATGTTTCTTAGTTTATATCTGTACTGCTGTGGTTTGGAACATGTCCATGTGATTCTGTACTTCTAGACCTTGGGAATGATGTAATCAAAAGCCATTTAATGTATTTAAATGTATGTATGAGTGTATGTAGTGGTAGGCCTCTTTTGCAGGAGGCCGCTTGGAGAAGTACCACACCTTTGCGAGTTATTCATCCGCCAAGCAGTAATGTGCAAGCATTACTGTGTTCCGGTCTGAAGGACATCATTACCAGTGAAATTACTGGGCATGACGAGTTTCAACAACTAATATTTCAGAGTGACAGGCGCAAGCAGTGTGCAGTGCCGCGAAGAATTTTGAATTTTAAAACACGGGGTGGCACTGTGTTTGATATGGGCAATCATGATGCCATCAGGCACCTGATTTGCTCGTCTTGTTACTCACTATTATTTAAAAACCTATCATTTAAAGAAATTAACCATTATACATAATAAAAAACTCGATTAGTTTATAAATTTTAGCAGGACCATTCCCGTTAACGGTTTTTGATAAAAATCTTTACATTTTTCCAAATTAAATGTATTATTAGTAGGTATGTTAGTGTATTATTTAGTATTCTGAGCTTATACACAATATTATAGTCAAAGCTCTATTACGCGTATTGTCATAATTATTGCGTATTAGCAAAAGTATTATTACAAGACAAACATAATTAGTTAACATGATAATATTATGGCAAAAGTATAATCTCGTATTAAGAACTAATATCAAACTTGTTAACAGTAACACCGGTAAGTAAAGTTTTCTTGCAGTATAGCGTACATTGAAGGAAATAAGGACAATCAGTTTTACACATAATATGAGTCAACAACTTCTAGAATCGAGTTCCCAACCGATACTGGGGTCGGCGCAATATGGGCTGGATTCTGGAACTGTGCCCGGTAGAACGCAATAGGCTCGCCTCCTATTACATGGGACTGTAAAACTGAAAGTACACACTCAAATACGTATATTTATTTATTCTCCTCATCCCTGTTCATGGCAAGCCGACAATAGTTTTCTTATTTCACCAGTGATAGTAAATCCCATGGTATTTTCCCTAATGGCTATGCCCCCTTAACTGGGTTATCTCATATCAGTTGTCTGCTAAACTCCATGGAAGGGAGGTTATCTGCCCTTCCCGTGACGTGCCGTAGTTATACATCACCTTAATGGTGAAGGGTCACGACCCTTCGGTAACCGGAACAAACTTTATGAGGAAATGTAATAGGGGTCATTAGAAGTTTAGTTTGTATTTTTACAGGCAACTTAAATACTAAATATGATGGTATTATGCAGCGACTGTAATAATTAACGACTGGTTTCCGTCGTATAGGGTTAATTATAAAAGAAACAATGAAGTGTAAACAATGGTAGCCAATTGAGATTAATAATGCAGTTTTTAATGTGATCTAATACATATTGTATTACTAACTGTGCCCCGCGTTTTTACCCGCGTAGACATCTTTCCCGTGGTAATATCGGGGAAAAAGTACCCTATGTGTTATTCCAGGATCTAAGCTACTTACATACCTAATTTTAGCCTAATCGGTTGTGTATTTTTTGCGTGAAGAATTAAAGAACATCCATTCATCCATCCTCACAAACTTTCATATATATAATATTAGTAGGAGGTAGGATGTAAATATTCCCATAATAATCATAAACCACTCGGCTCGGTCTTATTTAACAAAATGTACTAAAAGTACCCATGAGATACTCGTACAAGAAAAGTCTATTACAAAATTCCTATGTGAATACCTTGCAAGTAGCATAGTTGTTTGACCTTCCAATAATCTGGCAAGTAAAGTAAATAAAGTCAGGTACAGACGGTCGTATTTGCCGATATTTGTCACGTATGAGTCGTGTGCATTACTCAGTGGATAGTAAAGTTCAGGGTAGTTTCACAGTTGAAGCGAGACACATCGTCGCACGTGAGTAGCAGGCCTAATATAGCCAATTGGGGTCGTCGTGTTAAGGACGGTTAATTCGTTCTCATATTAGGTACTTCTATTTATGTCTGAACGATATTAACGAGGTCTAATGAATTTATTTTCTTAACTTTTAATTTAGTTCTGATGTCATTCAAATATTTTATGTTATTATTTATTTTAAATAAAATTTTGCATGCCATAAACAGCATATTTCATGAGGTTAACCAATATTAATACTTGCTTATGTTTATTTTCCTAGCTCGTAAACAAAAATATTACTTTTTTAAATTGAGATTTACAATCTCAATTTAAAAAAATCCTTTCTTAGCACACGTCCAAAAAACGAAAAAAACCTACATTCCCAGTTCAAGTCTCTAGGATCAGTGGTTTGGGCTTTGCGTTGCGTGTCTGTCATTGAGTCATTTAGGATTTTTTAATATATAGTGATAAGTTTTGCTGTCGTAAAATATAAAACAAAACAATAATACAGATATAGTTTTCAATCCCATGACAACAACGAGAACATTCCCATCAGCAGAAGCGTGAAATGGGTGCACAAACTCGCAAATACAATTTGTATGTGCTAACTGCGATCAGCGGAGTTCAGGCGAGATGTGTACACAGTCTTTACGTACGTCGGCATTAAACTTAGCTTACGTATACCGCATTAAGTAATTTCAAAATTTGGGTGAGAGCTTGGCAATGGATCAATTGCTTTATTGGGATAACATTTTTTAATTTTAACGTGGTTATGACTAGAAATAAAGTAGCCTATGTAGAAGATCATCGTTTTTACAATAATGTTATGAGAATTGCTCTAAAGGGTCGCGCATACTACAGCCGCAACAGGCCGCACCGCATCGCATAACAAAAATCCCTTATATCTTTTGACCGCCTACATCACTTTCGTACCATATATATGAATTATGTCACACAGGCGAACGATGCGGCCCGGTGTGCGATAGTTCATATTATATATAATGTTAAAATATTATATAATGTTCTCACGACAATGATCTCGAACAATCTCGAACAAACTTGAATGTATCACGAGGTGACTGATGCATACATGACTTTCCAGCAAAAGTCGGCGCACTGTCCGTAAAACGGTCAGTTTATTGTGGTTGGGAAGCATGCACCGTCATTTGGTGTATATATTCTTTGAAAGTTTGTGACTCAATAACCTTTTTGATATTAGTCCAATACTTACTTGCAAACATAATAAATAACAATATGAGTCCGTCCTTCTCGGACAGACCGCTGACCAGATATATTTACATTACTAGTTCTTTCCATTTGAATCCATTTGATTCTGGGAGATATTGGTTTGAAAGAAAAATCTTATATTGGCCTAAGATTAATCGAGGTTCTTCTTATTATGTATATGAGGTTATTCTTATTATCTATGTGGTGCATAATAGTGTTCATTTATCTTTCTTTCTTAATTTTGCACATGTCACCTCCAATATTAAGATCCCATTAGCCCAGTCCGTTGTCATCGCAACCGTCCCATTAAATCCCATTATAATAAACAAAGTTAATTGGATCGTGCCGGCTTCATGTAATGACTTTACGATTTGTAAGTGAGTTTAATGGAAACCTTGCTAATGCTTTGATAAGTCAAATTTGAATGAGATGGAAACCGAACTGTAATATCATATTAATTGATATAATAAGAGAATAAAGACAAGTTTTTTGAATTTTTCTCAGCAAATCCTTTCATTTGATACCTACCCATATCGTGAGCTTGCACAAAAAATAATTAGTCCGCCATCTTGGGACGTCCATCATATTGGATTAAGCATGACGTCCCTTAACTTTCCATTAATCGTGATTCAAGCTCAACATGTATGCCAATTTTTCCCTTAATCGTTTGAAGATAAATGCCATAAAATATGACACTAATACATATTAATATAATACGAACATATTAATATTCATAGAATTATTAATATTCATTAAACATTGCAAGTAAAATAGAAGGTTGCAAGAAAAAAACACAGTTTAACACACGCTTATTTCTTTTTTCTCAGAAATATTTGCTTATAATAATATTATGAACCTACACGTATGCTTGTTCATAACAATAAATATAATTTAATATAGGTATTGTTTGGATTTTGAAAATTAAATCTATATATTTCAAAGTAATATTGAAAACTTTTCGTGAACAATCAACAACAAAATCAATACAAAGAGAATAGATTAAACGAATGTTTACTGAAGCCGAGCCACTATTGTTTTCCATTAAAATTGCTTTATACAGAGTCAGCTCGGATTTTGATCAATACGCCGATTTAAATACAAGTTATTGTCTGTTTTATTTAGAAAGTAAATTTACAAGACAGTCGTAGAAGCTCACGATATCCATTATTTCAAGTTATATTTATACTCTAAAATTATTGATTTATAAGACTGATTTTGAAGTAAAAGAAGATTGGCTTTGTATTGTAGATTTAAATTGATATAATATTATGTTTCGATAATTAAATTACACATCGTAACTACAAAGTAGAGAAAATGAGACTGAATGAAAGTTATGACCGTATGCAGATAGGAGAATGTAGGTACGATAGAATGGAACGTTATTGATGATATAATTTTGATACATCAATGTTTTTTTTTTTTTGTATAAACACATTACGCGCAGACGCGGATCAAATAATATACAAATATTGTCATGGAACGAACTGGAAGAATTCTGAATGAACTTGTTTCCTCAATTATACTGCTCGAGTCAATTCGTACGGCTGATGTGGATAACCTATATAATATTGTCATAGTATCGGGCCGTGGATTTATATAAGATCTATTTTTCTAATGTGTTACCTAGAGGCGTTCGCCCTATATATATATAGACAGTCTATTGGGTATCAGGTCGATGGATATGACCTAACGACTGCTCTCTACGTAATATCTTATATGTAAAAAAGCCGGCTTTATAATTATCAAAAATGAGGACAGTAGCCCCTGCCGACCAGCGACTAATAAAATGTTGGCTTCATATCAAACTCCAAGAAAGTCCTCGAAACATATCGCAATGTGCTTCATTATTATTACACTCATAAAATGGTACAAATTGCAATAGCTTGTCACAGCACGCGCCAACGTTACAAAAAGCTGTTCTAATTTATAGCTGCTATTTCACACTCTTATTAAGACATTCAAGAAAATTTTCTGCTAGGGATTCCGTCACAGAAAATTGGTCAGTAATCCTTCTTATGGAAAGACCAACGATAATTATAAGATAGGCTTTGCGTGGATGTAGTTTATGAATCGTTATGTAGTCAAGTAAGTAGTCTCTCGACTTTGTCTGGTCTTTTTTATCCATGTGTCGTATAAAAAATGTAAGGTATTATGTTGGTAGGTCGTCAACTTTGATCAATAACACCATAACATCACGCCGTTTATCCGAAGGGGTAGGCAGAAGTGCACCCAGGACGCAGTCTCATAGTAAAACACATACTCTTCTCTACTTAGCCTATTTAATGCCTTTGACGGGGCACAGTTCCAGACTCAAAGCTGACATTGAGAATATTCCTAATGGAAAAATCCAATCACAATTTCGATCTTTCACTTTCGAATCAAACCCTGATCAGTAGTAGCGCTAGGGATCTTCTACGTCACCAAGACATTCATACCAATTATTAAATGTATTATTATTCTCAATAAATGCTCTCCTCTCAATAATATAACTTCCACTGTGTGAAGCAAAGTAGCCAAGAATGCGATTGTGTCGCTGCACGGACGACAGCTTGACGCATGGCCACTTTATGACCAAATTAAAATGGCCGGGGTGACTTATGACGTAATAACTGTGACGTCACACGTCATCAGAGAGGCTCATTCATGGGTGCCGCAATGTCGTTTGGCATCCACCTCTACGCCGTAATGTTTGGGGGCATTCTAATATTTTTTGTAAATTAGAAAATTGGGTTTTATTATCTACAGACTTTGTTATTATAAACAGTATTATTAAATATAGTAGAAAGTCTAAGCTTAAAGTTAAAACAATGCAATCAATAATAAATCAATAACAGTTATAAGAGCAAGGACAATGTTCCTAACATGTGAGATAAGGTGTGTCATAGATAATTAAACTCTTAATTATTTGTCTGGAAGAGATCACCTCTTCCAGACAACCGTTGTCCAGATAACCGTTGTCCGGACAACGGCGTTGTGGGCGCAAGCTCAACTGCCGATCATGAGATCCCGGGTTCAATCCCCAGGCCAGGCAAAGAGGCTCGACCCCTATAACATGGGACCAATAACATACTGGCGTAATTTGGGTGTATATACCATGGGACTGAGTCCTGGGTACAGTCACGTGAGATGAAATGTAAACACCGACTGATTCAGGAATTTTCATGTCAACACAATGCACGTCAAATAATAATAATAATAATTTGAATTTATACTCTTACAGAACGGGTGACCCCAATTACACTGCTCGAGTCAATTCATATGGGTTATGTGGACACCCCATATTGTCAGAGTTTCAGGTCGCCAAGATTCCTACAAGGCCTCCGACATGACCTAACAACTGCCCCCTACATATCTTGTAGGGAACAGCCGGGACCTACAGTTTAACATGACATCCGAAACACGGTAGCGTCCAGGCAAAAGGTCCACATGGTGAGATTCGATCCAGGGGCTCCGGATTTAAAGCCGGGCATATTCCCGCTTGACCACCGACGCTACACAAAAAACCATCAAAGGAAACTATACGACCCATGCTTCAATGCATTCAATTCAACCCATGCAATATTATTTCATCATTCGACTGGATCATAATGGATTATTCCGATCTGTCACCCTGTTTTGTCCCCTCATGGGGACAGATCGGAAAAAAGATAGTTTGATCTGTCCCCCAATTAGCAACGAGCGGACAGTTTGAATTTTATTTACTTAATGGTTTTATCTGTCCCCCTATCAGTGTAAGGGGGTTATCAATACATTGTAAACCAACAGATGTATATAACAAGATATAATTAAACACATCGAACGTTTAAAAATATGTAATCACGATATTTTTTAAAGTTATATATACAACATGACTGCTTATTAAATTATATATTATATACATTTGTTACCCATAAATAAGTATACTTTAATTGAGAAAATTGTCTTTTATTTGGTTTTGCAATTGATGTTTTTAACCCCCGGCTGAGAAACGGAGGGGTGAGTGTTTTTGTGTACACCTGTGTACACCCGAAGGGGTAGGCATGATTGTATTTGTATTTTATTATATTTCTGCCTTGAAAATATTATTTTTTGAATAACCTAACAATTATTCAAATGAAACGAATACAAAACCATTTTAC
Organism: Hemistola chrysoprasaria; assembly: GCA_947063395.1. Lineage (NCBI taxonomy): Eukaryota > Metazoa > Arthropoda > Insecta > Lepidoptera > Geometridae > Hemistola > Hemistola chrysoprasaria. The sequence goes on from OX346718.1 coordinate 16,058,027, forward strand.
AATAATTAATTAAAAGTGTCAAAAAAATTCACTCTTCAAATGTCTGTCTCTCTTGGCAGTTACAATAAAAATAACAAGCTGTTTGAAAACACCCCGCATTTTTAATGGGCATTAGAGATTAAATGCGTCTCGCTTTTATTTCACTCAGAATAATTAATTGTAATAACCTTAAGAATGTTTTTTACTTGAATTAAGAAATGATCTTCGGTTTGGAACTATTTAATTTGCAAAATGATTTTATTTATTTCAAAGAAAAGTTTTTTGTACAAATAATTTATTTATAAGATTAAATTGATATTTTAGTGTTATCAGTTATAATATAATTGTGATATAATTTGGTAAGTACATACACAAAATATTAATGTCATAGCGCGCTACGGCATAACGGTGAAGCTCTACGGCGTAGGAGCGTATAGCTACGACGTAGCTTGTGCTGTGAAGTATTTTACGATGGTCTTAATTTGATTTACGCGAGATTTTATAAGTATATTATAGTATACATTTTATGGTATATATTTTATAGGTATAATATTTAATATATATCTGATATTAAATATTATATCTGATATTTTCATTCAAATGACTCGAAATCTCTCCATTTTGACTGCTGAATTTTAATATAAATATCATAATTATTGTTATCAGATAAATCGGGCGGTTTATAAATTGAAAAAAGAAGATATCTGTAATAGCTTATAATAACTTGAAATAGAGAAATCATATAGAAAGAAGTTGGCTAAATAAGTCCGCTACCGTCCCTTCGTTGTGTCGAGGTTGTAGATTACTTGATTGTTTGGAAGGAACCCTAGATCTCTAAAGGAGCTATAAATTCAGCCTAGTGCATAATATGCACTAGGCTGAATTTACTGATTAACCTGTACAGTTGTGTCATATTCGACAGCTCAGGTACATCCTAGCGTGTAGAAAATTATGAAACAGTAAACGTTTTTTTAGGTTATCTTTATAACACATACAATCACGCCACTTTCCCGAAGGGGGTAGAAGTGTCTAGGACTCAGTTCTATAGAGGTACACCCACATTTTGCCAATATGTCATTGGTCCCATTTAACAGGGGGCGAGCCTATTGCCATTTACCGGTCACAGTTTCAGACTCCAGGCAGTTACTGAGATTATTCCTAATGAAAGAAATCCAATATATATCCCTTTGCCTGTCCTGAGGATTTAACCCGTGACGTACTGATTGAAAGTCGAGCTTGCATCCACTACGCCACCGAGGCGTCTTCATAAGGATTTACGTAAAATGTAAAAAAAATTTGATATTTTAAAAATATCAAAATATCCAGTTGTGAGTTGATATTGTCTTAAAAAAGACCAAAAGTACCCACAGCCGACGGGCATGTATGAATTTGATGAAAGTCGAGGCAGAAAGTAGTATGCATGGGATCGTAGCAAATAAGGAGAATTAGTCTCTGCATACCCCAATGAGATAAATGTGTGGCTGTATGTATGTATCTGTCAGAATATTATTTAGGTACATACGAGTTAGAACAATATTATGTTAATAAAAACTTAATTATACGTAAAAGACAAAAAGTAATATTAAATTCCCTAAAAGACACAAAGACAAAGCATTTTCGACAAAAAACCATGTTCAATGGCAACAGTTACATCGTATCACAAAACCAATCTCTGATTTACAAAAATACTTATTTATTATTCGAGCGGTGGGTTTCCAGTTGCCAGTTACCAGTCGGTCCGCAATTACCGGCCCCCGGTTCCCAGAAACAATTTTCACAACAATAAATTATTCAGAATTTTTAAAACTCTCAAAGTTGGGGCGAGCGAGTATTGAACATATTCAGAGCTGGCAACACCGCGGATAAATACCGCAGCAGTTATGTTTGGCAGCGACGGGCAACTCTAGCCGTATGAGAAAAAGACTATGTTGTGTCGGACGTTCGCTGTTTTACCTTAACACATGAGTTTGAAGCGACTTGTTTTACGCTACAGGTACGTTTAATCTAAAATACTAATAAAATTTGAAATACTAATCAAATCTAAAATACTTCTAAATAAAATACTTTTGCCTATTATTTCGATATCATTAACTTCGGCTTGAATGTGTCTAATTAATAAATTCGTGGGAATTATGTCATGACTTAACATATGAAACCAATTATCTCCCGGGTTCGATTCCCAGGTCAGGCAGTGTTAAATATTGGATTTTTCTATTAGGAATTATCTCAACTCTGTAACTGTGCCCGGTTGATGGTAATGGGCTCGCCCTCTTTTACATGGTACCAATAACATACTGGCAAAATATTGGTGTACCTCCTATGGCACTGAGTCCTTCCCCTGCCTACACCTTCGGAAAAAAGGCGTGATTGTATGTTATATTTTTAATTATTACCTAGAAATGTACTGGGTGGACATAACAAAATACTATTAGTATATCAATTTGAACAGTACCACATGTAAGTGATAAACTCGCTCCCTCTCGTGGTTTAAGTCAAACCGCAACCCAAAATGTAACTGCTTCGTTTGGCATTGCATCGTAAGACATAGTTGGATGTAAATACAATATATTTATAGCCGCCATTGATGTTTATAAGCCGAGAACGTGCCAACTTATGGGGCCCGCATTAAATGGGTCAAATCGTTCTGCCATAGCGTTTTATGACTGTTATAAACTTTGGGAATCGCTGTCGGTTTGGAATGCGAATATTATCTTCGAGTAATGTGCTTTAAAAGTGGTTCTCAATTATATAAAATGATAATTTTACAAACAATCGATTCAAAAACAGTATCAGAGTCTATTGACCATGACGTAAATTTAAGTTTACAAAAATCTCATCGGTATTTATTATTTACTCACTTCAATATGTATTAATATTTATAATTCATATCAACCATTATTTAGTGTAAATAAATACTATTTGAAAAGCAATCATGTATTTGCAGTGGATTGGTTAAAAAATCCGCTCTCAAAATAAAGCCACTACCGACGAATGAGTTAACGCGAGTCAATGTGGAATATGGAACTTAAATTTAATGCACAATTTTGTCGAAACTCTGAATTTTCTGCAAGCAAATGAACCCTCATGTCCAGCCTCGTACATACATAAACCACTTTGTAACACAGAGTACGAAAGTCCCCTAGAGATTATTTACATTCTGGTCTTTTGATAATTTTTTTTGCAGATATTTTCTTGTCTGTGGTTCCGATTAGGTGTATGTAAGCGTACGTAATCGTTTCATATCGTGCTTTCTCGACGATTACTCCAGCAAATGAGGTGTGCGGAATGTATTGTGTGCGAAAGAGACAAAGCCAATGGTGAAGAATGGAATAAATGACTATTGATCTACGTCATTTGTTGTTACAACATAATTTACTCTCAAGGACTCACTTTATTTTGGGATTTAAATTTTTATTATTAATTTATAAAACTTTATAATGTCTGTCTGTGCTACCATAGTACGCCCTATGGTTGTCCAATATAATGATGGTTATGTACTTGTACGAATAAGAACTTTATAAACAAGAGTGTAAAATTGACCAAATAAATGCAAATAATATAAAATTAAAAATGAGTACGTAAGGCGAAGTCTGAAAGTTGCTCCAGTGACAGAAATTATAGAGTGGAAGACTTGCCCGGTATGGATCCATTATGCGGAGGGATGAAAGTCACGGAGCCAAAAGGACTGTGAGGATTAATGTAAGTGGTAACCTGAGTAGGGGGCGTCCTGAAAAGACTGAAAAGATATGTGTGGAAAGGGAGTGACGGACTGAAATGGAAATATGAAGTGCTAAACCGCTCCCCCCCCCCTAGTGTGCCCCCCCCCATAGTGTGGGATAAGGGTAGGAAAATGATGATGCATTATAATTATAAATTTTATTTTAGTTCCTAACGCCTCGAAAATAAAGATTAATGTAATCTATCAAAAAACGTCGTAGACAATTGACACCCGTGATGAATGGCACACCTGAGTCAGACTGCTCTTTAACTTCACGATAGACAGGTAACTAAGAAAAATAGAGCAGCAAGTTAAATTACTCGTAGGTATGTAAAGTTACATTGTTTAAAGTTAAAATGGGGCATTACCGGAATCTCGATGTAAGGTAACGATAATATCAATGATTAAATAAATAAAGGGTTTATAAACACAGGGTAATATGATAAAAATGTCAAGAGCTTGCTTTTTTGCTTCTGAATATAGATGGCGCTCAAGATAACTACTTTTAGTCCTCTTGATTGCGTTAACCCACGAACGCGAGTGAGCCTGATACAATTCAAAAATACATAGTCCAAATGAGGAGTCTTTCTGCCAAAGGTCGTTTCCATAGTGACTTCGATAAATTCCGATATAATCCTCTGGATAAAACAGCTATAAGCAGCTTTAGCTGGATAAATAATGCAGATCGATGCATTACTAGCGCATCGTAGTTCAATCTCTGAACAAATAGCTCCTGCATAGTGATGCATCACCACCTGCGACGAGGTGACTGATCGATTGTACTTCTGTGTAATGTCCACTTTTATTTAGATAATATTAAGAGAAAGTTTAAACTTATTAATTGACCAACATTCCTGTTTGGTAATGGTTAGGAATAGATATTATAACACTTCATGAAATTGAGGAAAGTGTTTCTCCTTAGGGATTCAAACAAAGAAGGCAATAGTTAGGAAAATGAATATAGAGCTTATGAAATTCCCTAAAACTATTAATATTATGCTATTATCAGCACACTCTTATCGGATCTCTTAACTACACTTCGCTATAATTTTAATACTCGTATTTTATTATTTCGTTTTATTATTTAATTTTCGTAATTTTTTATTTTAAAGTTTTGTAGTTTTGCTTAAGATAGTCCTTAAAAACACATTAACTTAACAATAATAAAGCTTAGAGGTAAAATAAGTGACGAAAGTTAGTATGGGAGACCCCGCAAAAGAAGTTACTGTGTTTCGGTTTCAAGGGCAATGTTGACAGGGTGACAGGTGCAGTGCAGTGACGTGCAAATTTTAGAATTTTAATACACTGGGTGGCACTGTGTCTGATATGGGCACTCATTTTGCTTACCATCAGACACCTGAGTTGCTCGTCTATCACTTACATAAATCATAAAAATAATCCTAAAAAAAGTTACGATCACCAGTTTGTATCATAAAGTCAACATAACCAATGTACCCTATCCAAGTGGATTTAAAATGATCTAATTACATACATAAGCAGTACAGTCATGCCTATGTCCCGTTGGGGTAAGCAGAGACTATTTATCTCCACTTGCTACGATCTTGACATAATATGATCTATATAAACTATTTTATTATACCTCATAGTTTGCAAGTTCCATGTGTGCACATAATAATTTATTTTCTTGAATTCACGTTTCTTTACATGAGTAAAAAATTCAAACCTGCATTTAATATTTTGATAATAAAAGAAAAAATGTAGGAACATTAAAATCCGGTTGAAAAGGGACCGTGAGCCGCGAACCGTTTTACTAACAAGAAACAAAACTCTTCATACGCTTACACTGCCAGTATGTACTCTCAATAAACCGCTAACGCCCAGGCTATGGTAGAGAAGTGACAGCGGGGATCGAGCTAACAATATGGATTACTGTATACATACAACATTATCTTTATTCCATGTATGACTAATCTAATCCTGGTATTTGATTCATTCAAGATAATTATCTTCCTATCTTTACCTAACTTATTTTTGGTATATTCTTATTTATTTTATTTTATGTATTACTTATTGTTCCGTACGGGGATGGATGAATAATAATCTGACTCCAATTGAATAAAATAACTGTATATTGAGCTTTTACAATGGATGCCGCGGCCGGTTATAATGAATGTGATGATGCGTGTGCGCTTGTCGGCGATCCGTGAGCAAGTGGCAGTGGCGGGCGTCCCTCCCCGTCCCGCGCCTCACCAGAGGCACTAGTGATGTGCCGCAACACTTATTTTAGTAAACATTTTTTTTTCGTTATAAATATTATAATTAATAATTTTACTATTATCGTCCATCCACAGGTTATAAGTATAACTCCATCTTATTTGGTTTTATAATAGCACCATTACTACGATAATATGGCGGCCTGGTCTACTTCACTTCGTAAAATTACTGGACTAATCAGATTTAGGTTTAACAATTTATTACAAGTCAGTTAAGGCAAAGGGCGTCAATCTTACCATCAATCAAATATAAAAAGAGATAGCTCTATATATTGTATGAAATTTATCGGAATATAATAATAGTACGCCCCGGCTCTCTATTGGAATCACATCCTGAGCTGGTACTCATTATGAACTCGCGAGACAAAAGCCCGGAGCTCAAGTTCCATTATTATTATATAAAAAGGAAGGGTAGGATTTAGTGCAACATGCCGCCCACCGCATTCATTGTACTCAAGCAATTCTTTAATGCCTTGTCGAAATAACTTTATTTTACTATTCATTCATTTCACAATTGAGATATAAAATGTTTTAAAGCGGCAAGGTCTAATAGCTATAACATAGAGAAAAATGGTATATAGTAATATTCATTTGCACGAATTGGGAACTGATTTCTCACTTCATGACCATCATAGTCATCTCAGCTTTAGGAAGTCCATTGCTAGACATATGCATCCACGTAAATCACAGCCACCACCTGGCATATTACAAGCAAACGAATGTAACCAAACCAAATAGGTATTGTAAAACTCGCAGTTAAAAAATAAAACCTACAAGTTTCTTGTGCGTTCTTCTTGTAGAGGTAAATTTACGGCGCACGGTAGATTCCTTACTAGTTGTTGATATTATATAATGACGTTTGTAAATGTCTTTTTAAGAATTATTTAAATAAATTTTCTTTGAGTTTGTGTTTGAGAGGGTGGGGTACTGTTCTACAAACGACACTCCATGCCATAGATAATGTTCATTTGCAAGAATTTAAAACTTATTTTTCACTTCGCTTATTTATTTAAAATTAATTAAATATATTAGCAATCGCATGGAAATTCCGAATGGCTGAATAAAATTACCTCCGAAAATATGGAACGTTCCATAAATTGCAACCGACAAGATCTCGGGTCTGAGTTTACAGCAGTCACAAACGTAAAATATTTATAGTTTATTGAGTCGAATAAAACATTTATAACCAATACCGATCTCCGTATCAACAAATACTACACCTTCCATCTGCATTTATTTTACCGCCGGTGAAATGCTGGCGGAGTTGTCGCGTGGCTGTCATTGCTTACCAGTTATTGCTGGGAAAAGTAAATTGCTTTCCATATATTGATTGAACTTTTTTACTGAACGCATAAGGTGACTGCAATGTAAGATGGTAAATTGGTTCACTTTTTACACTTTTTATGATTCTGTAACTGACATTTCTTCGGGCGCGCTCTGACTACAGATCGTTCACCATAAGATGTCCCCTAGGAATTGGCATCATTCCCTACGATGTTTCCAACAATATATGTACCTCTTACTCCCATTATCTAAACTCGTATGTACCACAGAATATTATGTTTTTTTTTCATATTTCTAAATAATGGAAGAAAGTTTGTAAATGATGCAGGGGACACCTTACGGTGAACGGTCTGTAGATCCTATACTATCACTGTCATACTTGTTAAATGCGGCGACTTAAAATATGCTCAATACCGTGCCGTCTTGCTAACTGTTTTTACACACGCTAGTAATATTTTTACACAATTTGAAAAAGGCCCCATTTTTGCCGCTGTTGTTTTTAGGTAGTGCAAAAAGTTTAACTCAGTTTTTCTTCTTCCTGTCGAGTCGAGCGGTGTCAAGTGTGTTGAGATTACAGTAAAATCGCTTTTTAAATTTTTTCAATTATTGGATTATGCCACTCTGCTCCACCACACCGCCCTACTGATGGGGAAAAGCTATACTCACTTATAGCGAACGCTTACTAGATTTTATAGTCAAACATTTAAATACGTAGTTTGTTGTCAAGCCTCGGAATGTGAGCCATTGAAAGTTGTTACTACAAAAATTCCTATTTGCAGAGAAAAAGTGGCGTAAAGACGTGATTAAGGGCAAGAAACGTAATAAAAGGGACGAAACGTTCTTAAGACATTGAGAGGAATTCGTGAAGTGAATTAGTGGATACCACTTGTGACTCAACGGGGATTTAAGTCAAATAGTTGGGTTTGTGTTTGTTTTGTTTATTGAAACCTTTTATGTACCTACCAGTTTTTGTTATCAGTGTCAAGCGCTAATCATACCATGGTTCTTTTTCTTGTAGAGGTCTTTGTCTTGCAGATCTTTCCGAACACGCGATACATTTATTTCTCATTGCCTTCATTGACTTGCATAAGTGACTTCTTAACATCTATTTGAATAAAAAAAATTGTCTTTAACTTTGTCTCTTCACGCTCTGACTTAATTATGGTTTTAACGTCCGTGACCCATATGAAATATTCTGTTTCCTTATAGATTCTTGAAACTCTGGCAATATGAGTTGGTTTCATGATCTGTATAAACTGAATTGAGCAATGTAATTGAAGTAACCCATTCTGTTAGATCATAAACTGCAATATAATTATTATTATAATAAAACAAAAAAAACTTTATAATGAAACTATGTAACCACAACGACTGTAGATTATTCATTAGTGATCTAAGCTTTTTAACAAAAACTTGCAGATGTAATCTGTCGTCCATGTTACTTGTACTAATTATACCTATTATAAATGAGTTAACAATAACAGAGGCAATACGACGTTAGTTCACAGTTTGACGGCGGCCAACTAATTTGCTCAAACAGTGTGGATTACCATTACCTCCGAACATTGGACATGTTTTGGGAACGAGCCAGCGCGGGCCGATGTGTTTGAACACATTATTCATTATACGAAACTGTTTTATTTCTTGATATTATAGGGCTTTTAGCAACAGCATGCAAGTTATAAAAGTATGATAGCTCTGACTAGGTGAGATTAACCACAGATAAAGGTGTAATTTACTACTCATAGCTGAGCAGTTATCAGTTGAGCCATTGGTATTACGCACTGCTACACACGAGAACTAACTTTCATAACATAAACATACAATCACGCCTTTTTTCCGAAGGGGTAAGTACCCAGGACTCAGTCCCATAATACACCCACATGACATTTCGCCAGTATGTCATTGGTTCCATGTAATAGAGAGCGAGCCAATTGCCATCTACCGGGCACAGTTCTAGATTCCAGGCTGACATTGAAATAATCCTAATGGTTCACAAAAAAAATTAATTGTTAAGACATACGTATTTATGCGTAGTGTAGGGTTCGTTACGTAGATACCTAAAAAAACCCACCGCCTTCTAAGAACATAGAGTGCCATTTAGTTGCAAACTACAGAAAACAAATTGTAGTGGTAGGCCTCTTTTGCAGGAGGCCACCTGGGGAAGAACCACACCTTTGCCAGTTATTCATCCGCCAAGCAGTAATGTCCAAACATTACTGTGTTCCGGTATGAAGGGCAATGTTACCAGCGAAATTACTGGGCATGATGAGATTCAACAACTCATATCTCAGGGTGATAGGCGCAGTGCAGTGCCGCGCAGAATTTTGAATTTTAAAATACTGGGTGGCACTGTGTCTGATATGGGCAATCATGATGCTTACCATCAGGCATCTAATGGGCTCGTCCTGTCACTCACTATCATAAAAAAAAAAAAAACGTAATAACAATATATTCTTTTGTAAAATTTTACGGTTTTGTGATTTTTCTATAAATAAATAAACAAAACTGCTTTATCAAAGTCAAAGTTTATTTATTTATTTAAACATAATTACGGGAGGTCAAAAAGTTCGCGGAATGGAGGGTTTAGAGAGGAAAGGGGGTAGTTTTACCTGTCGCTACTTGTTGACTCAATACAATTATAAATACTAAGTTTTAGCTCAATCGGTTCATAAACCTTTGAGATATCGCTGGATAAACAAGTCAATCGGGTAGAAAATATCAACTATGGAGAAAATTGAGTATCGTGCCGTGATTAAGTTTCTCACTGAGCAAGGAAAACGCCTCAGAACATTATGGAAGAAATGTCATCAGTTTACGGGGACTCCTGCCCTGGAAAAACAATTATTTACAAGTGGCATAGTCTTTTCAAGCAAGGCAGAGACTCAATTGAAGACGATCAGCGCTCAGGTCGGCCAATTGAAGCAACGTCCTCAGACATTGTTGAAAAAGTTGAAAAACTTGTTCTAGAAGATGCACGCCTAAAGAAGAAACAAATCGCAGAGATGACTGGAGTATCATCTACGACCATTTTGAATATTCTCCATGACTATCTTGGCATGTCTAAGGTGGCTGCCTTACACAAGTGCGGCTTCGAAACTTTAAACCACCCTCCCTATAGTCCAGCTTTGGCCCCTTGTGATTATTATTTGTTCCCAAACATGAAAAAAGAGCTTCGTGGAAAGAAATTTACGGATGACGATGAAGTGAAGTCGGCAATATCTGCTTATTTTGATGGCCTTGACAAATCATTTTTTTTCGAAGGTATAAACAAATTATTTGAAAGGTCTGAAAAGTGTATTAGGGTTAATGGAGAATATATTGAAAAGGAATAATAATTTCATGTTTAAATTCACCCCCCTTCCCTTTCATTCCGCCAACTTTTTGACCTCCCCTTACATTCAAATGATCATAACATATTATCCACAGCTATCAGTAGTCATCCGCACGTTTTGCCTAGAAGGCGTACAAATGGCTTAGTATATAATTAAACAACTACACAGTACAAAAGATTAAAACTCCCATTTCATAATGATAATTATCATACAAAAAATAGGAAAATGTAAAAATCCTTATTCAGGTCAAATAATAATTATTAAACAAGCAATAAATATCCTAATAATTCACGTGAAATCATTACTATAATCATAAATCAGCCAATATAAAATGTGAAAATCCTAATTCATGTCACATAATAATTATTAAATTATTTAGCACCTTTATGTTTAAATAAATCATTCACCGAATAAAAGCTCATTTCTACTTGCCAGCTATGTAATTTTATCTTAAATAAATCACCATTCATGTCTTTTATTGCTTTAGGTATGTGATTATAAATTTTATAAAAATAAAGAATGAAATAAACATAAAGATTTGTAAAAACCTATAAGTATAAAAATTCAAAAAGAGTGTTACTAAGATTCGAACTCCTGCCCTATAGTTCGTGATCCAACGCTCGTACAATTTAAGCTTCGATAACCTTCACGTTAATGACAATTTAATACGCATTTTACTTGCAATCGGAAATACTTGCGCAAAGTTTGCAAATATGCAGTACAATGGCCATAACTTCTGATTGCGTTAACTTAGAATTATGATTTTTACAGCCACAAGGGACCGCAGATCTGAGATAATTATATATCAATATCAACTTGATACCTCCACACATTCCCGTGAAAAAGTGTCTTGGCAGACGGACAGACACACAGACGTACCGACAGACAGACATACAGACAGAAAAAAAGACATTCGGACAAAAAAGTGATCCTATACCTAATCCTTTTTTTCCTTTTGAGATACGGAACTCTACAAACAACTTTTAAAAGAACATAATAAAGGGATATCTATTATATATAAAGATTATTTGGAGTGGGATAAATTATAGTATTCGGAGGAAACTGACATATATTTAGTAAATTTTCATAGAATTGTGTCAAAAAAGGGTCTCATTGACGCACACGCGAACACACACATTACACACACATGCACACTCTAAACTGTTAATAAGTAATAATTAATTAGATAGCCAGCCATGAACTCCTTTAATCTCGGCTAACAACCAAGTTCGAGTAAGCAGCAGGGGCAGCCTGAAAACCAGCAACTAGTAGACCTTGGGTCTTCATAGTTATAAGCTGAGTCTGCTCCTTTTGCTAATCATTAATTAGATTTAAGTGATCATTATATTATGTAAATTAGTTAAATAGGTACTAAGCTTTAATATATGTAACTAGCTACAAGGTTCAATGATTGAGCAATAAACTATTTCTATTCTATTCTATTCTATTCATAATACGGAATACATTTCACTTCACATTCATGTTCCTAGTTTCAACTCGGTTATTTAACAAGTCCCTTAAGCTACACACTTCTGTCTTAACAATCAATCTAATCCAATATCAACTAAGTACGTGTGATACTCATAGTTTGTGTCCCGCCTTATCAATCAACGAACACGGGCCGAGAAGTGCGTTGTTTATAGTTTGCGGGTAGTTTGAGACGATAATCCTCATAGAGGTAGTGAGGTTGCTAGGGGAGGGTGTGAGGCTAGTAAGGGATTAGTTGAGAGGTAAGTCGCTTTCTAAATAGATATGAGAAATTCATTACAAGCTTGAGTTGAACGCAAATAGAGCTGATGTTATTTTTAATAAGAAGTTTAAATAAGGACTGTATGCTGTTCTGTTCTGTTTGTTAAATGTGAAACTCTTCGAATTATGAATCGATCTTGATAATTCTTTTTTAATTGGCAGCTTTCAAGGTTCCACAATGTCATGTAAATAACGAAATAAAACAGTCAGTTTTTTTTAATAAGAAAACTACTTTGTCTTGTTTAAATAAATCTATCACAATAGTCTTTATTTACCAACTTCTAAACAAAATATTATAAATTATTTATCAAACTCAACTTTTACGCGAGATGTTTTTCTATTAGCTAACTGCTGTGATGACTATGAAGACAAAATTTGTTTTAGAGAAATAAGAAGTAATATGAAAAATTTAAGCATTACTTTAATTTACACATTTACACTTCCGACATGATTACTAGTAATACGCGTCAAACACTAAATTAAATAATATCTGATTAACTAAGAGTTCTCAGGGACAAAGAATTTTTTTCTATTGAGTGTTAGCTTACGTGAAATTAAATAACGTAAATGACCCGGTTAATGATAAATACTGTTTAATTTGACTTTAACTTATTAATGTTGTGACTGAAAAATACATTAAGTAATCCTACAGTTTTATTTTTATTACTGTTTTTAGCTTTTCCGTAAACAATTCATGCATTTTGCATAAAAACTGTCATATTTTCCCTGTCAGCTCGGTTTTGTGTATAAAACGCAAGGTATATCTGATAGTAAATAAAACATGTATAATATTATTCATCTAAGGATATTCACTAAGGATATGACTGCCTCGGTGGCGTAGAGGGCGCATGCTCGACTGCCAATCAAGAGGTCCCGGGTTCGATCCCCAGGTCAGGCAGTGTTAAAAATTAGATTTTTCCATTAGGAATTATCACAATAACTGCCTGGAGTCGGGAACTGTACCCGGTAGATGGCAATAGGCTCGCCCCCTATTACATGGGACCAATAACATACTGGCGAAATGTGGGTGTATCTACTATGGGACTGAGTCCTGGGTACACCTCTGCCTACCCCTTCGGGAAAAAGGCGTGAATGTATGATGTTATGTATGTTAAGGATATTCAGCTTTTTTTCTTAACTTCAATAATATATTTAGAAACTAGTGACATTAGACATACGTCAATTTTGTTCTACTACTAAAATAAAACCCACATTAAATTGGAAATTACTTAAATCAGAATCTTTTGAGAGTTTAAATTATCTACAAACAAAGATTGTCTTATAAAATGCTCAGGCCACTTAATTATAAAACGTTTTAATTGCACAACGGACCAGATTAGAGTCTAAGTGCGGAAAATGTATGTTGTATGCTTATATAGAGTTCCAAATCCAAATAATATTAATCTTTTCTACAATAAATTTGAAAAATTATTACAATTTCTAAACAATAAAAAATTCTCTAACATAGTGATAGCTGGTGATTTTAATATAGATATTTTGAAACACAATAATATTACTCTGGATTTTGAATGTTTACTATTAAATTATAATATGAAATTAGCACTTAAAAAACCCACTAGACTTGTAAGCATGACTTGTATTGATAATTTTGCGCATAATTGCAAACAACCCAAAACTGATATCAAAGAATTCGCTCTGTCTGACCACACGGCACAATTATTTAAATTTCCAGTTAAAAGAAAATATAAAATTAATCACTGGTCCATTAAAAAACGCGACTTTAGTCCATGTAACATTAAAAAATTTTGAAATTGTCTAGAAAAATTGTCTTTTGCAGAAATGTACGATTATGATGATCCTGATCTGGCATATAATAGTTTTATGGAACTATTTAAGCTTTTACGACCTATGTTTTCCATTTAAAAATTGTATAATAAGGGTTGTGAAGAGGCCTAAATGGGTATCTCGAGGCATAAAACTTTGCAGTAAAAGAAAACGACAACTATTATGGAAATCTAGAATAGAACCGACCGTTAATAATAAAACTAAATTTCTTAATTATGCAAAAATATTTAAAAAGATTATTAAACTTACTCAGCGGGCACAAAATGACTATAAAATAAAAACTTCAATAAATAAATCAAAAACAACATGGCAGATTATAAACAAGACTAGATCGAATATACCCAAAGAAAATATTTCAAGGATTAAAGCAGAAGATAAATACATAACTTATCCCAAAGATATCGCAAATAGCTTTAATAATTATTTTATTGATAAAATTAAACCAACAGGTAAATCTGTTAAAAAAGTTGAGTCAGTTATTGCACATAGAAAAGATTCTATGTTTATGTCACCGTGTATACCCGATGACATTAAAAATATTATCAAATCCTTAAAAAACACTAATAGTGTAGGCCAAGACGGTATCACAACTAATGTCATTAAGTCTGTGAATGACCGCATTTGTCATCATCTATGTTATATTATAAATTTATGTATAACTTCTGGAAAATTTCCCAAAGATTTAAAAATTACTAAAATCAAACCACTCTTTAAAAAAAACAGCAAAGAAGACATGCATAATTACCGGCCGATAGCTTTGCTGTCAGTTATGTCGAAAATATTTGAGAAATACATTTATAGCAAATTAAATTCCTATCTTGAAAAGAATAATATACTATGTAAAGAACAAAAAGGTTTCAGGAAAAACAAGAATATAAACATGGCTATATTTGACTTTATCAAAACCGTCCATTCAAACGTTGATAAAAGATCTCCTGTATGTTCGATCTATTGCGACATGACGCAGGCTTTTGACTATGTAGACCACAATATTTTAATTGGAAAACTTGAAGCCTACGGTATTAGGGGAAATATCTCATCACTACTTCAGTGTTATCTTAGTGATAGGACCCAAATAACTCAGATCTCTAGAATAAATTTTAAGACGAAACGTGAGGAAATTTTCACATCTTCTGAACGTAGCATTGCATATGGTGTCCCCCAGGGCAGTGTACTGGGCCCTTTGCTTTTCATTATTTATATCAATGATTTACCGAAGTCTACCTATCAACCTATGACCCTATTCGCAGACGATAGTACTGTAACTATAGCATGTAGAGACATTCAATATTATGAGTCTGACATAAATGATGCCCTGGTGTCTATTATTTCATGGCTTGAAAATAACAACCTAAAAATTAATTTAAATAAAACTAATATTATGCATTTCAGTCAAAGACAAATTTCATCAGACATAAATTTAACCCTTAACAATCAAACAGTAAAAGAAGTAGATATTGCTAAGTTTTTAGGACTAAAAATAGATAAAAAACTAACTTGGAAAGACCATATAGAAGAACTGAGCAAAAAAGTTAGCGGTCAAGCGTATGCATTATATAAACTTGCAGCAGTTGTAAATCCTGAAGCATTAATTACTGCTTACTATGGTCTGGTCGAATCTATCCTTAGATATGGGATAATGTTCTGGGGCAACTCTACTGACAAAGAAATAATTTTCAAAATGCAAAAACGTTGTATTCGCGCTATGTTCGGACTACTAACTACGGACAGTTGTAGGCCATATTTTATTAAACATAAAATCCTAACGCTCCCTTCATTATACATTTTGGAAGTAGCTACTTTCGTGAAGACTAACCCCCAGCTGTTTCCACGTGTGTCAGATATTGTGCAACGTAATAGAAGGGATAATAACAGACTTTGCCATTATGCTGCAAAAACAGCACTTTTGAGGAAAAGTGCTATATGTATGTCGCCAATCATATATAATAAGTTACCTAAATGTTTTAGAGAATTTACATTAGAAATGTTTAAACGTAATCTAAAGAAGTTATTGTTAGAGAAATGTTATTATAATGTTAATGAATTTTTAATTGATAAGATTTGAATGATAAATTAATAATAATGAATTAAATTGAACTAATAATGAATTAAATTAAACTAATAACCATTTGACATACTATATTATTTCAATATTTAATTAAAATGAAATTAACATTATAAATAAAATTAATAATTATTATGTTTAAAGTATCAGTTGCCAGTCTGTTCATTTGCACGCCTCAGTAGGCAAAACATGTTGGTTGCTCGAATAATTTTTAACATATTATATGCATGCTTTACTGTATTGTGTATGTACCCATGTTTTAAGCAAATAAAATTCTTTATCTTTATCTTTATCTTTAAAAGGAGTCCACTTTACATTTTTTACAAACGTTTTAATTCTATGGAGATGGTTAAACGTTTTAAATATTAAATCCACATACTTTTTATATTTTTTTAGCATAAGCGGTCTATTCAGCCTCGGTGGTTCAGATGGTAGTAACTCTGCTTTCTGGCAGGGCCGGGGTTCGATCCCCGGCCAGGTCAAACATTTGTGTGCATGAACATGTCTGTTTTATCTGTGTCTGGGTATTATAAGCTTATATAAGTATGTATATCAGTCATCTGGTTACCATTGTACACGCCTATAGCCTAGTTTGGGACCAGATGACCGTGTGTGGAAGTTGTCCTAAATTATTATTATTATTCGCTTGAAATACAATATGTATATGGGAAGTAAAATTTCACCCGTACCGCCACGGTAGCTCAAATGGTAGAGTGCCCACAACGCGGATTGGTGCGGAGGGTGCGTGGTTCGAGTCCCACCCGTGGGTGATATTTTGATTCCCACATTCATATTGTAAATCCATATATTCATACTTTACTTAGTAAAACGTTGCCTGTTGATTTGTGAGCGAACAATGAAATAATTCCCTAATCCTCGCGTTAAATGGGCCGCAGAAAGCTATTCGTTTTGTAAATCGTCTGGCTCCCAATAACTCGGCGCGGTCGACGCCTCACCTTGCTATTTCTTCATATTCATTATTCACAACCAGGAGCAAACTCCACAGTAACACTGATGGTTTACGTCTGATTTTTCTCGTTTAAACAACAAAAATGCCTTTGTTGTTTTAATCTTTTCATATGTTAAACTACTAGCCACAGCTAGTGGCACCCCGCGGTTCCACCCACGTAGACAACCACAGCTAGTGGCACCCCGCGGTTCCACCCACGTAGACAACCACAGCTAGTGGCACCCCGCGGTTCCACCCACGTAGACAACCACAGCTAGTGGCACCCCGCGGTTCCACCCACGTAGACAACCACAGCTAGTGGCACCCCGCGGTTCCACCCACGTAGACAACCACAGCTAGTGGCACCCCGCGGTTCCACCCACGTAGACAACCACAGCTAGTGGCACCCCGCAGTTCCACCCACGTAGACAACCACAGCTAGTGGCACCCCGCGGTTCCACCCACGTAGACAACCACAGCTAGTGGCACCCCGCGGTTCCACCCACGTAGACAATGTTCTCGGGGGAATGTCGGGAAAAAAAACTCCATGTGTTATTCCAGGGTCTAAGAAGCTCAGTAGTTCAGTAGTTTTGGGGTGAAAGAGTAACAAACATCCATCTATCCATACATCCATCGTCACAAGCTATAATATTAGCAGGATACTATGTTGTATGTGTCGTGATTATTTTGTTTTGTAAATTTTCTTTTGTATAAGTGAGAAGGTTTCGATCTCTGTTACTTCTTCACGCCAATACGATCTGGTGGTAGGAAGCTTATGTCAGAGATCGATAGATAAACACTTTATTTTACAACAAAAACTGGACACATAAAATAATAATATTTCTACTAATCTCAGGCGAGTACAAGTGGCGGTCTTATAGCTTAAAGCTATTTCTTGCAGATATCTGGAAGGAAAGGGATATTATGAGTATTTTGTGGTCGGCGGTGTACTTATTTATACGTTACATTATAATACAAACATACATTCTATAATAACGCATACATACATGTTATACCGATATGTACTCTAACAAACAGAGCAGTTGTGGTCTGGACGCAGTAAGTTTTGTTTTAGCGTAAGTTAATATAACAGATTTACTGTCTTGTATTGTAAGATATTTATATATTTATAATTCAGCACAACGCTAGGACTAACTTAATGCTAGTGTAGCATTTTCTACCAGTTATCCTAAAACTAGAGAAAATGTTACAGAAATTGGGTGGAGTGCAAATATGAAATGTTACAATTACTAAAAGTACTTAAATTATTTAACACAAAAATAAACAGCTTATAACACTGTTTAAACATACATAGACAAAATTAAACTATGTATAGGTACTTATATTAAATACAATATAATAACCAAGGACGTATATAACACATAAATAAATAGATATAAATATATATATATATACAATAATACATAAAATCTGCCTCGGTGGCGTAGAGGGCGCATGCTCGACTGCCAATCAAGAGGTCCCAGGTTCGATCCCCAGGTCAGGCAGTGTTAAATATTGGATTTTTTCATTAGGAATTATCTTAATAACTGCCTGGAGTCTGGATCTGTGCCCAGTAGATGGCAATAGACTCGCCCCCTATTACATGGGACCAATAACATACTGGTGAAATGTGGGTGTATCTACTATGGAACTGAGTCCTGGGTACACCTCTGCCTACCCCTTCGGGAAAAAGGCGTGAATGTATGTTTTTTTTATGTTTAGTCCTCCAAGATATCTATAAATCCAGGAAATACTGAAAAGTGTAACTGACTTTTTTTTTATGATAGTAACAAGATGAGCAAATCAGGTGCCTGATGGTAAGCATCATGATTGCCCATATCAGACACAATGCCACCC
The DNA here is from genome assembly GCA_947063395.1 of Hemistola chrysoprasaria. Lineage (NCBI taxonomy): Eukaryota > Metazoa > Arthropoda > Insecta > Lepidoptera > Geometridae > Hemistola > Hemistola chrysoprasaria. Next base: position 16,077,003 of record OX346718.1, read on the forward strand.
AGTGTTTTAAAATACAAAATCCTGCGCGGCACTGCACTGAGCCTGTCACCCTGAGATATTAGTTGTTGAATCTCGTGATGCCCAGTAATTTCGCTGGTAACATGGCCCTTCAGACCGGAACACAGTAATGTTTGCACATTACCGCTTGGCGGATGAATAACTGGCAAAGGTGTGGTACTTCCCCAGACGGCCCCCTGCAAAAGAGGCCTACCACTACAACTTGAAAATGCATATTCTCGACACTTATTTGTAAAGATCAAATGTAATTAATGTATTTTTATGAATATAATATAAGCAATAATATAAGAAATAAGGTCGGTAGAGTTAGCCCTTTTACACAACATTTGTGAAACAAAGTTCAGATTTGTAAGCGCCAATTAAAAATTTCAAACAGTCTAAATAAAGTTTCAAATAAACCAACAGTTAAGGTCATATTGTTAAACCGGTCCTAAATAAACGTACTCCCGTTAATCAATTGAAGGAATAGTTAATTATGCCTCCAAGAGACGGCGGCGTCTTTGTTTAACTCATTTATTTTAAAGTCATTATTGTTCAATACAATCATTCATTATGACATTGATTTGATTAATATAAAGCTAATTATAAAGTCAACCAGTAGGTACATAGAGGACCAATATGCCTGAAAACTTCTGCATATTCGCCTCGCGGCACCTTCAAAGCAAACGAATGTAACCAAACCAAATATTGTGAAACTATCTGTTGAAAAAATTAAGCCCTACAAGTTTCTTGTGCGTTCATCTTGTAAAGGTATTTTTCCGAACGCACGGTAGACTCACTGTACTGTTTATCATTATTGGCGTGCAAAAGTGTCAGATTATGACCTATTTGAATAAATCTTTTTGAGTTTGACGATGGGATTAAGAAAAACATAACTGGCGAATCATGGGTGTACTATGGGATCAGTTACAGTCCCATAGTAGGTACACCCACAGAGGTGTACCCTGTGTACCCCTTTTTCATAACAAATTATTACAATCATCATCATGCACACCATCAGCCGGAAGACGTCCACTGCTGAACATAGGCGTCCCCACGCTGTGCCACGCTGCGCAGCTGCTCGCTGTCCGCATCCACTGGCTCGCCTCCGACCCTGCCCAGGTCGTCGGCCTACGCTTCGTCTTCCGGGCGGTGGTCTCCACTCGAGAACATTTCTTCCCCAACGGTTATCGGTTCTGCGAGCGATGTGGCCTGCCCATTGCCACATCAACTCTGCGAGCAATGTCGGTAACTCCCGTTTTTCTGCGGATCTCCTCATTCCGGATTGCTGCGGACCTGGTCCACGTTCACTAAATCAAATGTCAAAGAAAGTAATTATAATGTTGTTAACTAATTGCTACGCTCAAACGGGTATCATGATTGCCACCATCTATTGTACTATGTCATGATTTATGCAATAAAGAAATCGATTTTATCTCGCAAAGAAACCCCGAGCTTAGCTCGCTCCATAGCTCGTTGAGCGGCTCTGAGCTTATTTATGAGGCCAACAGTAAGGGACCACATCTTGGTGCCGTATGTCATTACTGACAACACACAGTGGTCGAAAACCTTAGTCTTCAGTCTCTGGGGTATTTCGGACGGAAAGTTATCACGCAGTTTCCCGAATGCTGCCAATTCCAGTTGGATTCGTCGTGCGACCTCTTTGTCAAATAAAATATAAATAAATATAAAATATCTTTATTTCAGACAACTTGGTCCATAGTAATAATAGTTTTACAAATTGAGATCAGTTACACATACACTTATTTTAATTGACCAGTAATGATCCCCACCCAGTGTAACTGAATAGGGCAGTCTGGTTTATCAGCTATGGTCTTAAGAATACTATTGCAACTGCCGCGCAGTCTGTTGAAGAGAGAAACAGCTCTTTTCCTTATAATGGCATGGAACCCGTCAATGCGAGCCTGCGCGAACATGCCCGACGCGCTACAGAAGCGCGGCAGTTTCAAAAGCGTTCTTAAGGCGTTATTATATTGGACACGCAGAGCGTTGTAAGTCTTTTGCGTATAATTTACCCATAGGCTGCTTGAGTAAAATGACTGGCAATATGCCCTAAATAACGTCAGTTTCACCTCATCTGTACATCGAGCAAACCTACGGGCTAGCATGTTGCATCGTACTGCCAACGCTCTGCGTTCCCTCTCAATATCCATATCATCTTTTAAGTCACTTGTAATAATATGTCCCAAATATTTAAAACTTTCTACAACATTAAGCGGCTTATTATATATACTTATAGGGGGGACATTATTAGGAATTTTGTTTTGAGCCTTGAAAACCATAACTTCACTTTTCTTAATATTATATTTCAATCCATGAATATCTGCGTATGACTCACAACATTTTAAAAGTTTGCGGAGACCAGCAATAGAAGGGCTCAGCAACACCATGTCGTCTGCGTAACTGATGTTATTAACACTGGTATTGTCAATATGACATCCGACATGCATGTTGCTGAGCTCAACAATTAGTTGATTTATATACAAATTAAAGAGTTTTGGGGAAGTAAGACCACCTTGCCTCACTCCGCACTCAAGCTTATATTCCTCAGACAGGGCGTTCGCCCATCTCACTGTGTTTACTTGATTACCGTACCATATTCTAAATATATTGACGAGTTCTGCTGGTAACTTTAAGTCAAGAAGTTTTTGCCAGAGGACGGCATAAGAAACTACATCAAAAGCTTTACTGAGATCTAAGAAACATGCATAAATCGGTGTTTTTCTATCAGTGTAATATCTCACGGTATGTTTAAGGGTCATAATGGCACTTTCAGTGGATAAATTAGATTTAAAACCAAATTGAGAGTCGTGTAAATTTAAATGATGATCTAGATGTTTTCCTAATAGACTGTCTAATAATTTTGAAGTTATTGTAGCTAGGGATATTGGTCGGTAATTAGCCTTATCAGATATGTCACCAGTTTTATTTTTAACTATTGGAACAACTATTGTTTTCATGAGGTCTGAGGGAAGATGAGAATGGCCTAAGCAAAGAGTAAGGAACATAGACAATATGCGTGGTAAGTGAGGGCCAGCATGCGTCAGATGTTCGATACTCAGTCCATCGTGGCCCGGGGACTTCCCTCTTTTCATTTTCATAATCACTTGTTTAATGTCACGGGCGGAAAAATGTATGACAAGTTGCTGTTGATCTTTGAAAAATGCATCAAACATTCGAGACGAGTCCGGCAAGGTGGCCCTAACTTTAAAATAGTCTTTAAATAAGTTAGCAATTTCTTTACTGTCATTTACACCGCCCACGTTCACAGGTAGACCGGGCTTTGCGTTCAAACGATTAGTATGCTTCCAAAAATCTTTGAAATTACGGCTTTTGTGATGTGTCCCCAGTATATTCATTTTTATCTGTTCTTGTTGATTTTGACACCATTTGAGCTTAGCTTTAAATATTTTTCTACTGTCACACATTTCTTTGTAAAATGGACCTGAAGTTGGTTTTCCTGCAAATATCCACATTTGATAAGCAATCCTAGCGTCTCTGTGAGCGTGCGACACGTGTTTATTCCACCCTATGATGCGCTTCTTTTTTCTGTTTGTGTTTGATTCTGATGAAATTATAGCAGCTGTTCTAAGAATATTTATTACATCATCATACATTTTGTTCAAAATCAATTTATGGTCGGGATTATTACAAAATTTATCAGAGCAGTTAGTAAAGGGTTCAGGAAAATGGATATTTCTAAGATGCTGATGACAATATGAATAGTATTTGTGTTTTTCTTCCTCCGTTCTTTCCCCCCATATAATTTTATTTTTAATAGATTCTTTTGGAATAATTTTTGGAACAATACTGTTTAAATTGCATTGAATAATTAAAGGAAAATGGTCGGACCATGTTATATTGTGATTAATATTGACAGAATTAATTAAATTAAAGGCGGCATTTGTTACAAGACAATGATCCAACCACCGATGTGAACCATGTGCATCACTAATGTAAGTATATGAATCTGATCCTGGACCTAATTTATTAATATCTGCACATAACCAGTCTTGTTCCTCGCAGAATGCTGTCATTTCCTTAAAAAATAGTTCGTTAGGATGCGCATTAAAATCTCCTATCATAAACGCACATTCTATGTCATTACTACTAATTATTGAGTTAATAACTCCTAAACAATCTGTAAAATCAGGCAAATTTTCTATACAATTTACTGGCATATATACACTAAATACTAAAATACTATATGTTTGTAATGATATCTTAATTGCACAAACCCTAGGATTATGGCACTCGATCACAGACACACATTGAAACATAGACTTACGCCATAGAAGGGCAACACCCCCATATGGTCTCCCGCTTAAAATTCCCGCAGACGTATCTACCGCTGACGTGCCCGTGCACGCGAAGTCGCAGTCCACTTCATTCAGCCAGGGTATGTCATGAGGTAATAACCATGTTTCTTGGAGTGCTACTATATCGTTAGACTTGCACATCTCACGCACACTGTCTATTGAACGTTTTATAGACTTACAATTAAAACTTATAATATTACATTTACTAAATAAAGTTGTATCGCCCATTAAAAATTAGTTAAGTGTTCTCTCTGGGCTCCTTCTTTATCGCTTTTATAATATGTAAATGGTATAAAACGACGAAAGGATATCCCATCTGGCCACAGATTATCATCGAGAAATTGTTGTAATTTATGCTTCGATACAAACAGTTTCCATGAATTATAGTTTTTCTCCTTCTTCATAGTAATTTTAAATAAATTAACTTTTTCTTTAGTTTTTTTGAAAATATATTCTACAATGTCATCATGAGTTACATCCTTGTGTACGTTCGTAATAAACAATGGTAATCTCGTTTCAGCCGCCTTGAACTTGCACTCCGGTTGACTTTCTGCTTTTCCTATTTTTCCCACGAACTGGTTTCTCAATCTTTTCTTCTGTACTAGTACCCATTTTTCTTTTTCTCCTTCAATCTTCCAGTCTGTATTTTCTTGTACTACATGAGCTAAAGTTTTTGGCACAGATTGGTCGATACAGGTATCTGACTTCTGTTGAATATTAGTAGTTGTTCTTGCCTGTGACGCAACTATTTTATCTTCAGGTATCAATTCTTTATAAAATACGGTATCATTATTAATGTTACTGTTTCCACATTGTTCCTGTGTTCGAGGTGTAATGGGTGGCAAGATAGTATTATCTACAAATGTTTTAGCTGAAGGCGTAAGAACAAGAGATGAGGAGGCACTATGAAGCTCTGGTTCGGGCGATACGGACGAGGTCATTGCTCCGCGCACGATCTCAGTTTCGCGCGATAAGCGCACTAGCGCCGCGCCGCTCAACTGTGCCGTGTTTTCTTCAAACTCTCGCGCTATTGGCTCGGGCGACGAGGTCATTATTGGTCCGCGCTTGCGCGATGCATTCTTTACAATTTCGCGCGTTTTTCTTTGTCGGTTAGGAGTTAGCGTCTCGTTTACGGTCAAATTTGAATTTTCACAACTGATTATATTAATATCTTTGTTATTTTTCAACTTAGAAAACTGTTCAGTCGTCACATAATTTTCTTTTATGTTCTTCACTTCGGATTGCAAAAATAGTAGGTCTTTTAACAGTCGGGTTACATCTACATGATCAAATGTGATCGGAGGTAATTTTTGAAGATCTCGCGCTACGAACGTTGGTATTGCTTCAGGATCTGTATTTTTGAAGAGGGTTATTATATCCTCTAAATCCCTTTGTTGTTTTCCCTCCTTTTTACGATAATTCTTACGTTTGCTTGACGGAATAGACTCAAAAAGTAAACATTTTGCACGATCAATATCTGTTGGAATAAACGCAGTAACACAAATTCGGATTAAGCTCTCGTTGTCCATAACATCAATTTTATTCTGGATGAAAGCTAGCACTTCATCTATCACAATATTACAATTGGAACACTTTAATATTTTCGAGTTTGACATTTTCAAATCGCACGTCGCGCACGCCCGCACGCAACGGCCACGATACAAAGTTAGACCTACCTAACTAGACTGTACGTCTCAGGTATATATAATACTCGTCCACAACTTCGAGAGTATCGCGTCCCAAAATTACCGGTACGGATGCAATATAGACAACATGATTTTCATCTTGTCCATGTTCATTTTAGTCTTTATATGGACATTGAACCTGTTGGGAGACTATACTTAGGTCGCCGAGCATATTACTGAGTTTCTCCAGCAACGCCGCCATAATGACTATATCAAAACGAAGGTGGGTGATGTACTTGCCATTAATGTTGATGTCCCGTAGGTCCCAGGCCAAGAGTGTGAAAATGTCCTCCATTGTGTTTGTGAACAGTTTCGGAGAGATACCGTCTCCCTGTCTTACGCTTAGCTGCAATGGGATCAGAACTCTGGTCCTGGAGACGAACGGACATAGTGGCTTTCCTATACTAATTCCGCAGCACTTCGCTCGTACTTCTATTGAATTCATAAAATACATTAATTAATTTCACTGTATGAAACTACCATGCACCGAATCACAAAACTGCTCAATAAAATATTATGTTAATTTGTTTAGTTCATACTAAATAATATTAAGTTCAAAATTATGGTCCTTCATTATTCGAACACAATTTAAACATGAATTCAATCAATGAACATTAAAATAAGTGTATGTTTAATAAGTTTGTTCAATAGTTGCAAATAGAAAATAGCCTTTGTTCATATAAAAAAAAAAGTTACAAAAATCGGTAAACAACCGGCAGTTTTTAAGCACTAAGCAATTTCTTACAGACAGCCTGAAGATGGAAAAGTACAGTTAAAATATTAATCGTCAATGGTGTCCCATAGATATGTATTTAAATAATATAAAATGTAGCTACTATGGGTCTGAGTCCTGAGTCACACCTCTACCTACCCCTTTGGGGAAAAGGCATGATTGTTCGTTATGTTATGAAAACTTGTTTGTTATAAAACCTTTCTCTTTGATTACTCACTTCTAGTTCGAGCTATCATACAACTTTTGTCATGTAATTAATATCATATGTTATGTATATCATTAAAATATATTATGTGTATTAATATACTACAAAATATAATAATTTACAAATTTCTGATTGAATATCCTCCCTTACATTGTTTAATAATAAATCCATCATTCTACAAACATCATTGGTTATATTAATATTATATTCTATGCTGTAATCTGTAGAGAGTGCGTTCGAATGCAATGTGGATCAGACCTAATTCCTAATAACGTTTGCCCCGCGGCCATCAGTGTTATGCGAATATGTGCACACGGGGGCACACATAAACATACATTATTCACAGGGCATTAACAATATTTGTAGAGGTCATTGAAAATGGATTACATTTCTATCACGATTTAGACTAACATTCCATAGATGTATCTCGTATAATATGAGCGCTTCATTTGTTTTAACTTCAAATGTTTGCCTACTCGTAACATAAGCACTTAGATTGTTACAAAAATATTAATAATATTTAATCTTAACTCAAGATCAATGTAATCACAATGCAACAATAGACTGTGTTGTTATTACAACGCAGACAAAAGTTTCTGTTCGAATTAGAAATAAATTGAACTATAAATTGGCAAAGAAATAAAAATCTGATAAAACGATATCGTCGAGGACAATATCTCATCAAAAGAAATGGATTCGTATTCGTCCCGAGCCCGCCCTCAGAAGCTAAAACAATCGCCTCGATGCCCATAAAACGAGAGTTCCGTACAATTTTCTTACGAGTACAATCTTGGAGCTAAATGACAGCTCATATATTCAGCAGCCTAATATATGGGCAGCCTATGAATCATGTTACGTAACGTATGCTCTACTCCAGACTCGAGGTGAAGCCACCTTTGGATTCAGAGCGTTTTGGTGCTTTAAATTGATTTATGGAAAGATTGGAATGTGATGATGGCTCGAACGTGAAGGTGGGAAGCGGAAAAACGTTGGATTTACGAACAGCATTTTGCTTAATATGCTCGGCCATATTATATTAAAATGATATACTACAATAATTTTTTATTTTTGAAATTTGTGTTTCAATAATAAATTTGCAAAAAGAAACATAAATATTCAATAATACGTAGAGTTCAAATATTAATTTTTAATTATTATCGAAAGGCAGACTTTGTTTTATATTTCTGTGACATACGAATAAATTGAAACCAGAGCAGTCACAAATATTGAAAACATTTTATACTGAATGTACGTGAAATTCAAGATATATTTCATGATCATCGACCAGGGCACATATAGCTATTGTAACTTTTAAAGAAATTTCTCTTCTTTAAAATATTGGCTATACAAAAAAAGTATTTCAGCGTTTACCTACAATTTTTTGATATAGTATAACAAAATATTAATTTATCGAAATGCCACAGAGAACTTAAAATTACAAGCAACTTCCTTGATAGCGTTGTGGTTTGGAAGTTACTAATGCTAATCATGAGGTCTTGAGTTCTATTTCTAAATTCGGTCAGGCTAAAACTGTTATTGAAATTTTTCATTAGGAATTTTCTCAATGAAAACCTGGGGTCCGGAACTGTGCCCGGTAAATAGGAACAGCCTCGTCCCCTAGTACATGGGACTTAAAACTGGCGAAGTGTATGTGGACCTACTATGGAACTAAGTCGTGGGTACTCCTTTTCTACCCCTTCAGGCGTGACTTAACAATGTTATTTGTAGAAGCAACGTAAGAGAATCTACAGAGAAATGATAAGAGCATGTACATTATGATTGTAGGTAGGTATTATTATATTATACTATAGTTATACAACATACACGAACCTGGTATAAAAAAACAGATAATGAAAAGCAATTATAATTTTAACGTAATACTAATAATATAAGTTTAACTATTAAACTGAAACTCATCAAATATCAAAAGGTCATTACAAAATAATTTAACTTATCCTTTTTTCATGATAGCGAGTGACAAGACGAGCAAATCAGTTGCCCGATGGTAAGCATTATGATTGCCCATATCAGACACAGTGCCACCCAGTGTTTTAAAATTATAAATTCTGAGCGGCGCTGCACTTCGCCTGTCACCCTGAGATATTAGTTGTTGAAACTCGTCATGCCCAGTAATTTAGCTGGTAACATTGCCCTCCAGACCGGAACACAGTAATGTTTGCACATTACTGCTTGCCGGACGAATAACTGGCAACGGTGTGGTACTCTCCCAGGCGGCCCCCTGCTAAAAAGGCCTACCACCACATTAAAATTATATTTAGCAAACATGTACACTGTACACATGTACATGTACATGTTTCCACATCCAGCAGGTCGATTATATCCTCATTATTTTTCATTAGTGTGGCTTTAAAACAATACACTTCGAAATGGTACGTAAAGTATGCTGTACATACACTTTAGAGCCTCCGCACATTGCGTTGCGTTGCATCGCAGACAACGTGCAGATGATGCACGTAAACGCGATTCAAACGCAAATCGAACCCAATCCTGTACTTATTTAAACCTACGCCCGTAAGCGCGAGTTCGTAAAACGCGCGATGTTAATAAACGCTATGTGCAGAAGCTCTAATAGTCACATGGAACGACTAAAACGAATGACATCCAATCATCATTCTGTCCATACATTTCAGTCATATTTGTTCCCGGAAATATGAGAATCCAGGACAAACTTTTCATACATACCATAACAATTATTTCACCGTGTATTCTGTATGTCGGCTTTTTTAATGTTATAATATTTTATGAGGCGCTCGCTTGTGTGTTGATCGTCGGCTTAAAATATAAGTTACAGTCGGTAAACTGTTTTAAAGAAATATAAACTATTGATTTATACCCATAATTCAGCACAACGCTAGGGCTAATTTAATACTAAAATAGCATAGCTGGAAACTAAAAAAAAAATATATATAAATCATTTATTATAATATATTTATTTATTAGCACACAATTCTTTTCTTACTTTGTCTTTTGTCTACGTCATAAAAGAAAGCTTTGTGTAAAAGTTCAGCTCTCTCCAAGGGTCTCTCCTGGGCGTTGATGAGTGATCGTGTCTCTGCACAAACCTGTGATTTTAAAAATGATTATTTGTTAAACAATTTAATCGCTACGGCTTCTAACTTACAGCACCAAAAAGAAGTGTCAAAAAAGCGCTGGCAGCAGTCTCCGGTCTGCGCTCGCTTGCCAACTGTTTCCATCGCTATTATTATTATTAGGTATCTTTTCAGAGGGAACTTATTTCACAGCTCTACTCCATACTAACTACTGAGTACATACATAGAAATCTATATAACAAGGTACTAGAAGTCACATCCGCGCGTGACCTTGTCGCCGCAGCAGGTGACGTTTTACTTAAGAACTGTAGCTACGTTTATGTAAATGTAGGTACAATTCTAAGACATACAATTAATTCTTACAGTAACTAATCTCGGTGTATGGTTTTTGTATATCGCTGTTAAGATCTGCGATATAATAATATGATAATATTATACGATTTTTGTAGTAGAACTGCCTCGGTAGCGTTATGGTTGCAAGCTCTACTGCCGATCATGAGGTTCCGAGTTCGATCACCAGATCAGCCAAAGTATTCATCCGCCAAGGAGTAACGTGCAAACATTACTGTGTTCCGGTCTGAATGGCAATGTTAGCAGCGAAGACGAGTTTCAACAACCAATATCTCAGGGTGACAGGCGCAGTGCGACAGTGCCGCGCAGAATTTTGATATTTTGAAAACACTGGATGACACTGTGTCTGATATTATTGGCAATCATGATGCTTACCATCAGGCACCTGATTTGCTCGTTTTGTTACTCAATATCATAAAAAAAATGTTATTGGGTTTTCCGTTAGGCCAAAGTTAAAGTCAAATCATTAATTCAATTTGATCACAATCTGACACTTTTGAAAATCAATGAAGATAAAAAGTAATGAATTCACCTAGAAATAATAATTATCTCAGTGACAGCTTGGAGTCTGGAAATGTGCCTGGCAGATGGCAATAGACTACACCCCTATTACATGGGACCAAAAACATAACTCGCGAAATATGAGTGTACTTGTATGTAAAAAGTCGTGAATCTATGTTAGTTATCGTAGTGACAAGACAGGTAGTACCAGCGTATTGTATATGGTTAATGAATTCACATTTCTACAAACTTGTTATTTATATTTCTATGGTACATAGAACACGTACGTGACTGCGCAACAACTGACAAATCGTCGCCAATGAAACGCCACGCAACGACTATTGCACTAAGTTCAACTCAAAGTTCAACGAATTGAACGCATTGCCAAAAACTCTGTATGAAACATAGTATAGTTTTTCCAACGTTTTTAGGTCGGAAGTAATAAAAGAGCTATGTGATTGCAGTTATTTACTTGCGTTTGTGAATATTTTAAATTGCGTGGTTGTACACTAAGCTCAAAAAAATATGCTATTATTATAAATATATATGAATTGACTCGAGCAATTACACTGCTCGAGTCAATTCATATGGGTTATTTATTATTTATTATTTATTTATTTTATATTTAAACGTGACTCTGGATTCGCATTACAGTTTCCCAATTCGCGAACCCAGAGCCCCAAACTGAGTTATGTGGACAACCATATTTTATTGTCAGAGTTTCAGGTCGCCAAGATTCCTACAAGGCCTCTGACATGACCTAACGACTGCTCCATACATATCTTATAAAAAACATCCGAGACCTACAGTTTAACGTGCCATCCGAAACACAGTAGCGCTCAGGCGAAAAGTCACATGGTGAGATTCGATCCAGGGAATCCAGATTTAAAGCCGGGCATATTACCGCTGAACCACAGACGCTACATGATTATAATATTAATGAATCCTAGTGTATACTCATATTGCTATAAATGTTTTATTAAGATATGACTCTCAATATAGATATTGTTATTTTCAAAGCTAGCTATTCATCCAATATTTCCTAACAAACACTATCAAATACTGTAAATAGTGGAATATTATATTTGTAACCCTTTCGGTATTTCATTGGATATAGATAAAAGGCGCATCAAATTGATCGAAATTCCGTTAGCATAGAGTATCGAGTACGCAGTGTATCGAGGAATTAATGACGTGCATGGTAGGAAACGCACAATTTGAGCCTCGCTATGGACGGGATTGAACGTGAGCCGATGGAAAAAGGTTTGATTTGAAGCTAACCTCGGATCAAATGTACTGGAAACAGGATATTACCTCTGGTTTACAGGATTACGTCATGTTCTTTATTAAAAAAATTACGATGCTTTTAACTTTTTATAATAATTATAATATAGGATCAAAGACAAGTGACACTATTTCGAGTTTAACCAAGTCAACACGCGTGTGTCCATTCCTCCGAATTGAGTGAGTGACCTTCACCAAAGATTATTTAATGTCCTTTATTTGAGTTTCTGCAAACGCTGACAGACATTGTTAACAAATATTATATAATAAGAGAAAACTGAATATTTTGATAATTCCTACAAGTAACCAAATTTACAATATTTCTTACTAAATTCTATCATGTAAATACGCGGTACCCCCTGAAGTGCCATAGATCGAGAGAAGCCGAATGTAATTTGTGAGGGCTATATGTACATACTCGTATATATGTACAGTGTTCGTATATTAGAAATGCGGTTTGCTAGAACTCTAGGGAGTATTGTTACGAGGAAGTTGAAACTTGAAACTATTCTATGTCTCGGTACAAATTCCAATGGAGACATATTATTAATATATACTAATTCATATTGACTTAGTGTGCGAAGGTGCTCTACATACGCACACATATCAATAAATAATAGAGAGTTTCCTCTTATTTCATTTAGGAGTCGTCACTTCGGTTCCCTCTCGGGAGGACATAAAGTCAACTGGATAATTTAGGGAGAGATATGAGATTACACTTCTTCGTTTGTACATTAACAATTTTTTTATTAAATTGATATTTTAAATTATGTCTTTTTCAAAATTATGAGAATGGAGCTATAAGGTTCCTGAATGGAGACCACAGACCCTCAAGCACAGTGTAGCATGTCCACCTTTAATGGGGATAGACAATTCAATAAAAACCTCTGAATATAAATCGCTTACAACCAGATTAGATGGTAATCTGTGGCGGAGGGCTTTGTCCAGCAGTGATCATCTTATGGCTTATATAAATGATAATTATTTTAAAATTGTGCTCACTATAGTAATTATATAAAAAAATTTGATTCAAATTCGGTACTTATATGTATCTGAGACATCTAGAAGAAAAATTGCAGTTGTGATTTTACTTCAAAAATATTGCACATTGTGAAAATTCTAGTAAAGATAGTCAAAAGGCACATTAAACTAGGCAGCATTCAAGGTACAATTCTTCAGTGGATAGAAAATCCTTGGTAGCGTTAAACCATTAGCTGCGTTAAACTAGGAAGTAAAAGATTTTCTAAAAAGTACGCATGTTAGTTAATAATGAGTTTTTATTACTGCGCTCCTTTTCCCTAAGTTCATATAAAAGTACTATCAAGAACAAATTACCGTTAAGTTCCCTGCGCAGATAGCAAGAGGCTGGAGAGGCGCGCGCCGTCCATCTAACAAATTGATATAGGTAGTTACCTCGAGTGGGATTGGACATGCGGCGCAGCGCGGCGTGGCGTGGCGTGGCGTGGCGTGGTGCGGCTGTGGGAACATTGCCTTGCATGGACATGTAGCGAGATGAGAAGGCGCGTGGCTTGCGCAAGCGGAGAGCGACTTAGATAAACGCCTTAGTTTATTTTATGCAGTAAGTAGGTACATTGCAAAGATGCACCGCACCACCTCTGTAAATAAATCCTCTGCATCCATCGACTATCTGGAAGAAAAGAAATCGCATAAAACTGACAAGGACGCCGCTTATACATTTAAGCTTTAGTTTTGTATTCCGTATGTTAGTTTATTTGTGTACGGTGTACAATATAGTATTCTCATTCTATCTAAATCATACATATTGATGTACGAGAGAATTAAATCTCTGTAATAAAATTTGATAGCAATCATTACGTAATTTTTACCGCTGTTGCTACGTAACTACAACTTCATAATACCCGCACTGTTTATGCAGTTACGACATGTAAATAAATCGCTCCTTCTCATACAACAAACACAGCTTTAATCAGAATCGTGGCGCGTTTCCCTGATTAATATGATCGGTCGGAGCCGTGAGCCGAGCTGCGGCAGGCTCCGCTCTGTTAGGATATTGCAATTGGTTAATACAAACACCGCGCCAATTGATTTAAGCGATACTATTCTACACGTGAGGGAATCTTTTTTATTAATAACTCCATTCGTGTTGGAATTATTTCTATTTTCGTTTAATAAAATAACCGATATAACACACTTATAAGCAAAAAGTAACCATATTATCATAGGTGAGTTCCTTAGACTTAATTTAAAAGTACGAAGTGCGAGAATGTACTTCAAAATCGAATTAATGAAAAGGAAATGAGCCCTAGTAGCGATTTTAATAAGAATCAAATCGCTACTTATGTTATGCCTGGTTATTTTTTGCTTTACTGATTCCTTTTGAAACCGATTTTTGTTAAATCTTATTATTATTTTGTTCTCCACAGAACCAGTTCATATAGACATTAAGAACGCTATTATAAGTTAAACTTTTCGTTGAAAAGTAAATCTTCAAACGCCTGTGATCGGCGCATCGGTGTGTGTTTTATTAAAAAGGCTTTTCAGCATCGATAGTGAATTTTTGAGTGAAACCAATACACATTTTGCAAACTATTTTTATGAATAACACTACGTAAGGAAGCTTTTACAGTGTTTCATAAAACACGCCACGTAGCCAAGCCTAGAAATTTTTATTACTCGACGAAATGACAAATAAAAAAGTTTATGGTCAAAAAGCTTTTTCAAAGCTCTATCGCTAAATATTCGAGACTAGTTTTTAAACCTAAAAGCCTTTGAATTGTTGTGAAACGTCGGTCTCGTGTCGTCGCGTCGCCATTAGACTTGATCATAGAAGTACTAAATAAAACCTAATGATGAGTGAGCGCTGTCAGAATATTTAATATGTAATAACTAAGTTCATATTATTTTTTTATAAGTGGCATGTTGATTTTAGAACGTATTTTAGTAGTGTTTTTATTTTAGGTAGATAGTAAGTAGAGATGGTGTAGTTTTTTTTCAATGAAGGCATTTACCTGTCAAAACATATGAAAGACACATATTTTTGGTTTGGAATTTATAATAATATCAAAATGGATTTATTTAGGGCAAAAATGATAAACACAGGCTCCATAAAAGTATTTTTTACTTTGATTACGTTGTCAGTGACAAAACAGTAAAAAATCATTCAGGATGAAACTTTATTATATAAAGTATAAACCCCCCCCCCTACTCATCCTATCATTCCCCTAGCCATCCAAAGGCTGATTGTCTGGAAGAGATCGCTTAAAGCGATAAGGCCGCCCACTGTCAACCAATTATAATTAAGTTCTGTTATATTATTTTTAAGTTAAATTTGTATAAATTGTGGTCTCAATAAAGAGTATTGTATTGTATTGTATAAACTATGAAGTCGTTTTATTCCATTAGAGTCTAGATTCCTATCTCTTCAATAATCTACAAAAGTTCACTCAATCGGTTCTGTTGCTCAGACAAAACCATCTCTCTCAGCTTAACTTCAAGCTTTCAAATAGTTAAAATGCGTTTTGAGTGGAAACTGCGATTAGTGTGATTGGAACGGTGCAGTCACCCCTCCTCCCCACTAACCAGAGGGCTTCCCCCCCTACACACTGAATGTACTCCAATTATTTAGATAACGATGTGGTAGTTTAAATGAGTACTACAGATATATAACAAAAAACAAAATAACATAAAAACTTGTGAACCTATAGATTTGCCATAGGATTTAAATATTGGAATGTATGTATTTAAGCAATAAGTTTTTATGCAAAATGTACGTCACCAATAAATTAATTTATTTATTGCGTATAATAAAATTTAAAAAGCATCCAAATTTCAATCGAGAAGACGGTTGGCAAGATCCGGCAACCTGGGAACATATTATACGTGATTACTGCGTGCACCGGGAATATTTTAATTAATATACTAAGATAACATCTAGTTTTCCTGTGACCGCACGAACACTGCAATGTATTTGAAACGTTGGAAATAAATATAAAAATATTGTTTTTTTTTTTATGATAATGAATGACAAGACGAGCAAATCAGGTGCCTGATGGTAAGCATCATGATTGCCCATATCAGACACAGTGCCACCCAGCGTTTTAAAATTCAAAATTCTGCGCGGCACTGCACTGCGCCTGTCACCCTGAGATTTTAGTTGTTGAATCTCATCATGCCCAGTAATTTCGTAATGTAAATAGTTGCGATAAAATCTGCTAACAAATTTAATTTGAAATAAAATCATATGTTGTGCAGCGCCAATGAAGAAACATTAAAATATCAATGCACACAGCAGTAACCCTCGCAGCGTTTCGTAGCAAGCATCAAGTTCGTAGCACAATAAGCGTAGCACTCGTAGCCGTAGCCGCGTAGCATTCGTAGCGCCGTTTATTCGCTTGCGGTTCAAAGAATGCGCCGCGGTGTACGGACTGTTGACTGTAATACCTACATTAACTACATACATAGAGCTGTGCAAGTGTTTGTGGCTGCACGGATTTCAATTCTTACTTAGTTTCCCGTGTTTTAAGATTTTAATTTAGATTTAACATGAATTAATTTATTTATTGTGGGACGATTACGGTAGTTAGGTGGTTTTATATGTAGGTAAATGTGGTTAGAATTTTTGAAGTACTATTATGTACTCGTTTTAATCATAACTATTTTTTTTTATGATAGTGAGTAACAAGACGAACAAATCAGGTGCCTGATGGTAAGCATCATGATTGCCCATATCAGACACAGTGCCACCCAGTATTTTAAAATTCAAAATTCAACTTATAACTAATTTTATTGTCATCATTATTATAATGCACATCTTCGGCCGGAATACGTCCACTGCTGAACATAGGCCTCCCCCATAGAACGCCACTCATGGCGGTGGCTCGCCTGCGACCCTGTCCAGGTCATCGGCCCCCACGTGAGGGCGAGGCCTACCGTTCGTCTTTCAGTCCGTGGTCTCCACTCGAGAACCTTCCTTCCCCAACGGTTCCCACTTAAACTTGTATACTCTGCGAGTTATCGGTGACTCCCGTTTCTCTGAGAATCTCCTCATTCCGGATTTTATCTCGCAAAGAAACCCTAAAAAAATAGCTCGTTAAACGACTCTGAGCTTATTTATGAGACCAACAGCAAGGGACCACGTGTCGGTGCCATATGTCGTCACTGGCAATACACACTGCTTGTAGTTATGTCTTCAGACTCTGAGATATTTCGGACAAAGAGATATCACGCAGTTCGATTCGGATGGGAAGCATTGGAGACAATGCTGCCTATCGGAGTTGGATTCATCGTGCGACCTCTGTGTTAAAGTTGGACCTACCTAACTAAACTGTATGTCCCAGGTAAATATACTCGTCCACAACTTCGAAAATATCGCCTCCACAATTACCGGTACATGTGCAACATGGACATTAGACATGATCTTCGTCTTGTCCATGTTTATTTTAAGACCCACCTGTTGGGAAGCTAAACTTAGGTCGCTGAACATAGTACTGAGTTTCTCCAGCGACTCCGCCATAATAACTATATCATCGGCAAAACGTGGGTGATGTACTCGCCATTATAACATAATATTCAATTAGGCAGGTATCAAATTCTCGATGAAATACAGCACCAAACCGGTTACCTTTCAAACAGTTCACGTGATACGGAACGCAATTACCGGGTTATTCCCTCCCTCCCCCTCCTCTCCCCCCACCGGCAGGTCGGTGCAAGTGTCGCGGAATAATGGATGATGCAGATGTTCTGGAAGCTTCCCTTCATGACTATAAACCGAGCTATTACTGACTACGACTGCCTTCAACGGCAACACTACATTTAATGATATACTTACATATTTTGTTGGAGCTATATACATATTGCCGGATCAGAGTGTGAAGATCAAATCATTTTTAGACAAATTTTGCAATGTTGAATTAATAGTTACTTTATTTGTGATACGTTTTTTTTTGTTATTTGATTTCGTCTAGAATTTTTCTGTATCTACTATCTTCTTATCACTATCATCATCATCCTTGCAATAGGAATTCCACCGCTGGACATAGGCCTCCCCCATAGTTCTCACAGTTGTAAGCGGGTTGCATGCGGCGTGCTCCTGCTGTCTTTATTAGGTCGTCCGTCCATCATGTGCCCTCTCCGCATCTCGTTGTGCTACTTTGATCTTACTAATGAGGCCCAAGGTAAATGGCCCTAATTTTACTTAAATAAACCATTTTTTGTAGTGGTAGGCCTCTTTTGCAGGGGGCCGCCTGGGGAAGTACCACACCTTTGCCAGTTATTCATCCGCCAAGCAGTAATTTGCAAACATTACTGTGTTCCGGTATGAAGGGCAATGTTACCAGCGAAATTACTGGGCATGATGAGATTCAACAACTCATATCTCAGGGTGACAGGCGCAGTGCAGTGCCGCGCAGAATTTTGAATTTTATAACACTGGGTGGCACTGTGTCTGATATGGGCAATCATGATGCTTACCATCAGGCACCTGATTAGCTCGCCTTGTCACTCATTATCATAAAAAAAAAAACTTGACCAATATTAGTCATCAAGATACTTAAATGTATAAAGTTCGAAGAAAACTCCAAATTGTGTAACTTTCATTGATTAACTGTAGGTACAATGAGATAAGTGACAAATCCTTCCTACTAATATTAACGTGATATTTTTAATTTTTATTTTTTTATACTAGTGAGTGACAAGACGAGCAAATCAGGTGCCTGATGGTAAGCATCATGATTACCCATATCAGACACGGTACCACCCAGTGTTTTAATATTCAAAATTCTGTGCGGCACTGCAAGTTTATGGATGGATGGATGGATGGACGTTTGTTACTCTTTCATGCCAAAACTACTGAACTCATCATCACCATCATCTCAGCCATTGGACGTCCACTGCTGAACATAGGCCTCCCCCATAGATTTCCATCCAGTCCGGTTGTAAGCGGCCCGCCTCCAGCGTGTTCCTGCCGTCTTTATCAGATCGTCTGTCCACTTTGTGGGTGGACGTCCTACGCTGCGAATTGATTGAGGTGAAATTCGGTATGTAGGTTAGTTAGAGCCTGGAATAACACATGGGGTACTTTTTTCCCCGATATTCCCACGGGAACGATGTCCACGCGGGTGGAACCGCGGGGCACAGCTAGTATGTTATAATCACCAGAAGCAAACAATTGCTGAGGGTGAGGGTGAGGGTAGGTAGACCAAAACAAACTAAAATATCAAACTAAACTGAGATACCTCCAACCTCATACATAACACCTAATAAAGTATTATTACACTATGATATGACTTATTGTTTTACTAATACAAAGTTACATTATTAACGTTTATTTGGAAACGAGAACCGCAATCATCCGATCTCATTTGAAACGCAACCGTGCATGTTAGTTAAACTACCGCAGGTTTCAGGCTTATTTGGTGAACTATTTATAGGCCTAGGCTATCTGTGACGAGCCTATTATAGCACACATGCAGTGAATACTAATCGCTTGGCGGATATAAGCCCGCAGGACAAGCACTGTAAGCGCACCGAGTTAAATGCGTATGTAATGTCATCGGTAGGTATACCAATATATTTGTAGGTAACCACAGAAAAATAAAAATAGAGCTTTTCATATGGTATTGATTTTATAATTTTATAAACACAACTCTATTAGGTTAGCCATGGTTAAATAAAAACAATAGTTCGAAAAAAGTATCGAAACTACATATTATGCTACTTTCCCTAACATACAATCACGCCTTTTTCCCGAAGGGGTCGGCAGAGGTGTACCCAGGACTCAGTCCAATAGAGATTACACCTTAATTTTGCCAGTATGTTATTGGACCCATGTACTAGGGAGTGAGCCTAATGCACCGGGCACAGAGGAGTCTGGACTCCAAATTGAAAAATCCAATAATAGTTTTCCTGGCCGGGGGATCAAACCTGAGACTTATGAATGCTAGCAAAAGATAAAATCAGTCTTACTAACCCACGGATTTTGATCTTTGTAGCCATAACCATGCTGTAAGAAATATATAAATATTAAACTCCTAATGGAAAAATCCAATAACACTTTTAGTCAATCAATGATTGTTTATCTTCCTTGACGTCCACGTCCAAAGTGTCAGATTGTGACCTATTTGAATAAATCTTTTTGACTTCGACTTTGACTACATATTAAAATTTTGAAATGCACGTTATCACATTAAATCGCATGGCAATGTTCCAGTATCAAGTGCGAGCTCGACGCGACCGCACACCGCATCCTAATCGCTGCTTATTTACGATCTATAAATATAGCACCTGTGTGCAGTATTATACTAGCACCATCCCGCAGTTTCACAAGTTAAATTATGTATGTGTTATTCCATGTCCTAAGTTACCTTATATTAAACAGCCAAATCGATGTCTTATTAAAGAATAGTATTATAGAACTCAAGGATTGAGATACTAGGAATAAAGATAAAATTAGCAGCACCTAGTCTTTCTTAGTACTAACAATAGTCATCTCCAACGAGACCGCTTGAACCTTTTTTTAAATTATTATTTGCCTTATCGTAGTCGTTTTAGTAGACTAAGTTAGACTCTCTAGAGGGAGTTCATAGCGTAATATTTTATTTATTATTATTTTACATAAATAAATAAATGTATGAATGAATGAATGAATGATAACGCTTTATTGGTACCACAATAACACAAGAAATGACAAAAAGAAAACTTAAAACTAGAAATAGTAACAACTGGCGGCCTTATCGCTCAGAGCGATCTCTTCCAGACAACCATGCAGGGAAAGGAAATACAGATGCTGAAGGGATGGTGGTATCAAAAAGAAATACTTAAAAAAATAAAATAAATAAATAAAAATACATAAAAATAATATATAATACATACTATAATACCATACTATAACCAATACATTATATACTAAGATTATAGATACATACATAACAATATAATATATACTATACAATATTACAAAGGTACACAATTTTATAAAGGCGTTACTTTATACCAGTAAGACAATAATAAATAATATTGGTGACAAATTACTTATTATGAAAGATAATGATCCTTGAGACGCAGCTTAAAAGAGACCAGTGACGGTGCACTCTTAACTTCAACGGGAAGATCATTCCACAGACGAACTGCTTCGACAGTGAAAGATCCACCGTAGAAATCAGTGCCGTGCACTGGAAACCTCAACGTCAGATTCTCCGATGATCTCAATGAACGAGAATGGGACGCATGAAGAAATTCAAAACGTTCCCGAAGATAGCGCGGGGCAGATGGATTGAACAGAACACTGTAGAGAAGGGACAAGATATGAGTATTCCGGCGACGGCGAATAGGCAGCCACTTGAGCTAAGAGCGAAATTCGGAAACATGGTCATATTTGCGCAGACCAAATATGAACCTGATACAAAAATTTTGGAGTCGCTCAAGTTTGTTCAGCTGGTCCTCCCTAAGGTCAAGATAGCAGACGTCGGCATAATCAAGCACAGGGAGAAGAAGAGATTGTGCAAGCGCAATTTTAGTGGTAGTAGGCAGGAAATTACGCAGCCTACGCAGTGAACCAGCTGAAGCGTATTGCTTGCGACTAGTGGCCGTCAATTGCGGGTCCCATGATAGGCAGCTGTCAAAAATAATCCCCAGATTTTTCACTGTTTTGCTAAATGGAATATGAACCCCATCAAATATCACTTGCGGTAGGGAGTCCCAGTCAACCTTACAGATTGTTCGAGAACTTCCTATAATAATAACCTGCGTTTTGGATAGGTTCACTTTCAATCCAAACGCTCTACTCCAGTCTGAGATGTGATTTAAATCATGGTTTACGGTAGCAACAGCTTCAGCTAGTTCACTGAGAGGAGCTTGATGATATAGCTGAAAGTCATCAGCATATAGATGATATGAGGAAGTGAGATTTTTAGAGATAGAGTTGATAAAGATAGCGAAGAGGAGAGGAGAAAGAACACCACCCTGAGGTACGCCGGCCGCAGTGTTACACCACGAAGAAAAGGATTCTCCAAGGCGAACACGCTGCCGACGGCCATACAGGTAGTTATGGAGAAAGTCGGTTACCGTGGAAGACATGCTAAGAGAGCGAAGTATAGCGAGAAGAATATCGAAGTCGACCGTATTAAAGGCGTTACTAAAGTCGAGAAGCGTCAACACCGTTAACTGCCCCTTCTCCATCCCCAGACGAATATCGTCTGTAATTTTGACGAGTGCAGTAACTGTGCTATGCCCCGGTCGGAAGCCAGATTGATAGGGATTAAGAAGATAGTTAGCGGTAAGGTATGTGTGAATTTGACTATAAATAAGACGTTCGAGAACTTTAGACAGAAAAGGAAGGATAGAAATAGGGCGATAGTCAGAGAAGGATTTCGGGTTGGCTTTTTTAGGGAGCGGGATAATTTGTGCTTCTTTCCACAGGGATGGAAAGGCACAATTGGAAATTGAAAAATTAAAGATATAACAGAGGACAGGAAGGACGTTATCAAGGATAGGGATAATCATATTACGGCTGATGCTGTCGACACCAACAGCGTTAGAGGTGATAGAGAGTATGCTCTTTTTAATATCATCAGCGTAATGTATCAGTTTAATGTAATATATATATGTAAAGAAAATCGCGCTTCCGACCTTCTTTTCAATGTCTGTGGCTGAGCCTGACAACAGATCGTCAGACATCTTTCCGTTTGTCAGTGTCAATGTCTACTGACAAACTGATGGCTGACTTTGACAGTGAATTTTATTATTGAATTTTATAAAAACCTAACGGAAATTTTATGGATTTAATCTGAAGATTGTGATAAAGAGTATTTTAATTTGTGTTATTTACGAATGATCAAAAAGGGAAGATAAGGGCTTTAAATGTAGTTTCTTGTTTTCAGGTCATATATTCAGATCATAAGTTAAAGTGAAGCTCATGTAAATAAAAAATCTTGTTTTCAGAGAAACGCAGTTACGTCTTTTATTCCCGAATCAATTAACGAATTAACATTATAAAACTACATTTTTGCTTATATTTAAGAAGAAAAATATGGAGAAATTATGCTTTGAATTTACCGTGAAGTCAGCGGCAGATGGAAAATCAAACATTATATGCATAACTTCTATAGCTACACCGAATGGACAGATTTTTGGAATACCAGTTGAGTATCAACCTGCAAACCGACACCAAACAATAATAACAACTCCAAACTATGCCAAGATAAAAAAATCATTGAATAAAAGACATCAGACTAGGAAAATATGGATAACCCTGACAGATGATATATCTAAAACATATTTGGATGAAGAACAAAACTTGCAGTTTAATGATTTCTACTTAGAGGAAAATTTGGAGAAAACAAGTAACCCAGAATCTATACCTGGAGGTTCAAATCAATCGTTACAAAAATTATTAGAGAAATTACTTGAAGAAAAACAAATTAAGTCTGAAACTCAAAATTTGGGGAAAATCGCAAAAGACTTCACAATTGAGAAATTTACAGGCAAAAACTCGAGTGCTCACCAGTGGATGAAGGATTTTAATAAAGAATGTGAACGCTTCCAAATCGACAATGATAGGAAGAAAATTGAAATATTAAAATTTTTTTTGGAGAATGCCAGTATAAATTGGTATAATTGCATGCTGATGAAACTTACCATAGAATCAGAGTGGAATAAATGGGAAAAAAGAGACGGTTGTGAGACATTTGGAAAAAAAGGATGGTCTCCCATTAGATATGCTCTTGCTTTTAAATACCAAACGGGTCCATTACTGCAATATGCTTTGAAAAAAGAAAAACTGTTATTGGAAGTAAGAAAATCAATCGATACTGGGACACTCATAGACCTTATAGCATTTGGATTACCCAATTATGTAACGGATAAAATAGACCGAGAGATACTACAAGGAACGGAAGATCTTTATGGTGAAATTGGAAAATTAGAATATCTTGTTGAGAAAAATAAATATGAAAAAAGAAATAATGTATATTCTGACATAAAATCCAAGAAAAATGAAGAAAAAAAGCCATGCCAAACTTGTATAAATGAGAAGAAAGGGAAACGTTACCATCCCGATGACATTTGCTGGTTTAAAAAACCAAATCAGAAATCAGTTGTAAGAACTGTGAATAATTCTGAATTGGAAATTGAACTGAATGAGAAGAATCCAAAAAACTAGAGGTTCCACCATTAATAAAAATCAAGTTACTATTAAATGACTCATTGGAAGTTTCAGGAATCTATGACTCAGGTTCAAATGTGTCACTAATTAATTCCAAATTATTGAAGATACAACAAAATAATACAAGTGATATGCAAATGGTAAACTTGAAGACTATTAATGGTGAGAAAAAACAAAAGGTATTATCACAATGAGAATAAAAATATTTAATATTGAAAGAAATATGGATGTTTTTGTGATAGAGAATGAAAATTTTAACTATGATTTTCTAATCGGTTTGGATTGTATTAAGAATTTCAAATTAATACAAGATGAAAAACTAAATATTACTCAGTATAACAATCCAAAACAAAATAACAAAGAGAAAAACAAAACCTACAAAAAAGATGTCGATATTCCTGATGTATTAGGTGACAAAAATGAAGAAGAGGTTTTGAGAGAAACTGATTGTGAAATCAATTTTAATGAACATTTAAATTTAGGCGATTTTCAAATGTTTGTTAATCATCTAGACATATGCCAACAATCAGAAATTGATAAGTTAATAGAAAAATATAAAGCAGTTTTTGCTAAAGATAAATATGACATTGGTATTGTACGAGATTATGAAGCCCATATAGACCTGATGGTGGATAAAGATTGCTACAAACGCCCATACAGATGTACGGCTGAAGATAGAAAAGAAATAGAGAGTCAAATATCAAACCTTTTACAGAAAAACTTGATTGAGGAATCTTACAGTCCGTTTGCTGCACCGGTAACTCTAGCATATAAAAAAGAAGACGAAAAGAAAACAAGGCTGTGTATAGATTTCAGAGAACTGAACAAGATTATTGTCCCTCAATCACAACCTTTTCCCTTAATTGAAGAGTTAATGGTAAAAACTGTAAACTGTAAGTACTTTTCTACTTTTGATGTCAATTCAGCCTTTTGGTCTATACCTTTAAAAATTCAAGATAGACACAAAACTGCATTTGTGACACAAGAAGGCCATTTTCAATGGACGTGCCTGCCATTTGGATTAAAGACAGCTCCAGCAATTTTCCAAAGAATACTGAGCAATATTATAAGAAAACATAACCTTTCCAGTTTTACAGTCAATTTCATAGATGACATTTTAATTTTCTCGAAAACTTTTGAAGAACACTTACAACATGTGTCTAAATTACTGGAGGCAATACTAACAGAAGGATTCAGACTGAAGTTCTCAAAATGTACTTTTGCAAATGATAATGCAAGATATTTGGGTCATATAATAGAAAATAATTCAGGGAGACCTCTAAAAAATTACTTAACTGCCGTCAAAAACTTTCCGATTCCAGAAACAAGAAAGAATGTACGTCAGTTCCTAGGAAAAGTAAATTTCCACCATAAGTTCATACCACACAGTGCGATAATACTGGATCCCTTACATAACTTATTAAGGAAAGATGTTAAATTCATATGGTCTGCAGAATGCCAAGAATCATTTGACAAAATAAAAAAATTACTATGCTCAGAGCCAATTCTGAAAATTTATCACCCTGAACTACCTATAGCCATTTACACAGATGCTAGTATCAAAGGACTAGGAGCAGTATTGAAACAAAAAGATGAAAAGGGAGACAGTAAGCCAGTAGCTTATTTTTCAAAAAAATTGAGTGAAGCTCAAAAAAAGAAGAAGGCAATCTATCTAGAATGTCTGGCCATAAAAGAAGCTGTGAAATACTGGCAGCACTGGATTATGGGAAAAGAATTTGTGGTATACTCAGATCATAAACCATTGGAAAATATGAACATCAAGGCTAGAACTGATGAGGAACTGGGTGATTTAACTTATTATTTATCACAATATAATTTTAAAATAAGATATAACCCAGGAAAATCAAACCAAGAAGCTGATTGTTTAAGTAGAAACCCAGTTCTGGAACACTATGATAATACTGAAGACTTTCTAAAAGTAGTAAACTTAATAAATCTGGAAGAAATTAAAAACGATCAACTTACCAATCAGGACTTACAGAATCACAAGAAAAAACTCTATTTGGTGAATGGAATTTACTACAAAAACAATAAAAGAGGAAAAAAAATCGTACTGTCAGAAAAACTTAGCCGAACTCTTATTAAAGATGTGCATGATACTTACTGCCACATCGGAATAAACCAGACTACAAATAAAATAACACCATTTTACACAGCTAAGAATATGATCACAAATATTAGGAAAACCTGTAATGAATGTGAAATTTGTATAAAGAACAAATCAAGGAGGAAGTCAAAATATGGCTTAATGTCACATTTAGGGCCCGCTACACAACCGTTTGAAATTGTATCTATTGATACCATTGGAGGCTTTGGAGGATCGCGGTCTACAAAAAAATACTTACATCTCCTAGTAGATCATTTCACAAGATATGCTTATATATTGACATCGAGAAATCAAAGTTCCAATGATTTTATAAAGCTAGTGAAAAATGTGACTCAAAGCTATAAAATTGATATGATATTAACAGACCAATACCCTGGCATAAATTCCAAAGAATTTAAAGAATTTTTGAAGACAGAAAATATAGAAATAATATTCACTGCAGTTGATACGCCATTTTCAAATGGACTTAATGAGGTTGAATCAAACCCTAGTAAACAAAATATATATATATATATATAATCAACCTTTCACGGTAAATGTTGGTCCAGTGAGAAGTTAGAACAATTGTTGATCCACCTATTTTACGTGTTTACTCAGCTCTGCGTCGTGCAAACTGATATACTTTGATCTGTCCTTGATGCGCGTGTGACGTCGGTGGATCTGCACTTACAGGTTTTCAACATACTCGTCATCGATTTGACCAACATTTTTTGATCCATCCAACGGTCGAAAAAATCACACTGAATATGATTACTTAGATCCAGAGTATATTTAATTTATATGCGACATTTACATAGATTAAGTGGATCCGGAGCCAAAATTGACGAATAGGTACTCGAACACAAAGCGGCAACGTCGCATTCTTCGTGTGACAGAGAACCCAGTATACACTACTTCGTTAGAGTAATAAGGTAAGATATATGCGTTAGCTGCGGCGTTTGAGGATCAAACTTTTATTCCTTCACTCGTGTTTGGCAGATTTTATTGCGTAAAAACGTTTGCGCATGTTTTTGGTATCGTGTTAGTGAATTTGTGTTTTTTTGTTTTTTGTCATAGACCAATCAGAAGATGATGGTGAGTATTTTATTATCCATATGCATTTTGATTATCTATCAATTTGGAAACATGATTTTATGAATGTTTTACATTAATAAATTAATCTGGCCGTATGTGATCCCGGCTCAAATGAATGGGGTAGGGGGGAAGTAGAGACCGCTTCAGTGGAAAGGCACCCCTCATACATGTTCGATACGTATGGTTATAAATAGGTACCTATTCACATTATGATACCTAAGGACTAACTTAACTACCTACCGGTTTGTAACCTCGGACGAAAAGGAGTTGCAATTATGTTTAGTTATGTGTACATTCTTAATATGCGTTTCAAATAACAATAGGACCAGTAAAGACGCTATCTTTTCACCAATGCTGCCTGCAAGAAGTCAAATCAGAATAATAAAATAGATAACCAATAACTATATGACTGGCCTTTTGGCTCTGTGGTTAGTAGCTCTGATTGCGGATCCTGAGGTAGTGGGTTCGATTTTCAACCAGGACAAACATTTTTGTGACGAACGCGGATGTTTGCTCTGTGTCTTGGCTATGTATTTCTCAGGCCTCCATACCTAGTACAGTAGGTTTTGCCTAGTTTGAGACTAGGGACTTATGTGCGAAATGTCCAGAACATTTATTTATTTTATTTAAGTACGTAAAAAGACCAAACATCCTTCTGATATTATAAGTTAGAAAGTTTGTGAGGATGGATGGATGGATGGATGGATGTTTGTTACTCTTTCACGTCAAAACTGTTGAACCAATTGGGCTGAAATTTGGTATGTAGGTACCTTTGACCATGGAACCATGACCATGGGCCCATGACATTAGACCATGAGATAATTATTTTCCGATATTCCGACAGGAACGATGTCAACGCGGGTGGGACCGCGAACTACAGCTAGTACCTACATATTTACAAAACCAGTGACCCGCCCCGGCTTCGCACGAGTAGCGGGTAGCATATGTATACCTAGAGAACGATTGAACATGAATAATTTCGTGATACATTGTATTTTTTATTTATACAACCCTTTTTTTTACGTAGCCAATGGTGTACTTATGGGACTGAGTCTTGGGAACACCTCTGCCTACCCATATGGGAAAAAGGCGTTATTGTCTGTTTATGTTTGGTTCACGTAGCGCAAGCAAATTAATGACTATTTGTGATAGAGATAAAGACTGCCTCGATGGCGTAGAGGGCGCATGATCGACTGCTAATCAAGAGGTCCCGTGTTCGATTCCCAGGTCAGGCAAAGTGTTAAATATTGGATTTTTCCATTAGGAATTATGTCAATAACTGCCTGGAGTCTGGAACTGTGCCCGGTAGATGGCAATAGGCTCGCCCCCTATTACATAGGACCAATAACATACTGGCGAAATGTGGGTGTATCTACTATGAGACTGAGTCCTGGGTACACCTCTGCCTACCCCTTCGGGAAAAAGGCGTGTATGTATGTTATGTTGTGATAGAGTGATAAAATCTTAATAACATAACATACAACCACGCCTTTTTCCCGAAGGGGTAGGCAGAGGTGTACCTAGGACTCAGTCCCATAGTAGGTATACCCACATTTCGTCAGTATTTATTAGGCCCATGTAATAGAGGGCGAGCCTATTGCCATCTACCGGGCACAGTTCCAGACTCCAGGCAGTTATTGACATAATTCCTAATGGAAAAATCCGATATTCAACACTGCCTGAACTGGGGATCAAACCCGGGATCTCATGATCGCCAGTGAGGCTTGTGCCCACTACGCCACTGAGGCAGTCCTAATAGATGGATGATATATTATCCGCGGACTACTTTGTAGATATTGATAAGTTCTACAAACCCCTTGTACATTACTTACCTTGTTCTACCACCAATAGTTGTCACAGAGCAATAATTACTGCTTTGATAACATAACATAATATCAACATATGATCACGCCTTTTTCACGAAGGGGTAGGCTGAGGGGTAGCCCTGGGTACACCTCAGGGCTCAGTCCCATACTAAATACACCCACATTTCACCAGTATGTTATTGATTCCATGTAATAGGGGCGAGCCTATTGCCATCTACCGGGCACAGTTCCAGATTCCAGGCAGTCATTGAGATAATTACTAATGGAAAAATCCAATATTTACCGGGATCTCATGACTGAGAGTCGATCATACGCCCATTACGCCACCGATATAGTCACTGCTTTGATTATTGTGACTAAACCATAATAGATGGATATAATGTCTGCCGACTATTTTTTAGATATTAATAAGTACTACAAACCCATAATACATTATTTTATTCAACCATCAATAGTTTTCATAGCGTACGTAAGTAAATTAATGATTATTTTGCTGTTTTTTACGGATTACTAATTTTTTGCAATTTCTTTTATAGTCATTGTTACTCACATCTATTACTAATATTATAAAGAGAGAAACTTTGTTTTTTTGTTTGTAACGAATAGGCTCCGAAACTACTAGACCGATTTTAAAAATTCTTTCACTTATGGATAGCTTAATTCAGTGTGAGTGCCATAGGCTATATGAGATTTTGAAAAAAAATAGGGATCCGTAAGAAAAGTGCAATATTGTGAACCAAGGTGTCACATAATATAATTACCATATTCATAAATTTGCGTGCGCTGTGAAATCCATTGATGGTAGAATAATATAATGTAGGGGTTTGTAGTACTTATCTATCTACAAAATAGTTCACGGAAATTTTATCCATCTATTTTGGTTTAGTCACAATAATCGAAACAGACATTATATGCATACGCTGTGAAAAGTATTGGTGGTAGAATAAAGTAATGTACTAGGGGTTTGTATAGTAATTATCAATACCTACAAAACAGGATACATGGATTTTATCCATCTTTTTTGGTTTAGTCATAATAAACGAAACAGTGATTATTTTTCATGCGGTGTGAAAACTATTGGTGGTAGAATAAAGTCATGTACTAAGAATTTGTAGTACTTATCAATACCTACAAAACAGTATACATAGATTATATTCATCTTTTTTGGTTTAGTCACAATAATTGAAACAGTAATTATTTTTCATGCGATGTGAAAACTATTGGTGGTAGAGTAAAGTAATGTACTAGGGGTTTGTAGTACTTATCAATACCTACAAAACAGTATACATAGATTATATCCATCTTTTCTGGTTTAGTCACAAGAATCGAAGCAGTGATTATTTTTCATGCGGTGTGAAAACTATTGATGGTAGATTAAAGTCATGTAGGTACTAGGGGTTTGTAGTATTTACCAATATCTACAAAACATTTTACGGACATTATATCCATCTATTTTGGTTTAGTCACAATAATCGAAAGTCATTATATGCATGCGCTGTGAAAAGTATTCATGGTAGAATAAAGTAATGTACTAGGGGTTTGTAGTAGGTACTTATCAATATCTTCAAAATAGCCCACGATAAATTTATACATGTGTTAAGGTTTGGTCATTGTAACAGAAATAGTCATTAATTTGCGTGCACTGCATAAACCATTAGGGTTATATCTATTAAAATACAATGTATCACGAATTTACTCCTGTTAAACGTCCACTATACCTACTTCTACTACCCGTGCGAAGCCGGGGCGGGTCGCTAGTTCATAAATAAAATAATGTTTTAAACAAACAAACATATAGAGAAGCGTGCAATTTGTGCAGTTTCAAGATACTTTAATTCATTAAATATTGAATTTTTTTCATACAAATTTTCAACCCTTATTTTTGCCCTAGGGGTTGAATTTTGATAAACCTTATTAAAAACGGATTTAATTCAATACATTTTTAAGTTATTTTTGCTAAGGTAATCTCAAAAATAAAACTTTCACTATTTAATTTTTGAATCCCTATATTTCGCGCATAGGGTTGTTTTTAAAGAAACCGTGAAACACGTATGTAATTATTTATTAAAACGAGGCTTCATGTAGAATTTGAAGTAAATCAGCTGAATATATTTTTATTTTTCATACAAACTTCCAACCCCTATTTAACATACTTAGGGGTGGAATTTTGAAAAATCCCTTCTTGTTACTTGTCTAGGTTAATAAAATAATCTTCTGTCCAAATTTAATCAACATTGGTATGGTAGTGTTGGCCCTGAGTTGATGAATCAGTCTGTGAATCACTATCTCTCTCATTATATAATTCTACTTATAGAAGTATAGATTTCAGAAGTTTTGTTTAGTGACGTCGCAGCATAAGATGGGTCCTATTGTTATTTGAAATGCATAGTAGGTACCGATACTGTATTATGCGGGGTTAATTTTTATCATCCCGAATAATCTCTGACTGCCTCGGTGGCGTAGAGGGCGCATGCTCAACTGCCAATCAAGAGGTCCCGGGTTCGATCCCCAGGTCAGGCAGTGTTAAATATTGGATTTTTCCATTAGGAATTATGTCAATAACTGCCTGGAGTCTGGAACTGTGCCCGGTAGATGGCAATAGGCTCGCCCCCTATTACATGGGACCAATAACATACTGGCAAAATGTGGGTGTATCTACTATGGGACTGAGTCCTGGGTACACCTCTGTCTACCCCTTCGGGAAAAAGGCGTGAATGTATGTTATGTATAATTTTAGAGATTTTCCTACTCATGAAAACAAACAACTTTTATTAGAGAACTAAAGATGAGATCGCGAAAAATTGCATCTGTTCCATTCAAAAGTGCTAAAATATTTAATCAAAACGTACCTATATATAACAGCTGATATTTTTCGCGATTTCAGTTTTGGTCCCACATTATCTGGGGTCAAACTCAAACTCATTTTATTCATAAAAAATAATTACACGTCTTGTTTTATTTTATAGTATTAAAATAATCTTCATTATTACAATGTCAAAAATGATATTAAAAAAAAAAAAGTCTGGTAGAACTAGTATTAAAAGCATTCAAAATGAGTTAATTGATAGGTATACAAAAAAGAGAACATCATATACCTATATCCTACATAATATCCTACTACGGTCCTAAATAACCCTATATTATTAGTTTGGGACATGTCCTGTATGATCTGATTGAACCAATTTTGATCGTTTTTAGGGTTTCGTACCGGAAAAGGAAAAAACGGAACCCATATAAGATTACTTTTTGTCCGTCTGTCTGTCCGTCCGTCCGTCTGCCTGTCAAGGCCCTTTATTTCTTTATCCCTTTATCCACCATCGCCCACCGACCCCACTCTCTCCGCCTCCACCACAAACTCAGCTTGATCCACCTCCTACCCCGTTCTTCCCGCTTCCACTATCTCCGACTTCACCACAAATTCCGCTCCGCCTCCTCCGCTTCCGTTTA
Organism: Hemistola chrysoprasaria; assembly: GCA_947063395.1. Classification (NCBI taxonomy): domain Eukaryota; kingdom Metazoa; phylum Arthropoda; class Insecta; order Lepidoptera; family Geometridae; genus Hemistola; species Hemistola chrysoprasaria. Next base: position 16,109,784 of record OX346718.1, read on the forward strand.
CGTTACCACCTTCACCACAAACTACGCTGTCTCCGTTCTCAGACTTCTAGAAGTAGAATTATATAATGAGAGAGAGAGAGTGATTCACAGACTGATTCATCAACTCAGGCAAGGGCGTCGCCAGCCGATGATCAAGGGGGGGCTAGACAAGGAATTTTACCCAAATTCACTATAGATATACAAACGGTATTTGCCTGTATACAATTTACAATTACAAATTTCTATGAAACAGAAAAGCCATACAATTTTGTAGATTTTTTTTTTATGAATAAGGGCCCAGATGGTTCTGTATTTATGAATACGTGTCTATATGGTATGGCGGCACTTGAATGTCAACATAGACAATAAAGGCTAAATTTTCTCGATCCTCTAGGGGGGGGGGGGCAGCAGCCCCCCCCCCCTGCCCCCCCCTTGGCGACGCCCTTGAACTCAGGGCCAACACTACCATACCAATGTTGATAAAATTTGTACAGAAGATTATTTTATTAACCTAGACAAGTAATAAGAAGGTATTTTTCAAAATTCCACCCCTAAGTATGTAAAATAGGGGTTGGAAGTTTGTATGAAAAATAAAAATATATTCAGCTTGAGTGTGTTTTAGCCACACTCGCCAAATTCAAGTTGGTGGATGTCAAATTTGATGGTCTCCGACTACCTATAAGGTGTTTCAATGTCAGCCGGGACCGATGGCTTAACGTGCTCTCCGAGGCACGGAGGAAACTCGTTGTGTAAATAACTGCCACCCATCCAAGTGCCGGCCGTACCTAGTGTCGCTTGACCTCGGTTACCGGCTGATACCTACTAGTAGCCGCCATTTGGCCACGAGCGCCTCGACTACATTTCTCACACATACATTCACGTCTTTTTCCCGAAGGGGTAGGTAGAGGTGTACCCAGGGCTCAGTCCCATAGTAGATACACCCACATTTATGTTATTGGTTCCATGTTTTTTTTTTATTATGATAGTGAGTAACAAGACGAGCAAAGAGCACGAGTAAGCATCATGATTGCCCATATCAGACACAGTGCCACCCAGTGTTTTAAAATTCAAAATTCTGCGCGGCACTGCACTGCGCCTGACAACCTGAGATATGAGTTATTGAATCTCATCATGCCCAGTAATTTCGCTGGTAATATTGCCCTTCATACCGGAACACAGTAATGTTTGCACATTACTGCTTGGCGGATGAATAACTGGCAAAGGTGTGGTATTTCCCCAGGCGGCCCCCTGCAAAGGAGGCCTACCTCTACAATTTCAATAATACTATATTATGTACCTATTATGGGTACCTATTACCTATCCTATTGCCATCTACCGGGCACAGTTCCAGACTCCAGGCAGTTATTGACATAATTCATACATACATACATACATACATACAGTCACGCCTTGTTCCCGGTGGGGTAGGCAGAGACTATTTCCCTCCACTTGCTACGATCCTGACATACAACTTTCGCTTCGTTCACTGACATAATTCCTAATGAAAAATTCAATATTTAACACTTTGCCTGACCTGGGGATCGAACCCGGGACCTCTTGATTGGCAGTCGAGCATGCGCCCTCTACGCCACCGAGGCAGTACATTTCTGTGTAGTTATTTCTAGTTTATATTTTATTTTCATATGGGCTGGCATTAGTTTTTCCTACAGGGGGTTCTGAAAAGTGAGTACAACCGATATACGAGAATGTTATAAATGTCTTCGTAGTCATACTGATATGACAAATTAGTATGACCACCTGAAATCCGCTATTAGCCGTGGTGTTGTCAAGTTGTTGAATTATCCGTTTAATCTGTAGCTTCATAGCTTGTACACACGAAACGGCAACGTCGCGGCTGCTTTTAGCCAATCCGATCGTTTGCTGTGCTCTGATTGGCTCATTTAAATAGGACCAACATTTACCGTAACCATCGCACGGTGGATTTGTATATCGGATCAACTTCGACGAACGCGAGGAAGCAGTCACGTGAGTGTAGATGTTGATCCGGTTGGAGCCACATTAGTTACTAGAGATGCATATTAGATCAACAAAAGGCGCCGGATCAACATACATTTTTGGATCAACAAAGTGCTCGCGTGAAGTCGCGTGAGATCAACATTTACCGTAAAGAGATCTCTATATATATATATATAAATATATATATATATATATATATATATATATATATATAATTGTGTAGGTTTCTATAATAAAATCCCTAAAGAAATAACTGGGCTCTATGAATATAAATTTATTCAAAACCTGTATAAAATCGATTTATAATCGAGGCTTATTATACACAATACCAATACACAGAGGATAAAGATGCCTGGAAACTTCTGCATAGCAACCACACGGCACCTTACAATCAAACAAATGTTACTAAACCAAATATTAAAAAAACCAAATATTAAAAAGACTCGCAGTTGAAACAATTAAACTCTGCAAGCTTCATATGTGTTAACTTCTTGTAGATGTATATTTACAAACGCGCGGTAGATTAATTTATTATTGATATTATTTATTGACTTTTAAAATGTCTTTTAGAGACAAATTTAAATAAACTTATTTTATTTGAGTTTGAATTTTTGGTGTCCATCTTCCCAGATAATAATCGATCACATAATCGTTAGCATTATCTTGACAGCAGCGAACACAGTACAAATGACATTGCCGTGACATTTATTATCAACTCAAATTGACACGATTGATTGTTAGGTTACGGAAAATGTAAAGTACTCTTCAGAACTCAACATTTTCTGCTGGTTTTCGCAGTGGATGAGGTAAAAAGATACAGCACACATTAACAACAACACAAAATCACGTAAACATTATTAATTAAATACAGATAGTGATGCGGCTATATTATAACAAATGAAAGCACACAATTATAGAGCCACTTGAACAAATTGATTATGTACCTCGGGAAAGGGGAGAGGAGGGGAACAGACAATTCTCGTTCTGAATTATTGAAGTACACTCTAGACTCTAGACATAACACGGAACTATGGCGTTTACTCATAAATATATAGCTACCTAGGTAATAGACTCATTATTTACAAAATAAAACTAACTACACTAAAATCACAATAAAGTAGGGTTAATGGAGTAAACTTTATCCACGTATTTTTACTGGTGAATTATAATAATGTTCATCTCTCTTTTTAAGCGAGTTTCCATTAAAACAACTAAATCTACGCTTAAATAACTTCATTTTTCATTTAAAACCTTCCAGAGATTTAAAATAGTTTTTATAAAATATCTGTTTCATATTTTTTTTGGTTTATTTAGCTATCAAAACTATGATTACAAAAATTCGACGAGACTTTTATATTTTAATCTTTTATTTTAAAAAATATTTATTTTAATTGAAAATGCATAATGTTACATAAATAAATGTAGAATCAAATTTTTGTTATACGTAGGTATAACAAGTAGGTATGTACCAATAAATACGAGTAGCATGATAAAACTTTCAAATTAAAAAATATATCATATTGCAATACTTACAAAAATGTAAATAAAATGTAAACACTTTACAGGTGGGGTTCTGCAAATCAAATTACCCTCATCGTAGGGAACCTTAATTTACAATGTACATGCAACAAACAGCGGGCATTAACGATAATGGGCGCTGTAAATTCTACTAATAACTAAATTAAAAGGGAAATTGTTAAAGATCCTGTAACGTTAAATTATTGCATATTTTATGTAATGTTATTCCTTATTCAGGAGCTCGCCGCCGCGACGCTCCGGGTTCTATGTTATGATACTAAAGGTCTGTTAGTGATGGTACCAACTAGCTAAATTATTATATTTTTTAATCACTGAGATTGATAGGATGAATGATAGCCTAGGGCCTAGACTATCGCTAGCAATAAAAACTGATTTGTCTGATGTATAAAACTGGAGTAAGCTAACTGGAGTAGCCTATAAGGTGTTATCTGAAAATTGTATTTAATTTTTAATAAGTATTTGTTCAATAGTAACAGTAAATACTAGTAAAATTATAATTATTTTAAAACCAATGCAATTTCTCAACACCAATTATCATTTTCAAACAAATATTCCGCAATATTTATTTGTCATATCGCTCGTAGCGTTGCGTTGTTTCGAAGCTTTATTAAAACCGAGCGTTTAATATTTCAGATTTGCATAGTTGTCAGATTGTGCGGAGTGCCGGCCGCCGCATGCTGCTACCCTCGCCTCGCCTCACCGCGCTACTGATGTGATGTTCGATCACTTGCAGATTATATGAGAATTATGTGTCTGATTGCAATATTTAATACTTGATGTTTAATTCGCCTTTTTAGACGGAATTTGGGCAAACTTGATTTCATTTTCGACTTTACTAAAGACTGGCAAAAATTCGTTCTTATCATAAACAGGATTCAAAATCATTTTCTTTAAATAAGCTCGCATGCCCACATTTAGTAAACATTTTGATGACCTCGCACAAGTCTCGAGGCAAAACCTTGGCCTTGTGTTATAATATTCTCATATCACGCGCACTCGCTCGAAATCTCAACTGACTTTCTTAATTCGCCTACAAAAAACAAAAGAAATGGCTTCTTTAAATTGTACATAACAACGAGTGTCACGAGTACCAGCTGCCGGCACGATTATGTATAATTTATGTACATAATTTGTAGAACAAAACGACCGTTTTTGCCAGAGGTTTCGAATTAATTGTACGCATCGCTGTATCTTGTCTGCAGATTTGAGATGGCCTTCCGGCCTCATTTCCTGTCTTCCTATCTCATTTTTATAGATAAAGGTTTACATCTTATTATTTTAGAATTGCTAGTTTATAATTATGTGAATGGGAAACTAGGTCAGCCCTGTGATTCCTATCGTTGTCCAGTAAGCAGTGATTGTGATAGCTACTAGCAACATTACAACTAACAAACTAGAGTATTAGAGTTCCGAGATCTGGTACAAGTTGGGACAAGTTTGCTCGACCAATGCGCGTAATGGCACTTAACTGTACACTCACCACTCGTACAACACTGCATTCGGTAATACAATCAGAATATGCTCGCTGTTATTCGCCATCATTATAAGTAATAGTGCTTGTACAAAACACTATTACTATATAATAATGGCATAGCTCAAAGTGCAATATTATTCTTGTTCTTTACATAATTTATAAAAAAAAACATGTAGGTATAGGTGTATATTAAAAATACCGCCTAGAATTATATAAATTACACATCAAATTTCAACCCAATCCATTCAGTAGTTTTTGCATGAAAGAGTAACAAACTTCCATTCATCCATCCTCACAAACTTTCGTATTTATAATACAATATTAGTATGAAGTCGGATACTAGTATAATATGCGGACAAAGAGAACTGATAAGTATATAATATAATAATATCATCATCCCAGTTCTGGTTAGCGTTGGGATTGTGCGTACTTAATGGTTATTTGAGTATACATTATTTGAGTTAATTCGAAAAGCAATAATAACATAGTAGATCTCTTTTTATGAAAATTTTAGACACCAATTTTATCTACATTTTTGCGACTGCAAGTTCTATCTGCAACTAGTGGAATCAATGTCCATGCATCACCGATACCGTATCTGACGCCGCTGTATCAACGATGATGGATGAATGATCGCGTAACGGTTTGTTAACATTGAATACATTGATATATGTGCCGTGTCTACACGTATCTGGTGTAAATTATCAACTTGGTTGGTTCACGTCGGATGATACTAGTTGGTGGAATGATTTACTTGAAATTTGCACTACCTTTTTTTATATAACATTCGAAATCCTAACGGAATGATTGACTAACTCACACACTTACTCATTAAAAACGCCCCAACCCTCGGACCTAGAGAGCTGAAAATTACACATAGGTTTCCATTATCATGAAGACCAGGGTTGGTATTACGAACATGCAATCGCGTAAAAACAGCAGTAAATTTAGCTGTCAAACGTCATTTTTTGTATACCGTTTGACAGCAGTCATTAAGCAATTAAGCGCTTTCCACACTTCTTCTGCTGTTCGTAATAAGGAGGCTGGAATAAAAAAGGGATTTTCGAAATTCTCACGGGAACGAAGCAAAGTCGTGGAAAATAAGCTAGTATATACAAAGTACAAAGATAAAAGTTATCGCAATATTTGGTTGGATTTATACCCATTTGATTTACATCCTCGTTGGCTCAGACGGTAGTAACTCTGCTTTAGGTGCCGTAGGCCCCGGGTTCGATCCCCGGCCAGGTCAAACATTTGTGTGCATGAACATGTCTGTTTGATCTGTGTCTGGGTGTTATAAGTGTATATAAGTATGTATATCAGTTATCTGGTTACCATAGTACAGGCTTCTAGCCTAGTTTGGGACCAGATGACCGTGTTTGGAAGTTGTCCCATATTATTATATTATATTATATTATTATTATTATAACCTTTAGCCGGCTCTTACGGCAACCGCGGGTAGAGGGCTACTATATATTCTAAAGCTGGTAATCCCACGGCTAATTTAATGTATTGAAGATCAAGAATCCATTAGTTTTAAAGAAGTTGTAAACAAAAACGGTTTGTGTTCATATTTAGTGCCTCTAAGGTATGTTTTACTTGGAAGTTACACGTCTGTTAGAACCTATCATAAAATTGTGTCTGTAGTAATCCCGGCTGTTACATCTGCTGCTGTAGGGTGTAACTATATAAATGCAGTAGTTTTGATATCCTGCACATAGTTGTAGTTTTAACTTTATTAGACTGATCGCATAAAACTTGATGGTAGGGATTATGAAGGTTTTACACATGTTTTTATTATTATTGACGTACTGTAGTGACTAAGATGTTTTAATTTATAGCCAAAGTTTTAAATATTTAAGTTATGTTTGAATGAATTATTATCTCTTTAAACACTCTAACAGAAAACAAATTTAAACTTTAATAAAAAGAAACAGACCAAACTTGTCAAAGGCGCATCAGCTTCAAATTCCATTAGTACCTAAGTCTAACACAATTCAGTATACTTTTAAAACCGAGACGCAATTATTTATATTTACAGATCTCGTCTCGTAAATGTTCAAGAGAATTACAAAAATAGATAAAACAAAATACATTTATCCCCTTTAACCTTGTAGGTAGGTGATGTAAGTTTGTTCGCAACAATAACAGCACTTTGTATCGATCATAGTATAAAGTTTCTCGATTGCCTTCGAAGACAACTCAATTTGAGACCTTTTTAAACGAACTGAAATAAAGATTTGATTTAGAAGAGGACTCTGTTAGAACGCTCTCGATTCTTTTGTTGGATGTAACAAAGGTGCGACGTGGCCTTTAAGTAATGAACGGGACAAACAGGTGGACCACGGCTTTTGTTGGATTTTTTTTTATTCTTAATGATTATTAACATTTTATTCAAATGTACCAAAGTAGACGATTATATAAGAACAAAAACAAAACAACGATTAAATTGTAATTAAATTGCTAAAAGTACTCGTAAACACGTATTTTTCAACAAAAAATCTCTGAACAATTTATTCCTTAAAGGAAATTAACACTAAAGAGAATTAGTTAATGTATGTAGGAGCTAACAATAGTTGAAGTCGGTAAGGTCTAAAGTTGCAGACTGGTCAGGGAGTAATTAACTGAGACGTTGACTTGACACAACACTATTAAAAAGTTCCCTCTTGCCGGTGCCGGTAGGGCCAACAACTTAGCGACTAATTATTAATGTAGCTTTGCCAACAAATACTTGAAACTAGTTTCGTTTTCTACCGTTTTGGGAAATATCGATCTGAAACATTTTGAAACAAACGAAAGTTTTGGTTCAGGTATTATATACCTAAGAGTCAAAAATGAATAAATGTGGATAAAATAATTATAAAAATAATATGAAGTTACATTTTTTTATACTATTTAATACTAGGAATAAAGACAAAATAGCTGTTACCTAGCTTTAGATAATCTAAAACAAATAAAAAGACATTGTTAGGAAATTGTGAACGTTTCTATAATAAAATCCCAAAAGAGATAACTGGGCTCTCAGAGGGTAAATTCAAAACCTATATAAAATCTACTTTACTAAGGAAGGCTTATAAAGTCAACCAGTACATAGAGGACAAAGATGCCTGGAAACTTCTGCATAGCCGCCTCGCGGCACCTTTAAAGAAAACGAATGTAACCAAACCAAATATTGTGAAACTATCTGTTGAAAAAATTAACCCCTACAAGTTTCTTGTGTGTTCTTCTTGTAGAGGTATCTTTCCGAACGCACGGTAGACTCAGTACTGTTTATCTTCATTGACGTGTAAAAGTGTCAGATTATGACCTATTTGAATAAATCTGTTTGAGTTGAGTTGAGTTGAGTTGATACAACATTAACCCTTTTTTCCAGTTTAATGGCCCCAATTTATAAAAAATCCTGAATTTCATTAAGACTTGCAAAGGACTTTCTTGAAATAATTTCTAATTAGAGAATTTCAGCGGCGTTTCTCGGAACTTTGTAATAGGTTGAGCGTTTTATTTACCACCTGGAAGTTTAGCTGAATTATATCATTGCTAAAATGTGTTCGTGAAATAATTCATTTGTTCTCGACTAACTGATCGGTGTGGTTTGTAAATGCTGTCATTAATTATTTCCTACACATATAAATAATTGGGATAAATTGTAATGGAAAAATCCAATATAACACTTTGTGCCTAACCTAGAGATCGAACCCTGGAGCTCATGATCGTCAGTTGCACTCGCGGCCACTACGCCACCGAGGCACCACCGGAGGTAGTTCAAAAGCAGAACTTACAAAATATATAATAATCCTTCCTTTCTATTGCATAAGTGAATAACTTGAATCCGATTAGAATATAGGAGTAGTATGAATAAATATGTAGCATGCTCACAGCGAGGTCAAGTGTTCTAGGGTAGTTCTCAAACGTGCACAAGGTCTGTATTGGCGTCTCGCGATGTTTTTGAGTGTCTTGGGAATACGCCAACTACCAGCCTGAGTGTGCATAGGAAATTGGGTCTTAATGATTGTATGGACAGGCTTATTTGCCTAATTGGAATATAGCGAAAAGCTTATCATTATTTCTCTATATCACTAGATATACTTATGTATCACTGGATGTGTCCGGTGGCTATCTGTCTGTCCAAAAGTGAAATACAAAAAAGGAGTGGAGGAAGGAGGAGGAGGAGGGGCAAAAGGTGGAAGTTTTCTGTAGCGCTAAAATATGGACATACATTCACGCCTTTTTCCCGAAGGGTTAGGCGGAGGTGTACCCAGGACTCAGTCTCATAGTAGGTACACCCACATTTCGCCAGTATGTTATTGGTCCCATGTAATAGGGGGCGAGCCTATTGCCATCTACCGGGCAAAGTTCCAGACCCCAGGCAGTTATTGAGATTATTCCTAATGGAAAAATCCAATATTTAACACTAAGTTCTGGGGATCGAACCCGGGACCTCTTGATTGGCAGTCGAGCATGCGGCCTCTACGCCACCGAGGCAGTCAAATATGGACGGATTAAAAATTTAGATTTTTTTCCAAGTTCAGACTACACATTCCTCTTTGTATTCATGAGATTAATCAGAAGATATCAGATTCGACCTTCTAGGGGCAAGAAAAGAAAACGCGAATAATCGTTAAAAAGTATTTTTAACGATGACCCCTATTATGCTTAAAAGTCTACAGAGGAAAATTCAATGAAAAATTAGACTTTTTACGTTAATTCTTCTACAACATAGGTAGGTTGGTTTCAAAACTTTAAAATAGCTTTACTAAGCCAGTGGAAAGGGGAATGTGTCAGTAATTGCATGGTTATAAAGTTTGCGAGGTTATACTCACAGAACTACTGGGTAGATACTATGTGGTACTCACCAGAGAACAAATAATAATAACTTTTACTCGACTATTATGTTTATATATGGATTAATTATTAATAACGTTGTCAATTTACCGTTATTAACATAATATTATTCATTGTAAAGCGCGCACTTCGAGACTGCCTTGATGGCGTAGAGGGCGCATGCTCGACTGCCAATCGAGAGGTCCCGGGTTCGATCCACAGGTCAGGTAGTGTTAAATATTGGATTTTTCTATTAGGCATTATCTCAATAACAGCCTGGAGTCTGGAACTGTGCCCGGTAGATGGCAATAGGCTTGCCCCCTATTACATGGGACCAATAATATACTGGCGAAATGTAGGTGTGTCTACTGTGGGACTAAGTCCTGGGTACACCTCTGCCTACCCCTTCGGGAAAAAGGCGTGAATGTATGTATGTATGTATGTAAAGCGCGGAATCATCATTTTCTATTTGTTACATGTATTGATCTTTTATCAGGAATAGTATCAACTATATAATTATTAATCGACGTGTAAAATGTAAGACAATTGGCAACAATGATTGTTCGCTACACTTTAATAATATCTCTCCGTTTGTGGTATTCTCGCCACTGAAGGAAATATCTTTAGGAATGACTAATGAATGGATACACGACAATATGATTATCTGAAGATGTTATGTACTTGGCTTAATGAATAGGCATTCCTTCAGACACTTGACAGAGCCGTGAGAACGAACGCGTATGTAGTCGGAAGCCATTTAAAAGCTAATAACTGGAAATTTACATACTCAAATGAGCAATTTAATGTCATTAATTAAGAATTAAAGAACTTGCAATATAAAATCAATTGAGTTTAAATTTCATGGGTTGCTTTACTGAACAGTTCCTGTATAAACAGTTCGATGATATATTATTACAACCGAACAAACCACATCGACAGAACCGATAAAATATTTTATTAACTGTAGTAAAAGCTTCAAGCTAAAATACACTCTAAAATACATTAAATAAGGTACCAAAATGCATGGTAATACTTCTCGGAATTGATCTACTCATAGAACTAGTAAAAAGTAAAAAAAAAAGCACCAAAATCCGATGAAAAATAGACTTTCTATACAAACTGACCGATCAGCTGATCCATATCTTTTTAATTGTTTTACTCCAATTGTGAAATACTTTCTGAAGTCGTTCAGTTGCATGAGTTAATAAACCCTCTAGGGTAATACTACATATTTTTGCATAGGTACTCAATCGTGAGCTTTAGTTGGTACTAGTCCACCACAAAACCCTTCCATTTCCATGAATCTTCGAAGGCGTACCGCAGCGTCCACAAAGCGTCATCGCATCGCATCCAGCTCACTGCAGTAAAACTAAGCTCGCTGTCAGTAGAATTGCTCCTGGATATTGCCGCTGTAAGCTTCACTCGGGCATTTATGGTCTGAAGTGGTCTTACTGTTCACCATCATCCTACCCTTGAATAATTTATAATTAGCTTGAGAATATGTAAAGACATTCACGTAATTTCCTCTGGTTATATCTGTGTTTCCTAATATTTTTTTGGCAATTTTCTAAACTAATTATAATATCTGGAATTAAACTATTTAATTGCTTACTAGCTGTTCAAATTCAAATTGAAAGAAAATGTGTAAATTAGTCGATATTGCTACATTGGTAGCTTATAATATTAATTCAGTTATATGTAATATAACGGTGTTTAAAAATGACTCCACAGTGATTAGTATATGTACTAATAATAACAACACTATGGAAAATGAAAATGATTTAAACTAAATTTTAAGACAACAGAGAGTGGTACTAGTACATTATCTTTATTCTATCAAAATATAAACCGCTTCTCTGGCAAAATTAACGATATTGAATTACTTGTAGATAAATATAATTATGATATTTTATGTTTCTGTGAAACTTGGTTAAAAAATGAAAAAATGTCATTTAATGTAACTAATTTTCAGGTGGCTAGTAAGTTCAACAGAACATCTGCTGAAGGAGGTGGCTCGATTATACTTTTAAAAAAATCGATTAAATATAAAGAGCGAACTGACATTGTCAGCTGTTCTGTGGAACGAACTTGCGAGGTGGCTTGTGTAGAAGTGAACGGGCACATAATCTTATGTGTATATAGGCCGCCGAACTCGAATCTCACTTCTTTTATGTCCTCTATGGAATTAATTTTAAACAAAATTTGTAAAAGTAATAAACAAGTACTTGTATGCGGTGACTTTAACATTGATATTTTGTCAGATTCTCCAGATAAAATTAAATTGACTAGTTTATTTAAGTCATTCGGTTTGAGTTACCTATTCTGTGAGCCCACTAGAGTTACAGTCACCTCATTAACCTGTATTGATAATATCTATACTGATTGCGAAAGTAGGAAGTTGTCAATAACGAGTGGCGTTAGGTCTGACCACAAGGGTCTCTCACTAGAATTTTTATGTCAAAAATCTAAAGAACAACTAACAATTGAACATAGGCCTCTAACAACATTTAAACTAGAAAAGCTTAGAAATAGTATAGAATCAAAACTGGTAAATGTCGCTGTCTCTGAGGAAGACCCTAATTTCAATTATGAAACTATATTTTCCGTAATAAGTAAGGAGTTCAATGAGATATGTCCCAAAAAGAAATTACACATAAATAGGAAATTAGAATTTAGTGATTGGGCTACCAAGGGAATCAGGAAAAGTAGGGATAATATGTATGAGTTGTATAGTGATAAAGCCCATTCTAATTCAGAATCATTTCATGAGTATGTTAGAAGTTATTCAAAAATTTTTAAAGCGGTTTGCATCCAAGCAAAAGCCATACATATTAGAGACAAAATCCGCAGATCAAGCAATAAAATTAAGGCAGTTTGGAAAACAATAAATGTAGAGACAGGTAAAGATAAACGAAGAGATACTGAATATAAATTATTAATACATAATGAATACATTACAAATGTTGAGGAGGTCGCTAATATTTTTGTTGATTTCTTCTATAACATAGCCCCTAATGCGACCAAGTCACTTGATTCATCCCCAGACTTGGCGGATGCTTTTCTTAAAGAAAACTTCCAACGCACCATAGCTAAATTTTCGTTTGAACACATCTCATTAACTGATATCAAAAAGACGTACAAGAGTTTAAATGTTAAAGCTACTGAGGATCTCTGGGGTCTATCTGTAAAAATGTTAGATTCTATAATAAACACAATTGCTCCTTACTTAGCAGACTTGTTCAACCTATGCATAGATAAAGGCACGTTTCCGGAACTAATGAAAATAAGTAAAATCACTCCCATCTTTAAATCGGGAATTAAGACAGATCCCTCCAACTATAGGCCAATCTCTGTTTTGCCAGTATTAAGTAAAATCTTTGAGAAATTGATGCTGAACCAACTGCTGTCACATTTCAATAAAAATAGCATATTACATTTTAACCAGTATGGTTTCACCAAATGTAGATCAACAACCGATGCGGGCTGTCATCTCATGACTCTTGTCTTGGAGGCTTGGGAGCGTTCACAGGATGCCATTGGAGTGTTTTGTGATCTCTCCAAAGCCTTCGACTGTGTAGAATACCGCACGTTACTGCGCAAGTTAGAAGTATATGGAATTCATGGGAATGCCCTGAATTTGGTGGAATCATACTTATCTAGTAGGCAGCAGAAGGTAAGCGTCAATGGTATCACATCTGCTAGTTCTCCTGTCAAAATGGGGGTCCCACAGGGATCAATTTTGGGTCCTTTCCTGTTTCTGGCATATATTAACGATTTGCCTTATATGGTCCAAGGTCTGGCAGATATAGTTCTATTTGCCGATGATACGTCATTGATTTTTAAAGTTGATAGGAAGGATACCTCACTCACACATGTTAATAATACTTTAGCAAGTATATCCAGATGGTTCACAGCAAACAATCTGTTATTGAATGCGAAAAAGACTAAATGTTTGAAATTTTCTTTGCCTAACGTCAGAAGTATAGAACCGAACATAGTTCTTGACGGTGAAAGACTCAATATCGACAATGCAACTTTGTTCCTTGGCATACATATAGACTCTAAACTGCAATGGAGCACTCATATCACCGAGCTCTCAGGGAAACTAAGCTCTGCAGCTTACGCGGTTTACAAAATTAGGCAACTAACGGACATAGCCACGGCGAGATTAGTCTACTTTGCATATTTCCACAGCTTAATGTCATATGGGATTTTGTTGTGGGGGTCAGCTGCAGATATAGAAACCATCTTTATACTACAAAAACGTGCGATTCGTGCCATCTATGAGATGCGTCCACGCGAATCCCTTAGGGAATTATTTAAAGAAATAAACATACTGACCCTACCATCCTTATACATCTATGAGAACATCATGTATGTGCGTAAAAATTTGCATAAATTCAAATTAAATAGTGACCTCCATAATTTTAATACTAGGTATAAAGACAAAATAGCTATACCTAGCTTTAGATTATCTAAAACAAATAAAAAATCATTCTTAGGAAATAGTGTACGTTTCTATAATAAAATCCCAAAAGAGATAACGGGGCTTTCAGAGGGTAAATTCAAAACCTATATAAAATCTACTTTACTAAAGAATGCTTATTATAATGTAAATCAGTACATAGAGGACAAAGATGCTTGGGAACTTCCGCATAGCCACCACGCGGCACCTTCTAAACAAACGAGTGTAACCAAACTAAATATTGTAAAACAATCAGTTGAAAAAATTAAGCCCTACAAGTTTCTTGTGCGTTCTTCTTGTAAAGGTATCTTTCCGAACGCACGGTAGATTCGTTACTGTTTATTTTCATTGACGTACAAAAGTGTCAGATTGTGACCTATTTGAATAAATCTTTTTGACTTTGACTTTGACTTTGAGTCTTAAAAAGACATTTTTAAACGTCGAGAAATGATATACGTAAAGAACTAGTAATGTGACCCGCAACTTCGTCTGCGTGGCATTTAAAGGTTTAACAAAAGTATTAAAACCCTTCATTTTATGCAATTAATTACCTATATTTAATGCTCAGTAACATCAATAAACTGAATATTTTACCTCTACCAAGTCTCTACATAGAGGAAATATGTACGTTTGTAAGGCGGCATCAATATTTTTTCACGATGAAAGGCGATGTGCACCAGCGCTCCTCACGGTACGGTAGGAACTTAATTGGACCTAGGTGCCATATAAATATTCATAAAAACAATGCATATTGTATGGCCATAAAGATTTACAATAAATTACCAAATAAAATTAAGGACTTGCCGTTGAACAAATTTAAAATCGTACTTCATAAGTTGCTGCTGCACTTTTCCTTCTATTCTCTTCGTGAATTTTTTGAGTGTTAAACTAAATTTGACATTGAATTATAATTATTATTAAATATTGACCATGTAATCCAACTTAAAAATGTGAATTTTTTTTCTTATATATTGTATATTCTTAATATTTGTACGCCGAAAGGCAGAACATGATGGATCCAATGACATATTATATAATCTAACATCTTTATCTGTATACCCACGTTTATGAGAAATAAAATTTCAAAAGAAAAATTCTAAAATTTCATAAAATTACAAAAGAAACAAAAATTTCAAAATTTCAAAAAAATCACCTAGTGAAAATCCCATTAAAATCGGTTCAGCCAGACAACAATACACATAGGTTTGTTAATATCGTATTTACTTTTACCAAATGCATACGCATTTGGTAAAAACCTGTGTAAATTTATGTGAATGATGAAGTGTCTATTTGTGATACAAATATCATTGGGTACTTCCCGCTGATCACCACCTCCTTCGACACCACCGGTGACAATGGGGAATTTCAAAAAAATGTCCTACCTTAGAATGTACTGGTGACATGTGGTAATTATTTATTTATATATTTTACGCTGAATATTAATTTATTTTCTGTAATTTTGTAATTTTTACAACTGAAACAATTATTATTTATCACAGTCACAATCATTAATTAAAAGCAGAAAAACCTAAGCACTTAGTAAACCGTTTCGTTTAGGTTTATTTGCAAATATAAAAGAAATCCAAGAAAACAGAAGCTCATTACTTTAAAAGGAGCTCGCAAAATTTCATTTTAAAACATAACATTTTCAAGTAAATTGGAATCGTTGATTGTTTGCCATCCTTTCCAATACTCAGATTAGAAAGGTTTGTAGAATTCTGTTCGTGATCCTCGTAGCTCGCAGGCGTTCCACGACATTTGCATGTTGCGTCGAACTCGGGACTCGACTACAAGTGGCATTCATTGTTTCTATTGATAGCGAGCCTGTTCATTGTAACAGGCTCCGGCTTCATCGGATTCCCCTTCGGATGACTTTATTTCATTTGCACTTGCCGAGGATTCCAATGGATTCATTTATTTTAGAGAGATTAGATAATAGCTAGGCTCAATTGATTACTTGACGGAATTCTGAAACGACGGAAATTTACTTACTTAATGGGGAAAATCAGTTTTAATGAGTTAATTTAAATAATTGTCAACTGTTAATGGATAAATACCACAGGTTATACGCCAAAACTAAGAAACCGAACAGGCTTTAATACGGTAAAGTACGGTAAAAAAATAGTTCATGGTTGATCAAACGACTTGAATTCTTTCTAGTATTTGTATGAAAAATAACACACAGACAGTGTGCGCAGGTAGGGATGCTTTTCCTTTTCAGACCCACGCCTGCGTTATATCTGAATTAACCTTAAAAATACTACTTCATTTTATGATTAAATCAAAGCAGTATCTAGGTTTACCTCTATTTAGTAACCTCAGTTATAAACCAACAGTAAGTTGAAGTCAATATTATTTAGACGTATACTCCTGAGTGCAGTAACCGAGTGAGCTCACAGAGAGATACATAATTTCCAGTGGACTCCGCACTGGGGCTAGCCTGTATCGCGGGAATCCTGACATGGTTACCGACAAGCTATTACCTATATAACAATAATAAGTTTTTTATATATATACTTAATCACTTAAAAAAAAAACATTAATTAATTGAAGGTAGTCTCATTATACAAATACATTGTTTCTCAATATGTCTATAAGTCTGTGATGAGAAATATTTTTCATATTATGCGGAGTAACATCCCCATTCCTACTAATGTTATAAATGCGCAAAGACAGTGTTAGGAAAATAAAAAAAAACACTGAATTAATTAATCCTACTACTTACTTCCCTATCCTACAAATATTATACGTAAATTTGAAGGTTTGTGGGGTTTGTGATGGATTGATGAATAGATGGATGGCTCTTTCATGCTAAAACTACTAAACCTTTTGGACTGAAATTTCATATGTACTTAGCTTAGCCCATAGAATAACATATAGGGTACTTTTTGACATACTTTTTTCCCGATATTCCCACGGGAATGAGTCTACGCGGGTGAAACCATATTCCCACGGGAATGAGTCTACGCGGGTGAAACCATATTCCCACGGGAATGAGTCTACGCGGGTGAAACCACAGTCACTTGTAATCAGCCAAATCAACATACGTAACAATAGTAAACAATCTACTCGCGTCACTTGCACGCGCGGGCGCAGGACACAGGAGGGCAGTTGACAGTCGACTGTCCAAGTTAGATCGCAGGAGCACCTCTTGCCCGGGCCTCGTAACTTGATGCCACACCACATAATGTGCCAAACTGCAAACTTTGCTGTTGAGGCTGCCTTAGATCGCGTCGCTACCAATAGACAGATGGGCGTATTTATTTTTTAACTCTTTACTTCAAAGCGAATAAATCTATTGGGCTGCTATTTGCTATGTCACGCGTTGATTCCATAGGGGTAGGCAGAGATTAATATTTCTCTCCACTTGCTGCAATCCTGACATATGACTTTCGCTTTTTCCACTTTCATTACATTTTTCATATAAGCTCGTCGGTTGTAGGCACTTTTGACCTGGGCTTTTTTAAGCCAGAATCAATTTGTTTCTGAAAAGTACGCCTAGATCGACCCCCACCGACTTGACCATTCACACTCGCTTTATAAATCTCCTTACCAAACTGTACAATAAGATTATATCCCTCAGTTCTATGGTCAATAGTGAATAGCGAACACTATCATTACCCACACCCGAGACGTTAACTTAAACAATGTCTCCCAGCTCCCACATAACGGCCCTAACTACAGAATAAACACTATAACTAGGATGTAAACACTGTAACCGGCAACTGAAGGCTCTATTGACGCCTTGGCATAATGCCCACACATCACACCACTATCAACCTAATATCGACCGTAATGCGTCGAGATAAAACTGTTTATTTCTCGCGATTATTTTCTATGCGTTTTCTTTATGTTACCTCTATTATTGTGTGGAATAGTCAATCGTATGACTAATGTGTATAGGGTTGAAGTTAGTGTGATATTGGCGTCGCAGTGACTGTGAAACGCTGCGATAATAGTGGAAGCAATGGTGTAAGGCTCAAGGGTCGTCATGGGATTATAAATACTGCTATTTTTTTAGAATATTATGAAAAAGCTCGGTCTCAGCTGTAAGTTTATTGTATATATAAAAATCGTATAATCTCTGAACGATGGCAAGCCTCCACAGTATCTCAGATAGTCTATCAACAAAATATCAACATTCAATAATATTAAAACAGCACGGTCAGACAATATCCGTGTAGCTGACGGGCCGGGGCCGGTCGCCGGTCGTCCGGATGCCATTACCGGGTAAACAGTGCCGGGTAATCGATTTACCCTCAACCAGCTCGTTTTGAAAAGGTTCCCTTGTGAGGATCCGGACTGCGCGAGCGCTGTCTTGCCTTCGGGGCACTAAATTGATTTACCACTGTTGAGTGGTGAGTGGTGGTGCAAGCGAAAGAATAATGTAGTTGTTTCATGTTTGAGACATTTAAGGATGATTTCATCCACGATTCATAATAGAATATCTATTAAGTCGACCTAATTACTGTCCATAAGAGGCTATACTCGAATAGCTAGAATCTTTTTATTGAAACCATGGCCAAATAAGCTAATCGTAAAAGAGGAACTAGGTATCCCGTAAATTTCAATTGGTGATGCAGCGTCAGATCAAGTTTAAAATGTTTTTGCAATTATATGGAAAGTCCCTTGTAACATGGAACCTGGACGAATAATCTGGCGGCAAGGCGTCCGAGCAAAGATGCCAGTATCCATGCACCGAACTACCGTGAATGAATCCTGGAGCCACTCTGAAACATTGTGATTTATATCATTTTTAAGATAATATGAAACACAGTGGTTGTCGTATTTTACTGCCCAAAATAGGTATAGTTGCAAAATTTCGTAGAATATATTTTGTAATATTTAGTTTTTGAAATCCTAGAGAGTATTAAAACTATAATACAAAAAAATATATCCACAGAACAGAAAAAAAAAAAAGGTTAAATTTATGAGGTAATAGAGATCCAAACCACAATAATTAAACTACTAGTCTGAAAAATAGAAAATATCTATCAATACAATAATATTAGCGTTTTCATAGTAGCTCCTCAGCCTGGTTAGGTTGAAGAAGCCACAGCTGCAGCCCTCTGCCCTCGACCCTCACCTCTGCCTCACCTGCGCTGCCTTATTGAAAGCTCTACTAATCCTTCTATTGAATGTACTAATCTATTTTCATATTAGAATTTAAGGCAGTTAACACTCGGACCTTCGATAGACTTATAGATTTGTAGCGGTGTTCCGGTTTGAAGGGCAATGTTACCAGTTGTTGTTGAGTTTCAACAACTTATATCTCAGGGTGACAGGCGCAGTGCAGTGCCACACAGAATTTAGAATTTTAAAACACTGGGTGGCACTGTGTCTGATCATGATGCTTACCATTAGGCACCTGATTTGCTCGTCTTGTTATTCACTACCATGAAAAAAAATTGCATGAAAATCTGAAGGTAAGTTTTCGAAGTGATATTGTACCTAATAAGTGTATTTAGTGAGTGTAGTTAGTAGCTATTAGTTTGGGACCAGATAACTAGGTCCCATATTATTATAGGTTGATAGCTGTTTAATAAAGGATAGATAGATAGATAGATAAACTCTTTATTAGTATACCACAAATAAGAAACCTTAAATTTAAAATACTATTATTACAAATAATGTTATTGTAACATAATTGGCAATCTTATCGCTAAGAGTGAACTCTTCCAGACAACCGTGCAGGGAGGGGAGAGTAAAGTAAATCACATTTAAAAATTACGCTAAAGGCACTTTCTTAGGGTTCCGTACCAGGAAAAAAAGAACCCTTATACGATCACTTTGTTGTCCGTCTGTCCGTGTGTCTGTCCGTGTGTCTGTCCGTGTGTCTGTCCGTGTGTCTGTCTGTGTGTCTGTCCGTGTGTCTGTCCGTGTGTCTGTCCGTGTGTCTGTCCGTGTGTCTGTCCGTGTGTCTGTCCGTGTGTCTGTCCGTGTGTCTGTCCGTGTGTCTGTCCGTGTGTCTGTCCGTGTGTCTGTCCGTGTGTCTGTCCGTGTGTCTGTCCGTGTGTCTGTCCGTGTGTCTGTCCGTGTGTCTGTCCGTGTGTCTGTCCGTGTGTCTGTCCGTTTGTCTGTCCGTGTGTCTGTCCGTGTGTCTGTCCGTGTGTCTGTCTGTGTGTCTGTCCGTGTGTCTGTCCGTGTGTCTGTCCGTGTGTCTGTCCGTGTGTCTGTCCGTGTGTCTGTCCGTGTGTCTGTCCGTGTGTCTGTCCGTGTGTCTGTCTGTGTGTCTGTCCGTGTGTCTGTCCGTGTGTCTGTCCGTGTGTCTGTCCGTGTGTCTGTCCGTGTGTCTGTCTGTCAAGACACTTTTTAATGGGAACGCGTGCAGCTCTGCGGTCCCTTGTGGCTCTAAAAAATCATACTTCAAACTAATTTACTAATTTAATCATACTACAAAAGTTATAGCCATTTTACTGCATATTTCCAAACTTTGCACCTACCATATACCTTAACAATTTATTTATGCCATAGGTGGGGGCACAAGCAGCCGCTGTGCCTGATGACTCGCGGTTACCGCCGCCTATGTATACCTGCAACACCAGGTGTGCACGTATGCGGCGTAAAATAACGGGAAAATTACACAGTGTGCGACGTCCACGTATCGATTGCCGAGTAAAAAAATATTACAGAAAAATAAGAAAGTCAGTATAGTGTTTATTAGTGCCACTGGAAGGACGTTTAATTGAAAACTACATCTTTTTATAAAATATACTGGAAGCATAAAACTACGTCAAGAAAACTTTACTGAAACTTTCATACAGTGTAATGTACACTTTATATATTAAACAGAATTTTAAAGAGATTTTTCCTCTTACATTCAGTAAGTACTCTTTCGTTATATTATTTTTCTCTATGTTTTGAAATATATGAATGAAATATGCGTAGACAAAATATTTTAATAAAGTCTACATGAATAGGTACATATACATCTACGTTACAAAAGTCTTATTTTATATATAACTGTAGTATATATAGTAATAAATGATATTATTTAAAATTCTATGTCCTACCCAAAGATTATTTAAAATTTAAATAATATTTTATAAAATAAATATATACCTTTTTTAATTTTCCATAAATTGATTTGATATGCAGATGCATTTATTGATAATAAAATATGGAACGTATTCTAACAGATAACTAAACTTCTTCGAATATGAAATACTGGAACGAGAGAGAAAACTCGATTTAAAATTGAACTCGTTCGTATATCTCTGCCACTGTGTCTGCCATTGTGGATAAATTGGTGGATAGATTATTGAAAACTTTACAATATCTGGGGATATGTAGAAGGCTTTTTGAAAGACGATGTGATAAATTATTTTAAATAAGGAAATTAAGACTAAAACACTAACTGCCTGGAGTCTGGAACTGTGCCCGGTAGATGGCAATAGGCTCGCCCCCTATTACATGGGACCAATAACATACTGGCGAAATGTGGGTGTATCTACATGGGACTGAGTCCTGGGTACATCTCTGCCTACCCCTTCGGGGAAAAGGCGTGAACGTATGTTATGTTTAAAACACTAACTATGATTTTATCATCAATCAAGCTGAATGTCAGCAGTAAATAAAGCCGCTCTGTTTAAATTAAATAGTTAAGGCAACACAAGCAACGTAACCGTTTCAGCGCTGCAGCAGCTTTTTTCGCTCTTGGTTATCAGATTTCGTAAATTGCACTTTTATACGGCAAGAGCTCGGACTTTTGTACATTTTAGCTCTTTAACGGAATAACTGTTAGCTCACTTTTCGGAATTCTAAAATAAATTTAAAAGTTTTATTCGTTCGAACATTCTCTTATGCAAGTCAACATGAGTAAATAATATAAGCGAGATCAACATGACGCGACGCGATGGCCGCCTCATTTTAATATTAGAATGACAACCAATAGCTCATAACAATTATCAGTGTTAGGACTATTCAAATTGCTACGCTAAATATTTAGCGTTCACTCTGAGAAATTATTTGTTAGGTTTCGTATGATAAGTAATTTCCTACATATTATTTTCATTTGAAATAAACTAAAGCTATATATTAAAAACCTATAGGTAATATTAAGAGCCCAGGACCTAAATAAATGGTATCAAATTTAGGATGATGAAGCATTGCGCTTGGGATTGATTCTTCTATAAAAAACTTTCTTAAACTTAAGTATGTACCACACACTGGTATACGAGTATGTATAATAATATTAAAACTTGACACAAAAAGTCCAAAAAACAATAAGTTTAATATGATGTCGGAGTCGTCGTCGGAACTATTCCTTCGGTATATTGTGCTTAGACAAGTTTTTAATACACGTGCCACAACTTTCAACCCGAGGGAAAGGTTTTTTGGGGATAGAAGTATGTTACGACTTTAGGGAAAAGTTACTGAGAACTTCAAGATAGGATGATCAAACGTTTTAATATTATCAGCTTCTAGTGGATATATTGAAGGCTGCTTGGTCCCTACGGTAAACTTTGGCTTTCTTTCAGGAAATATTTGCCAGGATTCATTCCAGAGTCTTGCGTTGTCTCTTAGTCATTTAGTCATTTTGGTATCACTTGTTTTATTAGTAAAGCAAGCCTGTTTTATTTTTGTTTGTGACCAGAAGCGCGGCTGTTAAACCGTTGATACCGGCTACCGTTGCAGGCCATTGCTCTGACTGTGTCGGTCATAGCAGAGGTTTTCAGGTGACCTAAAACCCGATACGATGGTTGGCTACTACCACGTTTCTATAAGAAGTAATGAAAATGTCTAAAACCACCTGCATAACAAAAGTTTCCGCAAACTATTTGAAATAGTCAAGTAGCTAATGAGAGAGAATGGCCGACGCGGCGATAGGCGATGGAGCAATAACGAAGAAAGTTCACTCGGACTATAACTCACGTCGAGGACGGCACATTAATCATCCGCGACCGACTGACGTGTGTGCAAAGTCCAAGTCATACGCACCAGCGGGGGCTGTGGTGGAGCTGAGGTTATCTTACAATTCTTACGAGTACACTATGGCCGGCGTAACTTGGTGACTATGAACATAGGCTTTGCGAACTTTAGTGCATGTAATCTCGTGAAGAAAACTGTTATTGCCAGATAAACAAATATACGAACAAAAGTCATGTTCTGGTCTGCACAGTCATATTAATAACAGTTTTCTTCACGATTTTACATGCACTAATGTTTGCAGAGCCTGTGTTTAAACTCGTCAAGTTACGCCGGCCATATTGTAAGTGATCGTACAATCACTCTATATTATTATAGAATTGTCCACTACATACTTTTACCATAATATAGGGGACTTGAAGTTTGAAAAGCTGCTTTTAGCTACATACGTGACATGAACAAATTGTACATAATGTCTTGACAACTTCCACGTTGCACTCACACGTCAAGTATATGTTATTATTAAATATCATTTGTATTTATTATATTTTATAGAGCAACAGTAAACAAAAAGCTAAAGACTCGGTTCAAAGTGGCGCATCATATCAGATGTCTATGTCCAGCAGTGGACAAACATGGGCTAAAGGTCACTCGCTAAATCTTATACTTTAAACTACCAAAAAATAACAGAGAAAAGAAGACACTTCAGTGATAGCGTTATCATTTTGAAAAACCTTTTACGTTTTCTTTCCGTAAAAACTCAATTTGAAAACTATTCCGAGTCAGTCGGATGAATAGCGAGCTTTATGTTTTCCTTGACCCACCACGTTCAAATAAGACTTTTGTTAACACTGTTAAATCAATGTTTTGACAAGCTTTAAAGTTTGTATTTAGTTGACTCTGTTACAAAACTGTCTTAGAAGTATTCTTCAAAAGAGAAAACACAGGTACAAACATAGGTACACATTTTCAGAACACGACATGAATAGAAAAAAGCGAGCGATCATATCTAAAACAAATTATCATCATTTCCAAATACGGCGGTAATTTGATTTGAACGTTCTTTTATAAGAATTTATCGCGTAAAGGAGTCCTCACGTCTCCAAAACGCCAGTACAATTTTCTGTGTGAGTGCGTCGAGTCGAGTCGCAATCCCTTTTTGTAGCTGTTTCTACCGACGCTAGGTGGCGTAATGTTTGTAAATAAGAAAACATATAATAACGCTCAGCTCCGGATTGCGAGCGCTTTGAACGAAATAAGCGCACCGAAATCGCCTTATTCGCTCGTGGATAGCAATTACGACAGGTCTGGTGAAGAATTCATTTACCATTTAATTTTTTCAACTGGTGGTGGAAAATGCAAATGGTGACAGACGTATTGCAACACCGCACAAAACTGACGTGACGAATGAAAAATATAATAATATTCAAAAGCATTGTTATCTTCAAATAAAGGTTTTTTTTATTTTATTGTAAAGCGTTCAAAGATGTGAGAAATGCACTCGTTTATCGATAATTTTATGTAAATAACATACAAATAACAATAAAACTAGTACACAGCTATAATTTCCTTCAAGTATTCAACAGTAGATATACATTTCAGTCCACACTCGACCGCAATACCACCACGACATTTAGTGATAGTGACATTACCTGCATTAGAACACTTTGCACTAAACATGTTGCTATTTCTCGTGAAATAAATGCAAAATTTCTATGCGACACTTTACACTTGGCTATGAGGTGAGTGCACCGAAAACTGAACCGAAAGAAAATTAAAGTTAACACGTCCCATATATAATGTCGGCAAGCGACATAACTAATAATTTTGAGATAAGATTATTAACATTTGCATTCCGCAATCAACTATAAATTACCTCGCAGCTTTTTCCTCGTATGTTATTACAATTATTATATACAAGATGTGTCCCGCGGGTCCGCCCGCGTCGACCTCGTTCCCGTGGGAATATCGGGATAAAGAACCCTATGTGTTATTTCAGAGTCTAAGCCACCGACATACCAAATTTCAGCCCAATCGGTTCAGTCAGTAGCGTGAAAGAGTAACAAACATCCATCAATCCATCCTCCTTTCGAATTGATAATATTATTAGGAAGTAGGACTAGCGACCCGCCTTCGCTTTGCTCTGGGTACCATTAAGCTATACATATAAACCTTTCTTTTGAATGTAGAATCCTTTTTCTATTGATGAAAAGTGCGAATAAAATCCGTTTGCTGTAAAGATCTAAGCGTACAGACGCGCGGCGGGAAGCGACTTTGCCTATATTTATTACATTAAATTTTTATACACCTTTATAATTATTATTTAATGCTAAAGGCAAGATGGCTAGCTACAGACAAAAAACACACGCAAGACACTATTAGGATATTTCCTGCAAATCATCAAAACAAAAACTGGAGCCGGGCTTTCCTGCAAGCAAAAAGCAGACTTTACTAAAAATCATTTTACATAAAACACAAAAACTCCGAGCATTTTTATTCAGGATATTTCCATCTATCATAGACCGTCAACAGGCTACTTATGTTTTACATACAGTGAGCTCCTTTCCACAAAACATTAGCGTGTTTTTTCGGCAGTAAATCCCCAATTGAGTACATAATTTAGCGATGATCGCGCGCGGCTGCCACAAACGACTGTGCGCTGTGCCGACTGTGTAGAGATGGGATAAGACTAGGCTTGAGACGGGATTTCGGGATTAAATAAATTATTTACTATTTATATATATTTCAATTATGTGCACTCGATTGACCGTGTTTACATTTTATGAAATAATTGTGGGCACTAAGAGGTTTTACTTCATGTAGATAATTGATATGAATTATAGAGGTATTGTAAAAAATTCTGCCGCTCATCAAAATACTATTACATGGTTCTTGAATTTCTATCCAGGCTGATTTTAGATCAACTGTCTGAAAACAACACTTATTGCTGATTCTGATAAATGTTTATATTAGTACCATCGTGGTGACGTCTTGTGGGTGGAACACTGCAGCTGCTGGTGGTTATTGGAATTAAGGATATTGACTTATTCAACTGTTTTATCGTTTCTCCAGGCGCCCAGGCATAACCGATCGTATTGCTAGAACCACTGCAACTGCTCGTTCACCCCAATCTATTAGCAAAACTCAGTAGAAAATACGCGACTGCCACTTGCGCCCGACACCATTCTTTATACTACAATAAAAAGGCATATCTGCCTGGAAACGTCTTTTCATTTTATGATCATATAAATATTTTGTAAAGAGTACACGCTTCTAAGTCAATGCATATTTTCAATTTAGTAAATGTCACATAATGTGTTTTTTCTTCTCAGTAAAATATGCATGTTGTAGCACAAGCGTGTTATTCAATATAAAGGTTCCGTAGATTTAAAAAGAAGTACTGGTAGTACTGTTTTTTTTTATGCTGGTGCCGAATATAATAATATAGCTAACTCATTTTTGAAAGATACGTCTTTTATCCTTATGACGGCAGTACTTACATATAGAGTACTTACACAGCCGTCTTCAGCGGTTTCAACTGCTGAAAAGTAATCAAAATTCCGTGGTTACTATATATAAATCTATCTCTTATAATGATGTAGCCAGTTTTCTTTTAGGACTGTATTGATTCGTTACCTTTAATTTATGAAATAAAGTGATTTGATTTAAAAATTTCCATATAAGAAAATATTTCTAAAAAAACTATTTATTCTACAGTATTTCCGGAACGACCACCTCTAAATAGATCCTGAACGGGCACAGTTTCCACAACGTCTCAGCACACTCCGCCCGCGCCGCGTCCCTCGTCACAATTATGTAAATATACGCGCACACCTACTTTTTTATACACATTATTTTACACCATCGGTAATGGAATACAGTTATTTATGTACACATATTTTTAAAATACAATATGTATAATTAATAGTATTATATATTTTACATACATTCACGCCTTTTTCCCGAAGGGGTAGGCAGAGGTGTACCCAGGACACAGTCCCATAGTAGATACACCCACATTTCGCCAGTATGTTATTGGTCCCATGTAATAGGGGGCGAGCCTATTGCCATCTACCGGGCACAGTTCCAGACTCCAGGAGAGAGAATTTTTTGAGATAATTCCTAATGAAAAAATCCAATATTTAACATTTTGCCTGACCTGGGGATCGAACCCGGGACCTCTTGATTGGCAGTCGAGCATGCGCCCTATATATTTTTATATATATTTTAATATATTTTTAACTATATATTTTTAACAGAATAAGCGGTCTATTCGCTTGAAATAGCGCACCTTTCGCACCAATCCGCGTGGCGACACAGAAGTATTTCGATAGTTCAATTGGGATATGAAATATGAATACTAATATCACAGCCAGCAACCGCGGGAGTGACCTATGTTCAGTCAGACGTCTTCCGGCTGATGATGGTGATGAAATGATGGTCTTCGCTCACACTCAGAGCAGATACCGCACCTTAAAACAACAGCTATGAAAATGCGGCATATTTTCAAATTATGGTGTGCGTATAAAACAGTTTGCAAGTAGTGTTTGAGTATGTGTTTGGTCGGACTGGCTCGGGTACGCTGATTTCAACATAGCTTTAATTGCCGCATGTGACATTTGACAAGTCAATATCTGTGACAAATATACACATAAAAATAAAATACATTAGTTACATAATATTAATTTATAACAGAATTATGTTCGTTCATTTGCTGCGTCTCTAAGGCATTGTCGTATTTTTTGCGGTTTTGGGGCTGGAATATAAAATTGGATGACGATAAAATTGCAAACTCAATTGTCGACGGAGAGCCGTAACGTCTCACAGAATATTGGAGACTGCATGTCACCAACCGGTATATAATATAACAATATATGTAGATATGATCATACCTTATCATAATAATATTACTATTTTCGAATGATGGATGCCACGTAATAACATACTATGATGTCGTAGTAAGTAGTATGAGTGGTATGAGCAACGAGCTATGGCTCTCCATAGCTCGGTTATGCTCGGGATTTATCTCGGGAATGAGAAATGACAAGATCCGTAGACGAAAGAAAGTTATGTCGGTAATAGCCCAGCGGATTAGCAAGTTGAAGTGGCAATGGACAGGGCACATAGCACGTAGAACTGATGGCCGATGGCATTGTAGGTACCGGACCGACAAGCGCAGCGTAGGACGTTCACCCACAAGGTGGACAGACGATCTGATAAGGTTGGCAGAAACACGCTGGATGCAGGCCGCTGACAACCACACTAGATGGACGTCCTACGGCTGAAATATGATAAGTCAATGTCTCAGAGTAAGCAATTCAACGTCATTGGTCAATGTACATACGTATGTATTATATTACAAGAAATTCAATAGCGCCCTTCTTCTGTTTTTTGTACTTCAAAATGGGTTGAAACCATTGAATGTTGGTGACGGCAGTGACGGTATGAAATAACAACACAATGAGTGTATGAAATACAAACTTATCTCGCACCACTTTTGATTTTTCCATATATTCAAAGCTAAGTCACATTCACAATTAATAATATGTCTAAAGACGTCACAGGTAGGTTTGGGCTGTTGTTATTTCGTAACATGTCTCAGAGTCCTATGTAGTATGACATATGCCTCCATCATAACAAAGGATTTTACTCACCACGCTTGGGAGGCGGGTTTGCGAGCGCAGCTTGACGGTTCTTACGCAGAGGACGCTGCTGCCCGTCCTCTGATCTGTTATCCTTAGCCGGCTCTTACGGCAACCACGGGTAGAGATGGTGGAGCACTATTCTATAGCCGGTTCCTCCACAGCTAATTGCACTAAACTATACTCAGGTATTATCTACACAAGTACCATAAGAGTACCAACAGCATAATCTCCGACGCAAGCATTAGTGCACCATCTCAGTTTATTATTACCGTCGGCAATTAGATAAACGCAGTTTCATTGGTCGTTACCGAGCTGTCTGCTTTACAGCTCTTCCACTTTTAATAGTTATCTAATGACGCGCCTGCACGAGCTATCGTCTCGAATACCGAGCGAAATCTAGGAAAATTATAGTTAAAATAAATTGGTTTCCTATTATAATTGTAGTTTGTTTATTTACCCATGACGACTCACCTTTGAAACGTACGAATGTCTTAAAAAAATTATCAGTTAATATATATTCTTATTAATATATTTCATATTATAATATATTACCATCATCGATGACTTCCTCGTTGGCGTAGTGGTTCACAAGCGGGACTGTCGATCATGAGGTCCCGGGTTCGACCCTAGGTGAAACAAAAAGTATTATTGGATTTTTCCATCAGGAATCTTTCGCAATGACAGGCTGGAGTGCTACTCGTATGGTAGATGGCTATAGTATCCCTCCCAATTACATGGAACATATTATAAACTATTACTGGTGAAGTGTTGGGTGTACCTACTATGGGACTAAGTCCTGGGTACACCTCTGCCTGCAATAAGGCTTGATTATTGCTCATTTATAGCCAGTCGAGTTATAATCGTATTACGAAAGTATCTTCGAAATTAGCGTAAACACTTAGAAGTCTATAAGACTAAACAATTCAATTATACTGATCCAGAAGTTTGTTACAATTCTAGAACAATCTCACAATGTCTGTAGCCAAGTTAATAATGTATAAGTAGAGTATATAGTATACGTATCTAGTCTGTTTTCGGTGGAAGTTGAGAAAACTTTGGTAATAACGTTCGAACCTTCATTGTCGAGTAATGTACACCTACTTGAGAATATCAATTATGATGCAGAGAGTTTCAAGCGGTTTTGTATTAGTAAAAGTTTATCGTGGTTTGGATTGTTTCAATTAAAATAAATATACATACATACATACAGTCGTGCCTTGTTCCCGGTGGGGTAGGCAGACGATTTCCACCACTTGCTACGATCCTGACATGCAGTTTATGCTTCGTCAAAATAAATTGCGTATATTATAATAAATTTCCCCGGTGCTTCCATTAGGAATTATCTCAATAGCTGCCTGGAGTCTGGAACTGTGCCCGGTATATGGCAATAGGCTCGCCCCCTATTACATGGGACCGATAACATACTGGCGAAATGTAGGTGTATCTACTATGGGACTGAGTCCTGGGTACACCTCTGCCTACCCCTTCGGGAAAAAGGCGTGAATGTATGTTATGTTATGTTCCCCGGTGGCATAGTAGGCGTAATCTCGACTGCTAATCATGAGGTCCCAGGTTCGATCCCCAAGTCAGGCAAAGTGTATAATATTGGATTTTTCCATTAATAATTATCTCAATAACTGCCTGGAGTCTGGAACTGTGCCCAGTAGATTGCAATAGGCTCGCCCCCTATTACATGAGACCAATAACATACTGGACTGACTGAGTCCCGGGTACACCTCTGCCTACCCCTTCGGGAGAAAGGCGTGATTGTGTGTTATGTTATAATAATTTTTAAAAGAGAATTTTATCGTCAAATTAGACAGGTAATTTAGTGGAGCATATTCTACTCCAAAATTTGGGGCGGCTTGGTGGGACAGGGTGGAATAATCCCATCCTATGAGATCTATCTGCGATTATATTTACCATTGTTCGAGAAGAATTTGATAAGACCAGTTACTCCTAATAGATTTGTCACTTGCGCAATATTTGGTTTGATTTATACCCATTTGATTTACAGCCTCGTTGGCTCAGATGGTAGTAACTCTGTGCCGCAGGCCCCGGGTTCGATCCCCGGCCAGGTCAAACATTTGTGTGCATGAACATGTCTGTTTGATCTGTGTCTGTGTATTTATAAGCATATATAAATATGTATATTAGTCATCTGTTTACCAAAGTACAGGCTTCTAGCCTAGTTTGGGTCCAGATGACCGTGTGTGGAAGTTGTCCCATATTATTATTATTTATTCATTTGCAAGGTACCAGTGGGTGGTGATGATGTAAAAAATTCCGGGCATCTTTGTCATCATAAGTAGGTACTAAGGTTCATTCTCTTTCAGTGGATAGCAAGTTGTTGCCGGAGTTGGTAACTATTGACAATATCTTATAATCGACAATAGTAAACACAAAGAAACTCGAAACGTTAACACTTTCCAAACAGCAGTCGAAGATATCAAAGTTCTTTCGGAGATATGAACATTTCCAAAGCGGCAAAACAGCCATTTTATCTCAAAACCAAGAAACCCTCTAAGATATCAATGGAAATGTATGTAGGTGTAGGTGCGGGGTCGAACGAGTGCATTAGCACACTAGAACACCAAGACAGTTACACAAATAACTTCAAATAACAATACAACATTGATTTTACCCACAAGACGTACAACTTTAGGATCAAAACCGCTTCGAAGTTTAAAAAAATCAATCACAGATAAATAGATTAAAAATCTATCAAACTTTGTTGACCTTGAAAATCCGTCACACAACTTAAAAGATTATTTATACATAAAGGCGATTAATAAAATACATCTTGAAGTCATCTCTCTACTACAATATTTTTTTGATACTTTAATTAATGTTAAATTATTGGACTGCCTCGGTGGCGTAGTGGTCGCAAGCTCGACTGACGATCATGAGGTCCCGGATTTGATCCCCAGGTCAGGCAAAGTGTTATTGGATTTTTACATTAGGTATTATCTCAATGACAGTCTGGAGACTGAAACTGTGCCTGGTAGATGGCATTAGGCTCGCCCCTATTACATGGGAGCAATAATAACATACTGGCGAAATGCTAGTGTATTATATACACCTCTGCCTAGCCCTTCGGGAATAATCTGTGATATTATGTATGTGTATGTATTCTGTGTAATATTAATGTAAAATCTGCAGTCAAATAAATATCACTGTGTATAATTCTATAGTATCGGGAGCATGAAATGGGCGGCGGCGACGCGGGTCGTAAGAGGTTTTACTTGTTCTGCCGCGAGTCACCTCATTCTGATACGATTCTATAATAAATATATTATTAAACACATTATATAATAAGTAGTAATATAATATATACGAGTAACACCATTGACTTAAATAAAAAAAACGTCTGACTCACTTTAATCTGTCGTTCATACTATATGTTGTGGCTCGTCAACATTAATTTACTTCAGAACTCACCTGACAGTATTATGTCTCTAGTGCACGAATTCACGTGATTTGTTTAGTTCTATAATATGCGATAATCATATCAGTTAGAAGTTGATCAATTCAATTTTTGTGTCTGTATACCTAACATAATATTATTACCGATCAGTTATTGTTGAATTAAAGAAGATACCAGCAGCATCTGGAAGGTGACCAGGCAAGCGGCAAGCAGCAAGCCAGCGCACGCTTCAACTACTTGAAATATGATTACTCTTGAATTCTCTGCGCGACGTCTTCCAATATATTTTGGCCGTCGGGACGTTGATGCATTTTTATTTCACGGATACTATCTTACCTCTAGAATATTATATTATATATTATTATTTAGATAGATAAATAGATAATACTTTATTGTGCACCACACACAATAAAATAACATCAGAAACTAAAGTATATTTACATTTTATCTCTAGTGAAATACTATCTTCTTGTTGAAGTCAGTGACTAAAAATCTTCTGAGATGACCGACAAATCATCTCTATAAAAAAACCAATACAAACAACGACTTCATAAATTGTCTCACCAAAGCATCAGAGATCCCAAACTATGATCATTTGTATGGATCTACCATACAAAGGATCACCGTTCTAAGTTAGCACTCAAATTGCTTTTAACCATCAATTAACGATCAATTAAGAACTGGGTAGAAAAAGTAGCTAAACTACTGTAGTTTAAAAGATTATCTACACAATTTAAATATGATAGAGAATGCGGTTCTAAAACTGAGGTTGTATAACAAAGTAAACCCCGCTAGCTCCACATTCTCTGTGTTCTGGGACAAGAACAGTCGGTTCTGCAGACGTCGGCTCAACTTCAAACATTGCCAGTACTCGTGACTCCGCACTCACCGCTCTCACGTGTTTCCAACATAATTGGACTTATTGCTCTGATAATATAGGTAATGTAACATCATTGAATATGTGTTTGAATACATTACTTCGAGTATGTTAACAAAATTTGTTTTGACATAAATCAATCCTTAACATAACTTTATCCAAAGCTCGATAGTAACACAGTTCGATGTTCTTTTTTCTCTATAATGAGCATTTTTTTTAATAACAAAGGGTTACAGTACCTTTCCTTGGAAATAGCTGGAGTTTTCACTTTATTCATCCAGGTAAAACAAGACCAATTTCCAAGACATTAGAGAAAACAAACAAATCAACCATCAATAGCCGCGAACACATAAAGCCATCGGAACAGATGATCCAGCTGTTATTGCCGACTTCGCTTCCTACACAAGATGTTATATTTTAATTAAATTCTCTCGCAAACAATTGGGGACCTTCCAATTGTTCTAATTGGAGTTTCATTTGCGTGGCGATAAATTCCTTTAAGCCGTTTCGAGCCGCGTCGAAGCGTTAGTGAAATTTCATTACGTTTCAGTTATCAGAACACTAGACAATTTCATCACGGTCTAATGACGGTGTTTATTACGAGTGCGACAATTAAATACAATTAAAGCGTTTATTAGACTCTCGTTCGGGAACCGTTGCCGCGTTATTATACTACATTTCGCCTCCGTTATGACGTGTGCCTTCTATAGATTCCTTATAATGTTTGTAACTACCTTTGTTTTAAAGGGCCTTGAAACCGTAATCTGTTGACGATTCACTAGATATTAGAAGGTACACCACCCGCATGGCTTCAATACAAAGTGATCATTAAACTAAAGTTATGTTAGTTCCAGAAAACGTGTTAATTATCAGTTTCTATTATAATACTACAATTGAATTAAAGGGAACTTATTAAAACAGTAAGTGTGGGTGAGAATTGGTGACGATACAATTAGTTGAACAACTTCCATCCACTTCCAGTTCCCGTACTAATTGGGGCAACTCGACAACTTTTCTATTCCTCACTGACCCTTAAATAGATATCTATAAATACTGTTTGTAAGTTCCTTGTTGCTGTGATTACATGTTAAGGGTTGATTGCTTCATTTTCATAATATAATTAGATAGAGTCACAGGGACGATGATTATCATGATAATATTATGATTGGGCTGATTTTTGTCGCAAAAACAGTCAATTCAGTAGTTGTTCCGCGTGGCGGAGCCCTTTATGAACTTGGATGCGACGGGACGTAATCGCTTATGTTACAATAATATTACAGAAAAATAACAATACGCTCGCATATGGCATATACAACATATACCTATGGGAGATTGTTTACGTCATATACAATCTCCTATAGGTATATGTTATAATCAATATACTATTATTATTTTATATAAATTCCGCATATTGGCAGCAATATGCGAAACAATAAAGCTTACGAGTCATTTTATAGAGCCGCTAATAATTTCAGTTTTACATCGATCATAAAACATATTTATTCATGACGCAAAGAATAATAAAACTCACGTTTTTCTAATAAAAGCCGATGAAGAAATAAAAGTCAACCTTGTACGAGTACAATAAAATAAGAGTTACGAATCGAAAGCATCGGATTATGATATTCAGATCGGGAGAGAAAAGAGAGAAAATAACTTTTCAATTTTGTAATGGAAATATAAAGAGAAAATGAGATACGAGTCATTGTTGGAAAATACCATATTGGAAAGGTTGCGTTGGAGCAACAAAGTGTTTCGCGGAAACATTCACAATTGAGTTATTCTTGTCCGAAGAGAAGGTGTTAAATCATCTCTATCTAAATCAAATTTTAAAAACTCTTTTATATTTGTTTAATATTTTTAGCGAAATTTCTACGATGTACCTTTTTTGTTTTTATTAAGAATCCACCTCAATAAAGTTTTGGTACCTAATTTAGCTAAAATAAATTTTACAAATCCAGAACACACGAGTAGATAAAGTTGTAGGTTGTTGTGAAACAAACAAGAGCCGTGCAGTGGTCTAAGCCTCAGGCTGTCAGGAACTATCCAACTGCCGTTATAGTCTGATATTCCTGCAAAAACTGCGAGTGGCTGCTAGTTGCTGTAAGCCCTGAGCTCACCGCACCAAACCGCTTCATGTAATTAACTTGAATGTTTGTCTTTAACTACGATACTAGCGAGTTAAATACTTGTAGTGATGGGACCTTCATGTTGAGTTTATCTATAATTTACCAAGTAAGTAAAGTAAAATAAAACCCTTTAGTGAGACCAGTTTTAAACTTGTACAGATGCGCAGGTACTACACGACTTATTGATCATGATGGCCACAATCATAATGGGTGATAATAATAATAATTAATAATTAGTGACCGACCGAAGGTTTCGGTTTCGGCCAGTTTCGGCTCAAAAATCTAGTTTCGGCACGAGTTTCGGTTTCGGCAAAAAATGGCCACACCGAAACTCTACGTTCGTGAACTATCGCGCGTCGCTCGATTGACTTCGGGAGAGTTCGTATCTCGCGTGTCACCCGCCATCGTCAGTTGTCAGATCGCCGGCCGGTCCGGCGTGTTTTCGTCGTGAGTTTAGTTATATTGTATTATTTTTCGCGCATATTGATGAGGTATGTGTTTGTTTTAGTCTAACATAATTTATTGATCTTTATTAGGAATAGAAGTCGTTTCCGTTGAGTTATTAACACGTATTTTTAAATTATGAGCAGTATGTAAAAGTATGTAAATTCACAAATTCATTTATAAATTACAATATACATTTATTGTTTAGGTTATTTAGTTGTTTTTGGATGATATTTTAATTCTAACTACCACAACAACTACCAGCTATGATGTAACTGTTTGTGACCCTCAAATACTTGATTTATTTTGGTAGCATTATGTGCGGATCGGTTGGAACGTGATATACATATCTAAGTAAAAATCTAAGGTAAAATGAAACCTAAGGTTTAAAAAAAAAATTGGGAAAAAGATACAATCAATGAACATCCCATAATTTTTCTGAAAATAATAATATTCTAACACAATAAACATTGCCATTTCATCAAATATTTAATTGTGGGTAATGTTAATGTATGTAAGGTTCTTTTTTAAAATTGAAGTGTTGATTATTAACAAATTTTTGTTCTACGAAGTGTTAACGTGTTTTTGTGTATTTGGTTTATTTTATAGCAGTTATAAGTAAGTAAGTAATCAAAGAAAATAAGTAATTATCTTTCACATACTTTTACATACATTATTGTTTTGTATTTCATTCAACACGTATTAAATGTCAGCACAAGTGTATAAAATAAGCCAAATTTCAGTAAACAGTAAATTTTTAACATGTCTGATAAAGTTTCGGTTTCGGTTTCGGCCGAAACTGAAATAGATACCGAAGGTTCGTTTTCGGTTTCAGCTGAAAATCTTGTTTCCGTCGGATACTAATAATATGTTATTTACATAATATTTTACACAATAAGTTAATGAAATAGAGTAGAATAGAATATATAAACCATAACTATACCACTACTACTAACTTTAATAATATTATATATTTAAGATATCTTACTTTAATCCAGTAATGTTATCTCAGTAATTGAAGACCATAATTACGTAATATATACATTTTATAATATTTTATTGATTCAAATTAACTTAACTATTAATAGTAAACATATTACCTACCTCAATGAATTTCCGGTATAAAATATTCCTTCGAAAAAATATTGAGTCGCAGTCGGCAGGATCGTTGGAAAATGTTGTTTTAATTAATGTGAATATTTTAAGGAAATTCGGTGAAAGTATTGAATATTTTTCATTGCCATTTATGTCGTTTGGTTGTCACTTTGTTGTTGTTGTGTTTTTGTATTATTAATGAAGTTAATTTTTATGGGATCAATAATATCATGCTCATGATATTATTGATTCCATAATATTATCAAGATTTTTTTTTTCATTCTGTTTATTCTGTCTGAGCCAATCTGACCCTACGAGTAAAGCTTTATGTTGCCAACTCAAGTTTCAAGTAACTAAGCCCTTACTTACCAAGTTCTTAGCTTAACGAGAATACGTGTTATCGCACAGTTATAATTATATTAATGACAAGGCTGTCATTAATATAATTATAACTGTGCGATGCTACAAATAGGCATTACGACAGTGTTGGTAATCTGAGCTGCTGAGTTCCTAATTTTTGTTATATCCTGGTATTTGTTCGTTTTTCATTTCTCATTTTAAAAACAATGCATCATCCGTTAAATGATGAAGTACCTCACGGCTCGTACGAGCTATTCTTAAAGCAGTATTCCTGTGTGATCAGTTCCCCTCGCAATACAACTCGCATCAATCAACTGCCGCCATTTGGCCCAAACTTAAATAAAAACAAGTTACGACTTGATAAAGTGGTTTCGGGTTTCCCCTGGTTTCGGGGAAAATGAGTTATATCGCTTCCCGAACCATAAAGATTACCGGTCGGCAAATGTGCGTGCTTAATTGAATTTGAATGATTAATGTTAGTCGGAGCTTTATTGTGTGCTAAACATGGATTTAGTGAAAATGGCAGTTTTACATCTAATATGATATTCATTAGCACATTTATTTTTGATCACACATGGTTTGTTCCCAGACATTCAAATTCGATCGTTAAATACATGTATTCTAGCGGCTTTTAAATCAAAGTTTACTAAACAAAAATGAATAATAAAGTATGGTACATTACTAAACAATAATATTTCGCTATTAGAAATAAAATAGAAGATTCAATCCAAATTTGTCTTTAATTTTCTTCGCAATATTTATCAAATGAGTAACATTCACAATATTTTATATTTCTATATAATAAGCGGTCTATTCGCTTGAAATACAATATGAAATGCCAAAATAAGTGCAGTTTTACTGAGAACATTCTATCCTTTCCGTTTTCATAAGGTAGATGACTTTTGATATTATAATGTACATAAACTTCAAACTCAAACTCAAAACAGCTTTATTCAAATAGGTCATAATCTGACACTTTTGTACGTCAATGAAGATAAACAGTACTGAATCTACCGTGCGTTCGGAAAGATACCTCTACAAGAAGAACGCACAAGAAACTTGTAGGGCTTAATTTTTTCAACAGATAGTTTCACAATATTTGGTTTGCTTACATTCGTTTTCTTTGAAGGTGCCGCGAGGCGGCTATGCAGAAGTTTCCAGGCATCTTTGTCCTCTATGTACTGGTTGACTTTATAATAAGTAAAGTAAGTAAAGTAGATTTTATATAGGTTTTGAATTTACCCTCTGAGAGCCCAGTTATCTCTTTTGGGATTTTATTATAGAAACGTACACTATTTCCTAAGAATGTCTTTTTATTTGTTTTAGATAATCTAAAGCTAGGTACAGCTATTTTGTCTTTATTCCTAGTATTAAAAATTATGAAGGTCACTATTTAATTTTAATTTATGTAAATTTTTACGAACATACATGATGTTCTCATAAATGTATAAGGATGGTAGGGTCAGTATGTTTATTTCTTTAAATAATTCCCTCAGGGATTCGCGTGGACGCATCTCATAGATGGCACGAATCGCACGTTTTTGTAGTATAAAGATAGTTTCTATATCTGCAGCTGACCCCCACAACAGAATCCCATAAGACATCAAGCTATGGAAATATGCAAAGTACACTAATCTCGCCGTGGCTACATCTGTTAGTTGCCTAATTTTATAAACCGCGTAAGCTGCAGAGCTTAGTTTCCCTGAGAGCTCGGTGATATGAGTGCTCCATTGCAGTTTAGAGTCTATATTTATGCCAAGGAACAAAGTTGCATTGTCAATATTGAGTCTTTCACCGTCAAGAACTATGATTGGTTCTATACTTCTGACGTTAGGCAACGAAAATTTCAAACATTTAGTCTTTTTCGCATTCAATAACAGATTGTTTGCTGTGAACCATCTGGATATACTTGCTAAAGTATTATTAACATGTACTAGTGAAGTATCCTTCCTATCAACTTTAAAAATCAATGACGTATCATCGGCAAATAGAACTATAATATGTTCTAATATGTACTATAATATAATATGTTCTCGAATAGAGACCACGGACTGGTAAGCGCAGCGTAGGACGTCCTCCCACAAGGTGGACAGATCTTATAAGGACGGCAGGAGCACGCTGAATGCGGGCCGCTTGCAACCGGACTGGGTGGAAATCTAAGGTGAAGGCCTATGTTCAGCAATGGACGTCCTATGGCTGATATGATGATTTGTAGCGTCCGTGGTCCAGCGGGAATATGCCCAGCTCTAAATCTGGAGTCCCTGGATCGAATCTCACCATATGGACTTATCGCCTGGGCGCTACCGTTTTTCGAATGGCACGTTAAACTGTAGGTCTCGGCTGTTTCCTATAAGATATGTAGGGGGCACTCATTAGGTCATGTTTAAGGCCTTGTACGAATCATGGCGACCTGAAACTCTGACAATATGGGTTGTCCACATTACCCATATGAATTGACTCGAACAGTGTAATTGAGGTAACCCGTCCTTTTTTTTTTATTATGATAGTGAGTGACAAGACGAGCAAATCGGGTGCCTGATGGTAAGCATCATGATTGCCCGTATCAGACATAGTGCCACCCAGTGTTTTACAATTCAAAATTCTGCGCGGCACTGCACTGCGCCTGTCACCCTGAGATATGAATCTCATCAGAGTATAAATTCAAATTATTATTATTATTATGTTCATACAACTTATTAGGAAGCGCCCTTGTGAAGAAATGCTTACAAAATTATTGTAACAGTATCACGTATTAATTAATATTATGAATATTTCAACATTGTGTAAGATTATAGCAGAAAATGTATGATGAACCGCACTCGTAGGATTATTTGATGTTTCTTTTATTTAAAGTACTTTCTAAGTTCTGTGGTTAAATGTTATGGGTATACGTTCTCGATGTGAAATGTTTGGCAAACACGTGGGACGTGTGACATCGTTTGAACAATGTCGGATGAACATTATGTTTATCTCCTTTTTTGTGGCGAAAAGTTCGGCAGTGAAAATATAGGCAAGTATCGCGTGCTGCCGCATAATGTGACAATACATATTTATGTGGATCATGGTACAGTTTCTTTCGAGATAATGACACTCTATTTACTTTGAAGGATCTTTTTAGATAAGCTTTACACCTATATCCTCAGTAAATATGATGATAATGTCGATATATTTACTATTGAAATGTAACCTTTCCTTGTCGGTAAGCATTTACTCACCGTAAAATTAAAGTTTAGAAAAACGAAATCGCTTATAACTTATACTGCACTCCATAGTCGATGTAATAACATAATATTAATAATTATTAATTCATCCTTTCAATAATAAAGTTGAAGAGTCAGGTTTTAATATAAAAAATACTTCCAAGTTTTTACTTTATGCATATGAATATTAAAACATATTATACATAACATAATACTTCATAAATACAAAATCTATAATATTTTTTTGTATGTCTATCAGTTTGATCTTTAATACAGCTGGAATTATTTTGATAGGACGTCCACTGGTAGGCAGCTGAGTAACTTCACATCACATCATCAGCCAAAGAACGTCCACTGCTGAACATAGCCCTCCCCCATAGAACGCCATAAACTATTCGTATGGGGGGATTTTTCCGTAATCACC
Source organism: Hemistola chrysoprasaria (assembly GCA_947063395.1). NCBI lineage: Eukaryota > Metazoa > Arthropoda > Insecta > Lepidoptera > Geometridae > Hemistola > Hemistola chrysoprasaria. The sequence continues at coordinate 16,150,508 of OX346718.1, forward strand.
ACGTTTGTAGTGCAGCTTGGTGATCGCAGTAGTTGGAATAGGCACCAAGTGGTGCCGGAGAGCGCTGCTGCCCACTCTCCGAATATGTTCGTCTGTCAGGTCTCATGGCTCCCACGGGATGAGAAAGGGCTGGCCTTATATCTAAAGCCGGGAACCACACGGCCAAGCTCATTTACATCATAAAAATAAGAAGCAAATCAAGATATTTTTTTAATTTGGGTTCCATATTAGAAATATAAACCCTACGAAGTAAACAAAGATTTCTTTCCACGCAGACGAAATCGTGGGTAACATCTAGCTATAAAACTCATATTTTTGCTAAAGACAAAATGCTTTAAAGCAGTTAAAAGCCATCCATTATTTATTCACAACATCTACAACACTAACTCAGTTTACGATCAGTGAGCGGACCGTAACTCTCCCGCATGCCACAATAATGAAAAGCGCTACAGAAATATCACTCCAACCGCTCGCAATATGCTCGACTTAACTAAAATAAACCATAATCCGTGGTGCTAAGGATTAGTGGCTTTCTTTTGTAAAGGCACGAGCTTCATAAGCCACAGTGGACGGCAGTGTTTGAGCTGTAAACGGAGAGCTGGCGTTAGAACACGCACACATTGACACCTCAGTAGATGTACTTACTGTCTTGCTAAGGTAATTTACGACACATCTGACTTTATTTCACGTCAGGTTGAGCCATTTCTCAATTTCTAATCATAATTTAATGTAAAGTGGACTCCTTTTCCGCACTATGTGGTCCGTTGTGGAATCTCAAGTTTTGAATTAAATGTTTCGCCAAAACATAATTTATTTTTACGGACTAATACAAATATTTACGTAAATTTACGCACACTAACGAGTAAACTGCGCCTATATGTACCTATAGGTTTTTGGCGCGTATTTCACATTTAATATTCTAATAAATTTGTTCCAGTGAACTTAGTACCGCCATGGAACGGAGTTAAAAAATCTAGTCGATATTATTGGATGGATTTTAGTCGATTTCGAACAATGTTCTAAGTCCATAGACCTTTGTTTATCGTTGTAAAATGTGACATCCCGTTCTCGAGTTCTACGCTCTGAATTATATTTATCTATGTAGATTAATAAAATGGTGGAACATGTTATTAATAAGGAAACATCCCAAGTATTGTAACTTGAGTTAACGTGCTCTGTCTAGTGAGTAGGTATACTATACATACGTCATGTCATTTACAACGGCGCGCCGATGTGTTGCGGTATGTGAACGGGAAACTCTTCCGACGAGGATGACGTTACGCGAGATAGGAACAAAAGGGAATCAATTTAGATGATGAGTCGTCCTGGATTACGCGGTCCCGTGTTAAATGAGCGACGAATGGTACCTATTAATAACCGCCTATAGTACCTACTAGGTGCGTGACGCGACGCCATGTCAAATCAAACGGCTTATAATATGGCTTTGATAATGATAATTGTTTCAATGCTATTTTTGTACAAGATAAACTTAGATAATTGATAAGTCTTCGCTCGCGCTTCGTCCAGACGTCGTCAATGTGAGCTTGTGGTAAAAGGCGACAGATTATGGACCTCATGACATATACAACATCTTAACTTTTTTTTTTAATTTTAAGAAAACTTACTGCTAGTATACAAATAGGAAGAGACACAGGTACAGAAGGCCAATTACAAGTTTTCACTTATAGTTTATGAATATAAAAAAAAGAAATCTACGAGACAAGATAGATAAGTAAGTTAGACTGCACACTGAAACAGACAGATATTACCTAAAAATATGAGAATGTGTTTAAACTATTGAGGAAATAAATAAATAAATTTACTAAAGCAGAGGATAGATTTAAGTACGTAATTAAGTCATAACCAAATTTTGTCAAAGAATTTCTTGTTTAAAAGTCGCTTTAATTGTCCCATTGATGTATTAAAGAGATCAATATCGCATCATCTATATCATAACATCTTAGTCATAACGACCGTCACTAGAGCAGGGTGTTAGTTGTTCGTGGGCGTCTACAGAGTACCTTGAGTACTACACACCCACAACATTCGAGCCTAAAGGGCACACACACCCATCAACCCGCATTGAACAACCGTGGTGGGTTAAACGTTCAAACCTTTACCCTCCTGAACCACAAGTGGATTAAGGGTAGAGAGGCCTTTGCCCAGGCTTATAATAATGATTATATATTTGATGATTTTATTTATAATAAAAAATGAAGTGAAATAATCGATGTACAACATAAAATCACGCCTATTTTCACTAAAGGTTAGGCTGAGGTCACAGGCTGAGGTATACAGAGGACCCAGTATCATAGTAGGTACGCCCGCGCTTCGCTTCGCTAGTTGTTTTTAAGTTCCAAGTTCCAAGGGGGCGAGCCTGTTGCCATAACCTGGGTATAAATCCAGGGTCCAGGCTCTTACTTAATTTTTTTTTAGAATAAAACTATATTATGCATAATATACAATACAATATTCTTTATTGAGACCACAATTAGTACATACAGGTGATACTTAAAAATAAAATAACATAACTTAATTATAATTGGTCGACAATGGGCGGCCCTATCGCTTTAAGCGATCTCTTCCATGCAACCAGCTTTTGGATGGATAGGGGGAATGATAGATAATATAGATTAAGTATATGGAAAAAAAAGCCATGTATATGAATATTAATACGAGTATATAGTGTATAGCACCAGTAGTGCATGCACTCGGCGGCTGCACGCAGCGCTTTCATCAATTTGCAACCTTCCGCGCCGCGCCGGGATCAGCGCTATATTGCTAGGGTTACCATCAATCATCAAACATTATAATATGAGACTGCCTCGTTGGTGTAGCAGTCTGTGAAGCGGAACTGCTGAGCATAAAGCCCTTGATTCCCAGGTCAGGCAAAGTGTTTTGGATTTTTCATAATACATTTTCGCAATAGCTCGGAGCTCGGATTTGTGCTCGGTCGATAACAATAGTTGGTTACCACTAATATTTGATGTATGTATTTTATTATAAGCATGTGCCTTTACTAAATTTATAAGTAGTGTAAATTTCACTAAATCAAATTCGCATATAAATTAAATTGAATAAATAGGCTCGCTCCCTATTACGTGGGAGTTAAAAACAACTGGCTCAATATGTATACAGAGAATTTAATTATAAAATTAATAAAAGGAATAAGATTCTCTATGTTCTACTTTTATATAATATAATATGCCTGTTCATAAAAATAGTGTATCATTGTCACATGAGGGCGGGTAATGGAGCAATGCGCGGACTCACTGTGAGAGACGCCGCTGAATTTTAAGATGGGTTTATATTGTTCTTTAGTGGTTTTATAGCGGTTAGAAGACTCTCCGGTGCATAAAAAGATAATATTTTTTGCTTAAAACTTTTAAAAGCTCTTTTAGGAAGCTCTAAACATGCAACGCTTGGCTTAGAATTTTTGTAACACTAGGCATTTTATGTTCACGAATATATTTTATTAATACGTTTTATATTTGCCTCTTTAATTTAATAACTATGGTTGAGGGTAAATTCTTATGATTATCTTGGTTCTTGGTTCTTATGGTTCTTATGGGTTGAAGGTAGCATATTTAATAAATAATCTTTCAAGCTGATGTTTTCAAAGTTAGAAGAAACTATTCAGGACTATCTCTTACAACAATTACCTTCTAAAAAAATACTTTATCATCATCGTCTCAGCCGTGGGAAGTCCACAGCTGGACGTATGCCTTCCCCATTATGGGGGGTTTTGAAAATACTCGCCACGCTTGCGGGCGGGTTGGCGATCGCAGTTCAGTGGTTTCACGCAGAGGAGTTTGCTGCCCGTCCTGGATCTGATAATCCTTAACCGACAGTTACGGCAAACACGGGTAGAGAGAAGATGGAATGCTACAGTCGTTAACCCCACGGAGAATAATACGAAGTAATACGAAAAATTGTCGTAAAACTATGATTAACATGTTACGTGCATGATAAAATACTAATGATAATGATGTTAGAAACTAAAAAGTTAAGCTAGTTAAATTAATCCTAGCGTTGTGCTTAATTATAAATAAATACACCATCGATAGATAGCAGAGTGCACGAGTACCGAATAAACTCCCCGTAATACGCTAGATCGCACGTTATTAATTCATCGATGGTTGGGCACGCGGCACGCGGCACGCTTTACATCGCTGCTCACTCGTAAACACGTTTTATTGACTTGTGTATACGGCGAGCGATGAATATTAAACTAGCACTCGTATCGCGCCGCCGCGCCGATGCATATTCAATTTTCATATGAACCGTTTTGTATCGACATTAGATTTTAGATGCTGTGATGTTTATCCAGTTGGAAGTGATCCATTCTGTTGTGACCTCATATTTATTTTTATTTTAACAATATTATAATGCTACCTACTTTATAATATTACTTTCTTTATTTTATAACCTTCCTACCTTCCTACAATGAATAAACTATTTATTCCATCTCACTCCACTGTAGCTAATAAATTAGTATCAATAAATTGTTAAGGTAAATGTTAATCGGACTTAATAACTGGTAATAATTATTATGAGTATATTTATTATGTACACACATACACATACATACAGTCACGCCTTGTTCCCGTTGGAGTAGGCAGAGACTATTTCTTTCCACTTGTTACGATCCTGACATACAACTTTCGCTTCTTTCACTTTCATCACATTCTTCATGCATGCTCGTCGGTTGTAGGTACTTTTGACCTGGCCTTTCCTTAAGATAACATCAACTTGTTCATGAAAGGTACGCTTTTTTTTTTTTTTTTTTTTTTTTTTTTGACGCTGGGAAAAAATGCACTACGCATACCCTTCCATCGGGGGAAGGAAGGGTTATGTGGGACTCCCCGGTTGCTACCGGTATACCCACTAAAACGACCCAGCGACACTCCGGCATCGTCTTATTGGAGGAAGACTGGGAAACCGGCAGAGCCTTTACATCCAGTCCCCCTCCGGCGAATGAAAGGTACGCCTAGGTCGACCCCTACTGACTTGACCATTCACACTAGCCTTATAAATCTCCTTTGTTAATCTCCTTTCGTCCATCCTCTCCATATGTCCGAACCATCTAAGCAATCCTTTCTCTATCTTTGTCACTACATCTTCTACCACGCCACAGCGTTCCCTTATCACACTGTTCCTCACTTTGTCCATCAAGGTCACTCCAGTCATACTTCTCAAACTTCTCATTTCCACAGCATTAATCTTACTTTCATGCTTCTTCTGCCAGACCCAACATTCACTACCATACGTAAGTGTGGGGATAAGCACCCCTCTATGCACAGCCAGTCGTGCCTTTTTAGATACTTTCTGGCTGTTCATAAAAGTATGCAACGCCCCATTCACCTGATTTCCTGCCACAACTCTCCTTTCAATGTCACAGTCATACTTTCCGTCCCTTGTGAACTTTGAACCCAGATATACAAACTCTTTTACTTGTTCCACTCTTTCTCTATCAATCATTAGCTTGCAAATTGTCATACATTCTTCTCTTTCAAAAACCATTACTTTCGTCTTGCTTACATTCACTTTCATTCCTTTGCTTGTTAAAGCAGCATTCGTAATATTAACCATCGCTTGCAACTCCTTCTCTGATGATGCCAGTATGACCTGGTCATCAGCGTATAGGAGGCATTTGACGGTCAACTCATTCATTCCTAACCCATACGCACTTTCTTTCAAATCTTTCAGACAATTGTCTATGAATAAGTTGAACAGCCATGGCGAAGCTACACATCCCTGTCTAACACCTTTTTCGATGTTAAACCAGTCCGTGTAAGCTCCGTCTACCCTGACACAAGCACTGGAACCCTCATAGAGTGATTTCAGTGCTCGTATCAAGTTGGCGCTCACCCCATACATAGTCAATGTTGACCACAGTTCATCTCTCACCACTCTGTCATAGGCCTTTTCCAAGTCTACGAATGCGCAATAGACCTTTTGGCTATGAGCCAAGAATTTTTCGGCTATGCTTCGTAAGGAAAAGATCTGATCCATGCATCCCATCACCCATCCCTCTTCTAAATCCCGCTTGCACATCCCAAATCTTTTCATCAGTTTCATTCATAACTCTTTTAATCAAAATCTTTGCATATAGTTTGCCAACGATGTTTAATAAGCTAATGCCCCGGTAGTTTTATATTGCCCGGTATTATGTGTGTTGGTTGTTTTATTTGCCCGGTATTTATTATGTACAGACAATTAAAACTGACTTAGTACCTCTCAAGAATTTTATTATTAACCTTAATAATATTGAGATCAAAATCATTGAATTTCAAATGTATCGGAACGATTTGCATAAATCAGAAAGGGAAATGAATTTAAATACTGCCGTCATAGCTTAAATGTCAATTTCAGCCATTCCAAATTATGTCTAAACTAATAACATTATCCATAATGACATGGCAATCTATACGAATTGGGTTTCGTAGATATTATAATATTACAGGTATTTATAATACAGTTAAATACCTCTCCTTTATTATAATGATATGATGATATAATCTTAAAACAAATCAAAACAGCGATTGTATGTCACTAGTTCGAGATTATGATAAATAGTCGTCTCGGTTCCCCGACTATAATGTTTATGTGATTAGTGATGACAATCCCTCTCCGTAAATAAATGAATAATGTCTATGCTCTCCCCTCATTTATCATTGACAATGATAGAATCATTTAGCACTTTCTGGGAACTTTTAGATTGTTTCAGAAGAGCGAAGTTGGTTAGACTAAAGTACTTCTCTTCAATTAGATAAGTAATTAATTCTCTTTAATCTTAGGGTAAACAGAAGGTAATAATTTGAACTTAAGAAGAATAAAGAAATTGTTTTAAAATAAATTCATTTTTTACTTAAGCGCAGCAGGTGAAAAGAACAAACTCTTCAGAATCCTTTGTTCCCTAATGTTAACACCTCACAATAGCCGAGATATATTTACGGGAAGTGTGTACAGTTCCAATTTATATCTTCAGCGGCGCGCGTTCCGGTCGAAATTTTTCCAAATAAATCCCGTAAGATTCGTTACAAAGAGTTTCATTTGCATCTCAACTGAGGACGAGATCTCGCTGATTGTGGCCACTGAATAAACGGGAAATTAAATTTAGATTTACAAAGTGAGATTTGTGGAGTTCATCTAAAAGTTAGGTGGCGTCCGGCGAACTCAGCTTCGTTATAAACTTGTACAATTTTTTGGAGTTGAATATGAAAAGAAGTCACCGAGTTCTCGGAATAAATATCATTTTGCCACCTAATTAATCTGTGAGATCTATAATGAGATCAAAATTGTACGTAAAATTAGATGTACATAAACTTTTTGCCACTACAAGTTAAGCGGTATTTAATATCTAAGAGCATGATAATGGTTACAAAGTTATTACATTTTTAAATGTTTAAAGATTTTTTCAAACTAAAATCACACACCGTCGCGTATTTGGTGCCCGCATCTCAGACGCGCCAGATTTATTAAGGCAATTAAACTTGGAGCAAGTTGACAGTTTTTTCCTTTGTTTCAGGCAGTTTAATGAGCGAAGAGAGCCCTCGGGTTTAATTCCTACGAGCATTCCTGTTTACCTATAGGAATTGTTACTGTCAAAAGGATGGTAACCTGACATAATAATATGACGATGATAGCTTTTTGTTTTCATTTAAACAACATGTAACAAAAATGTGTGGTAATACTTAAGTAAGCGATAAGGCCGCCACTTGTCGACCAATTATAATTAAGTTATGTTATTTTATTTTTAAGTTAAACCTGTATGTACTAATTGTGGTCTCAATAAAGAGTATTGTATTGTATATATACTATATATATATACTATTTATATACTATGTGCATCTACCTATCAATGTAAACAACTTTCAAAAAAGGAACTACAAAATTCCACAAATAACTGATCAGCTGATCCATTTTGTATCAGGACTCGATTTTTTTGTCAAATTCGCAAATCTTTCTATTGTAATTTGTTTAGGTTGAGAAGAAGATGCACCCTTTTAATAATTACTGCACATTAAAATATTATACTTCTTTCATTCGTATGAGCTTTAAATAATTTTATTATTTCAAAAACATAAATATCAACTATCGGAGTGGCTAGGCTATGATAATGGCTACAGATTTAAGCATATATTTTTATAAAATCACTGACTTCCTGGGTAACGTTTATAGAAAATATGCAATTCGATGTTGAGCGTATTTTATATGTAAACGTTTGTGTTTTTAATAATAAATAATATTATCATTAGTTGATATAATGAAATCATTTGAAAGAAATACACATCGTTGAAATATATCTCCATATTATTATAGTCAAACATTATTGATTTTCTATAGACTGACATGTTGGCCTGTGGTTTTTCGAAGTGTTCTACGGCATAGTGTATTTAGTTAGAGTAGATAATAAGTAGATAGCTCTATTATTGAGTCTTTTTTTTTTCAATAAAGGCGCGCAGTCCCATATTAAAAAAACATTATTATGTTATAATTATTATGTAACATTTTGAGACTTTCACCATTATCCAACAAAACTCAAAGAAAAATGGTTCGTGACTTTTCCTGAATTCGAGAGCCATTATAAACTTTAATTCTTCCTCCAAAGATAAAAAGAAACAAAATAGATAAGGATGTCTTGGAAACGACATGATCGAGGAATATTTACCTACATAATATTATTCATAATACTGGAAAAGGCAAAATATACCAAACGGGCTAGTAATGTATAATACAAAGGAAAAGGGCTAAAATATACATATATCAGTTTATTGTACCTACCGTCGATATACACAAAGTATACCTCTTATGTTTTGTTGACATTCTACGATATTTATGCACATTTTTATTCATTGTAGCGTCTCGTTCCTTTTGACCCAGTACCAGGAAGTGCGCTAAGAATGCGATTAAAAACCTATTAAAAACACAAAACGACTTTAAATTTTATTGAATTCAAGAGATTTTACTGTTACCAGCTATATCTTCAGTGATAAATATTTAAGGACTCCGGTTTGACAATAAAGTGAAACTCGTAAAGATTACAGAAGAAGTTTTTATAGCTCAATATTTGCAGATTAATTGTTACCATTAACTGTTACTAGTCTGAGTAATTAAGCTCATATAAAAATTCTCATTTTTATAATTACAGTTTTCTCAGTATTTATACCAAGGCGAAACCCGACATTTAAAATGTCGGGGGTATTTTATGAAATTCATTATTATTCGAAGGGTATTCTGAAAAATAAAAATATCTCATTCTTCGGAAAAATGGCGTGGATGAATAAAATACTTAACGGATTGCTATAAAAGGCTGGCTCGTTGTTTTGTTCGTAAATATAATTGTATCTGTAACTCACACATATTTAATACCTCAAGCGGCTAAAGAGAAACTTTTCCACAATCTCGTGGTGAAGTTATTCGGCAGATGCAGCGCAGGAGCCGCGCGCCATCCCTCACTGAGCTCATAGTCGGGAAAAATTAATAAAAGTTGTGAATGAGTGCACGTGAGCCACGAGCTAACTCGCGGAGGCTTACCGACCGCCGACCGCTACCTGCCGTCTTTACTCCCAGCTTCCAGCCGGCACCTAGCTCACAGTGCAATGGAGTTCGATGTAGAACGCTAACTTACACTATTCTACTTATTTCACTACAGTTACAATGTATTGCTTTAGGGCATTGATTTTCAAAGTGGGGGGCGCGCCCCACTAGGGGGGCGCGAAGACATGAACAGGGGGGCGCGGACGCGGGCGGCGGTCTCACTCCAGACGCCCGCGCATTTCGCGCCGTACGCGCCTTGCGAGAACACGTGTGCACTTGATGCAAATTCTAGTGATCTACGTTGTGCACTTTCTTCTATTGAAACCAGAATCGGAAATCTTGTCAAAAACATGCAAGCTCATCCGTCACATTGATTCTTCTTATAATAAGTATGTAAAAGCAATATTTTTATAATAAATATTTTATTATATTATAATATTTTATTTTATTTTATAATATTTTATTGTATTTTTGGACTTTATCACCCTTATTATTTTATTTTACAACTAGCTGTGCCCCGCGGGTTTACCCGCGTAGTGTCCGTTCCCGTAGGAATTACGGGATAAAAATCCTATGTGTTAATCTAGGTCATAAGCTACCTGTGTACCAAATTTCAGCTAAATCCGTACAGCCGTTTTTGCGTGAAGAGGTAACAAATAAACACACAAACTTTCGCATTTATAATATTAGTAGGATTGCTTGGCGAGCCCACTTGCTACTACTTGCTGGGCTCTGGGCCGAGGGGAGGCGTAGGCACGTTCATTTTAAGCAGTAGGGAGGCGTGATACTTATAAGTTTGGGAACCCCTGCTTTAGTGTTTAGGCGTTATGGTGCAAGAATTTGCGCTATTCAAAAGTAAATTAATAGTATAAATTAGTTATTTATCGTATATAATTAGTTATAAATGCGAAAGATTATCGGTGTGTGTTAGAGGAGTGCGTGCGTGTGTGTGTAACATACACACTCCTCTTCCTCTCACGCCTCTTCACGCCAAAACTACTGAATCTATTAAGCTGTTTGGTAAGTTGATACCTTAGAATCTATAATAGTATATATCCCAGCAAAAACATTTTTATGTCAAATAATGCCAAGACGAGACCGTAATGGCTCGTACTGTCAAAAAGTTTAACGGGCAAGCCACATATTTTGACTAAGGTGTAGAGTTTGTAGAGTTAGGGGCTTGTAGAGTTAGAATCTTGTCTCTACATGAGATCTAATAACTCTTTGACAGTACGAGCCATATGGTCTATAGGCTTGGCAACATTTTACATGAAAATGTTTTTGTTGGGGTTCACTTCTTTTGTAAGTTGCATAAGACAATATTAACCAAGTCCATAATATAAATTTTCCGCAATTTTATGTTTAATAAGTCTACAATTGACGCTTTGTTGTGGCTCGTCTTGGTAGGGGTATTGCCGTGCCTCTAGATAGGGATATACTTTTAGAAAGGATGGGGAAATGCTATTGTTATTTTTAAAGTAAAAATAAATCATTAATAACTTACTGGGCATGATGAGTTTCAACAACTTATATCTCAGGGTGACAGGCGCAGTGCGGTCCGGCAGAATTTTGAATTTTAAAACACTGGGTGGCACTGTGTCACATATGGGCAATCATGATGCTCACCATCAGGCACCTGATTTGCTCGTCTTGTCACTGTCATAAAAAAAAGAAATAACTCAAAAATAATACCGTGAATGTAAACTTGAGTTTCTGTGTATTTGCACTGTGTCCCAGCGGCGGGATTTGCCGATAGATTTTAATTAATATATAGTTGGAGGGAGTTATTTGCTAAGTTTGGAACTAGATCGTGCCGCGTGTGTTACTACTATTAATGTTGCCTTATGCGGCCTCCCTTCACCACTCAGGTGTTCATATTATGTAGGTATCACGAATACAAGAACATCATCTATGTAGGTTCACAGGTGTTAGGTTTCTTGGGGTGCCGGCTGTAGAATACTACCCCTCCCTCCCACTCGTAGTTGTTGTAAGATCTGGCTAAGGGCCATCAGATCTAGAGGACGGGTAGCAGCATCCTCTGAGAAAAAACATCGATTGGCGCTTGTCAACCCGCCTGCCAAACGTAGTAAGTTATGGCAAAACCCCCCCTCATGGGGGAGGCCTATATGCAGCAGCAGTAGACTAACTTGCTAGGCTGAGATGATGATGATGATAAGGTTTAGGTTTAAGGTCATGAGATCTATACGAGTACCTATTACAGTTATTTTTTGGTTTTACTGTGCTATTACTTATACCTTAAGAAGCCGGTTATTTCTTTTATTATTCATAATAAATATCTGAGTGACGATCGTAGCTTTTGGTAGCAACTTTATTGAGTATTCGTGGCGTTCTTTCTGAATAAACTTACACAATCATTTAATATTTACAATACACTACACTAATATGTACCGTGGTTAATTTATTATAGTTGAACACGAGTGTTTCATAACTAATAGTAACTACGGTACCAAAAAACATTTAATAAATATCTAGGTGGTAAGGAGTCGGGCTACTATAATAATAGCTTATTTTTTTTTTTCATGAATACAATGATCTCGAAGCAGATTCCAAATAATATAATTTGCTAAGTTTCAGAATAATATTACTATGATACCCAAAACTTCGCTCGGCCACATTTGAACCTTCAAACAGAACTGTATACCTAAGCCCGGCACAACATCTGAAGTAGCTACAGACTACAAACCCATCGGACGGACGGATCTCTGGCATTTGACTCTAATGGAATTGGATTTTTTATAGATTGTAACTAATACCATTCCGTGTTAACAACAGCCTAATAAAATTATACGAGTATTATATAGGAACACAATTCGATTGAAAGTAACTATTATCCTCGGATCTCTGCAGTATTTGTATATTGTAGTGTAGGCTATGTCCTGATCGCGAACTAAAGCGCGAATCAATAACAAGTACAGTGCTGTAACAGTTGTTGCCGGCCCAATTGAAATAAGGTAGATTTCGGATAGGCAACAGATTGTTTTCTCGAAGAAAAATACTGAAAATCAACTCATGGACTAAACTAAATGGAGAGTAGAGCTACCTAATTTTTGTATTTATTAAATTATAGTGGTAGGCCTCTTTTGCAGGGGGCAGCCTGGCAAAGTACCACACCTTTGCCAGTTATTCATCCGCCAAGCAGCAATATGCAGACATGACTGTGTTCCGGTCTGAAAGGCAATGTTACCAGCGAAATTACTGGGCATGACGAGTTTCAACACCTTATAACTCAGGGTGACAGACGCAGTGCAGTGCCGCGCAGAATTTAGAATTTTAAAACACTGGGTGGCACTGTTTCTGATGAGGGCAATCATGATGCTTACCATCAGGCACCTGATTTGCTCGTCCTGTCAATCAGTATCATGAAAAAAAATCACACATCTATTTTATTGATTAGAGATTGAGGTTTACCAAATAGCTTTAAACTCGCAAGATATAAGCAAAGTCTACCTTTCTGACGGCGCGGCAACGATTGAGTTTTTTCTCTTTGTTTTAAAATTCCTGGTAGTGGCTGCCAAATGTGGCGCGGAGCGCGAATGAGGTCGCGAGGCGCTGTTAAGCTTTTTTCTGTTGCTTTATACGTTTTCCTTTGCATTTGACTACGTCCATGGTTTTTGACATTATGCCAACGAATGGCTGGTTTTTCTCGCTGGTAATCTACTTGAGAGCTCGAGAATTTGTTAATAAAATAGCGAGTTATTTTCTAATTTGTCAGATGAACCGTTGTTAATGTTTGTTCAGCTTATTCCCGGTAAAGGTATTTCGAGGAAATGTGAAGTCTATTTATTCTAATGCTCAAAACAGGATAAAATGCTGAGTTGTATAAGGATTAACTAATTATTTGTCTGTTTTACAAAAATGATCGCCATATTAGGTATCAGATTTCGACATAGTACATCATCTCAGCATTTGGTAATCCACTACTGAACACAGGCCTCCCCCTTAAAGGGGGGCTTTGCCAATACTCGACACGCTTGGCAGGCGGGTTGTCGAGCGCAGTTCGATGGTTTTTTGCAGAGGAAGCTGCTGCCCGTAGTACATACTTCAGAGCAAACAGACTTCTGTAGGTTAGGTTTAGGTTCCTTTATCAAACTAGACATCAGTAAAGGGTAACTATATTCTTCAACTTCTCCTAAATTACTGTGCCGTGCCTGTACAATAATACTAACTTCATATTCAGACAATGTCTAAAGTCATGTCTGTTTGCTATCACATTAGTAAGTAGCGGCATAGTCCATGGTCATCATGTCCGTCCGAGAGTAAACTCAGCCTAGATATCCACCGAGACGAGATAAACCTCGCAGCAAGTCCTTAGCCCTTCTTCAAGTGGCTGGCATCTTGTGACGGCAAGATCCCGAGGGACATTTGTTTATTTGATAAATTATTGTTGTACTACACGCGTAATGTGAAGAAGAAAAATCGTGTTTCGTTTGGAATTTGGGAAAATGGTCGGCGTACTTGTCACAGATCGGGACATTGTTCATTATATTGGGCAACAAAAAGTATATTATATATTTGTGTGTCATAAAACTTATTGATTAATTTTCTATGTTGAGCAATTTATTATAGCATCTATCTAATTATCTAGCCTAATAAAATTCTCATAATAGTACTTATTAGTAATAGTACTTACGTAAATAATAACAATGATTTATTATTTAATGTAATCAGCAAAACGTTATTGCAGACCGAGAGTTCTCTGGTCATGTTAGGATTTTTGGTAAATTGTGAGGATCCCTTGTTATGGGTCAGTAAGTCCGTTTTGATTGAAATCAGACATTTCACAAACTATAGCGATACAACGGTATAGATGTTTGATCCCTTTGGAAGTTGGGAATGATAATATTTATTGTATAGTATTATCATTCCAAACTTCGGTTCCTTCCTTTTTTGGTGATGTCACCACACTTGACTTGTTCTTGATTCTGACGTTCACATATTCGAAACATATTTAGGAACAATCTCGGTAGCGTAGTATTCGCAAGCTCTACTGCCGATCATGAGCTCCCGGGTTCGATCCTAAGGTCAGGCAAAGAATCATTGGATTTTTTTTTATTTCAGGCAATAGTGCGTATTTTAATTAAATATACGCACCAGTGGCAGCCCATATTAATAAATACTTTACAGACTAACATACATAATATTATATTATTAACTATATCTATGCTTTAGGGATGATAGGTTTCGGTCTCGCCTCCCTAAAGCGCCGGAACACTATGCCTTCCGGCCAAAATTCTGGCGCCAGAAGAATCTTCTTAAATTTCACTGGAAACCGGAGCACGACGTAGGACTTGAAATTCTGCTTCCTCGTAGACTCCAGTTTCGACAATTATATCTTGGAGAATTCCTGGTCCGGGACTCGTCCTTGGCCCTTTCCTTTTATATAGCGGACTAGCGGACAGGTCGACGCTTCCTCTTCTCCACAAGGGTGAAGCCTCTTTCGTTCACCTTTTTTATTGGCTGAACGGCCTCCTCACAGAATTGCCGGTTTTTTTTATTCTGTTGTTGTTACTTATCCTCATTAGAGGGCTGCAGCGAGGGCAGCAGCGGTGGCTGCGTAGGCTAGAGGCGATGTGGTCGTCTTCGCTGGCGTCTCGAGCGGGGTGCGGGTGGGAGCGGCGTGGCCCGGTGTCTCGTGCTCGGTAACAGCAGGCGGTGACGCAATACGAGTACTGCAATCGATGTAATTTTACACCCCGTATTACGTTAGAAATCTCAGGTGACCTACTTATAGAAATATTACGTTTGAGCGAGCTTTCACTTTAAGTTAATTTTTGTATTATGGATTTTCTCAATGACAGCCTGGAGTTTGGAACTGTGACCGGAAGATAATAGGCTCGCTGCTTATAATAAGATTGGACCTAAAACATAATTATCGAAGAAGGACTGGGTCCTGAGTGCACCCTCCGTTTACCCCCTTAGGAAAAGGCGTGATGTTATGTTATGTTATACACTAGTGTCAGGTATGTGGTGAGCGGTGGAGTCAGAGATATATTTCGTTTGATATGAAAACAAAAGCGCGTCCCGATCGTAAACGTCCTGTTATCATCGAATCACGAAAACTTTATCAATTTATGAGTTCGGCAGACATTCGGCGTGACATCTCCATGTGGAAGTTTTATGTGTGTCGTAAACAGCTCGCGATATTTGTTAAAGAAATAGGCTCTTTATTGGAGGAGCAGCTGTCTCCGGTGGAACCCGTGGCTGGAGGTATAACTACTGACTATTAGCTGCTTCACTATTGCTTTAGTTTCCAGGCCTTCTTATTGCGGAACCTGAATGTTTCAAAAGAAACCTATCTTATGACAATATAATAATATGTACTTGTACATAATGTAGACAATAGAGTGAAAATGTTCATGGATAACATAACATAACATTCAATCACGCCTTTTTCCCGAAGGGGTAAGCAGAGTTGTATCCATGACTCTGTCCCGTAATAGGTACACCCACATTTCGCCAGTATGTTATTGGTTCCATTTAACAGGGGACGAGTCTATTGCCATCTACCGGGCAGCCTACCAGACTCCAGGCAGTAATGGAGTAAAATTCCTAATCTGGATTAATCATCCAATATTTATTATTAGATACTTCATAGATACTCGAGTGTTCATAAATATTTCATCATCATCATCACATCCATAGGACGTCCACTGCTGAACATAGGCCTCCCCCATAGATTTCCATCCAGTCCGGTTGTAAGCTGCCCGCTTCCAGTCTGTTCCAGTCGTCTGTATCAGATCGTCTGTCCACCTTGTGGATTGTTCCACTTTGCCCCACCAAGCCGCCCCACTGGTGGGGCATAGTGGAATGCTAAAAATTTTGTAGCGTAATATGCCCTACTAAATGTGGGTAGACGTCCTACGCTGCGCTTGCCGGTCCGTGGTTTACATTCGAGAACTTTACTGCTGAAAATAAGTGTATCCTTTGATGTGTACATTGTATTTTTGGTTTTTAAATTCAATCCAGCTCACAATTTTTTACAAAAGCGTAGGAGCATGGAAAAAGTAAACCAAGCTAAAGGAAAGTGATATCGAAGCGACGATATAACCTCCAGTTATCGAGGCTTTCACAGAATCAGGGTTCCAAAACACAGAGGGCGGAGCCCCAATGGAAACTTTTTAATTTGATCCGCCGCGGAGTTCCGTTACGAGTGAAACTTCAGAATTAGTTGCACCACGGTTTATATAGAACCTGAGATTTTTTTTAATTTAACTCCGAGAGGTCAGGTGAGGTTCGGAAGTGCACGGAAATATTACTTCGCTTGTTTTGCAAGTAAAGTACCTGCCATAACAATATTTATAGATTTTCAATTATATTTATTTTTAAGTATTCTGGAACGAGGTTAACGAGCTTAGAACAGTTAACATAGTTAATTAAGAGGTCTTTGTTCGCATTTTTATTTTGTTATCAAAATTTTAAAGAAAGAGTGGCCATGAACATGATATTTTTATAACATGAACAATATCCCTTGAAGTTATTTGATCGTGGTCCTAAGTATACACAAAGATGTGAATCACGCCACGAAAAATATGTGTTAGGATAAATTTTATTAATTTTAATTAGCGATAATAGCTTTATGAAGTAGAAAAATCGTGAAAAGTGACTCAAAAATACTGTTATCAACTAATAAAGGGAAAAACACAGTGCAAAAATTGATTTATGTACACTTTTGAGAAACTGAAACCGGCGGTGTTGTCAAAGGACTAACGGGTGGATATTCAAAAACACTGGATGCTACTACATAATCCCGGGGAGTATTGATTGTGTTTATCCATTATCTAACCACTAGTCACCATATCCCGTTAACAATTACAACACTGCTCACTGCAGTGAGCGACGTCAAAACCCACACACTAACGCCGTTTGTTATCACTTTGCTTGACAAAAAGTGGAAGCAGAACTGATAACAAAACATAGTTTCAGACAGGCGCCTACTACATAAACACTGTGCATAAACACTGTTAATATAAAGGACAAGATCACTCTCAAAGTATAAGTACTTAGTACATTTAATTCAATTTTGTGCATAATAGCATTACCCACTTACAATTATTATTGCTCTAGTAGGTATTATTGTCCATTCTGTTGTATAAACCATTGTTATTTTATTGAATAAGTATAAACATCATAAAACAATTGTGTAGTTTGCACGGATTTTAGTGAAATACTTACTATCATCTGTCTATACTGTTCTATCACTGTCTAACTGTCTAACCTCTAACTATAAACTTATATTTCAAATAATTTCCAGTTTTCAAGCTGTTTACCTCTCGTTCTCGCTGGTCTCTGTGTTTTCTGCAGAATTAGTAAATTGTGGACAGATATATACTTTGAGGTGACTTGTCTTTGTCAATGCACAAAGGTGACTAGTACCCACCTGTTTCTTATCCATTTACTTAAGTTTTTCAACATAATTTTTCAGAAACTCCACCATGATGACCCGCAGAGCTACTGTCAAAGAGATGGAACAGCAACTGAGAACCACACTACAGGAACTGAAGACCTATAAGGATCTTAATGAACAACTCCTCAGAGAGAGGGATGACAGTGAGGTTCATTCCGCTGAACTGTTCAGCGGATTATCTCCATAAACAGCGACCTCAAGAATGAACTGGCTGAACTGGACATTAGATACCAAGATATCTTACATAAAAGTGATCACCTACAGACCATTGTATTGTCATTTGATGAGTGTGGCTTGACCTATGTTAAGGCCTTAAGCCGTATTGGAGACCTCGAGCGTGAACTAGACACGGCTCAATCAACAATATTAGAGTTGCAATCAAAGTTAACCGCTCAACAAGTAGCCGACACTCAGTGCCTATACAATGAGTTAGTAGTTAGTAAAGTGAAGTGTTCTCAGCCCCTAGACATTATTGACCTCACTGGTGAGACTCCCTCAAAACCCATTCTCCATAGAAAGCCTAAAAAATATATAAAAATCAAAAAACTTGTTCGGAAATGTCAAAAAAAACTCAAGTGTAATAAGAAGTACTTCACAAAAAATGTCCAACTTATAAAAAGTAGACTTTTATTAGATCAACAACTCCAAAATTGTATAGAGGAGTTAGAAATAACAAGAAAATTATATGATGATGACATACTGCAACTACGCTCTGAGCTTCTACGCAGAGAACAAACACTGCAGGATATTTTCAACAGTTATACTGCCTTACAAACTCAGTTAGCAGAACACTATAATACTGCTATAGATCTGGCCCAGTTGGTTACAAGTAATGTAGATTGCATTAACTCAGAATTGCAAACAAAATCAACTGAGCCTCAGGTGACCTCACAATCACCATGTGCTGTTCCTGTGCGAGTGGCTCGGAGGGAGAAGCAATGTATTGCTGGACATAGTAGGACTAAGGTACTAGTTTTCTCAGACCGGATTGGTGTAGATTTTGGTTCTCTGTTGTGCAATGAGAGTAATCATATAATATATAATCATTGCATGCCCGGTGCATCTTACACACAAATATGTGATAAGATTAGGAGTAGTGCTCATACTATAGATAGTAATACAGTTATTGTCATCTTAATAGGACAAAGTATAGGTATAGACAAAAGGGAGGTTATTAATAACATAACCTCTCTCCTTGAAATAAATTGTTTTAAGATTATGCTGTGTGCCTTACCATATTGTTCATCGTTAACATCAACTCAAAATAAACACACACATATGATAAACAATTTATTTCATAATCTGACATCTCGTCATAGTGACAAATTAATGTTTTTTGACATGAATAAGTTTATTAAAAACTTTCAACTGACCCCGGACAATATTATGTACTGTTCGAAGAAATGCATTTCGATGCTTGCTACATTGGTAGCTTATAATATTAATTCAGTTATAGGTAATATAACGGTGTTAAATAATGACTCCACAGTGATTAGTATATGTACTAAAAATAACACTGTGGAAAATAATTTAAACTAATTTCTAAGACAACAGAGAGTGGCACTTGTACATTATCTTTATTCTATCAAAATATAAACCGCTTCTCTGGCAAAATTAACGACATTGAATTACTTGTAGATAAATATAATTATGATATTTTATGTTTCTGTGAAACTTGGTTAAAAAATGATAAAATGTCATTTAATGTTAATAATTTTCAGGTGGCCAGTAAGTTCAACAGAACATCTGCTGAAGGAGGTGGCTCGATTATACTTTTAAGAAAATCAATTAAATATAAAGAGCGAAATGATATTGTCAGCTGTTCTGTGGAACGAACTTGCGAGGTGGCTTGTGTAGAAGTGAAAAGGCACATAATCTTATGTGTATATAGGCCGCCGAACTCGAATCTCACTTCTTTTATGTCCTCTATGGAAATAATTCTAAACAAAATTTGTAAAAGTAATAAACATGTACTTGTATGCGGTGACTTTAACATTGATATTTTGTCAGATTCTACAGATAAAACTAATTTGACTAGTTTATTTAAGTCCTTCGGTTTGAGTTACCTATTCTCTGAGCCCACAAGAGTTACAGTTACCTCATCGACCTGTATTGATAATATCTTTACCAATTTCGAAAGTAGGAAGTTATCAATAACAGGTGGAGTTAGGTCTGACCACAAGGGTCTCTCACTAGAATTTATATGTGAAAAATCAAAAGAAAAACCAACAATTGAACATAGGCCCCTAACAACATATAAACTCGAAAAGCTTAGGAATAATATAGAATCAAAACTGGAAAATGTCGCTGTCTCTGAGGAAGACCCTAATTTCAATTATGAAAACATATTTTCTGTAATAAGTAAGGAGTTCAATGAGATATGTCCCAAAAAGAAATTACACACGAATGGGAAACTAGAATTTAGTGATTGGGCTACCAAGGGTATCAGGAAAAGTAGAGATAATATGTATGAGTTATATAGGGATAAAGCCCATTCCAATTCAGAATCATTTCATGAGTATGTTAAATGTTATTCAAAAATTTTTAAAGCTGTTTGCATCCAAGCAAAAGCCATAAATATTAGAGACAAAATTCGCAAATCAAGTAATAAAATTAAGACGGTTTGGAAAACAATAAACGTAGAAACAGGTAAAGATAAATGTAGAGATTCTGAATATAAATTATTAATTAATAATGAACACATTACAAATGTTGAGGAAGTCGCTAATATTTTTGTCGATTTCTTCTCTAACATAGCCCTAAACGCGACCAAGTCAATTGATTCATCCCCAGACTTGGCGGAGGCTTTTCTTAAAGAAAACTTCCAACGCACCATACCTGAATTTTCGTTTGAACACATCTCATTAATTGATATCAAAAAGACGTACAAGAGTTTAAATGTTAAAGCTACTGAAGATCTATGGGGTCTATCTGTAAAAATGCTAGATTCTATAATAAACACAATTGCTCCTTACTTAGCAGACTTATTTAACTTATGCATAGATAAAGGCACGTTTCCAGAACTAATGAAAATAAGTAAAATCACTCCTATCTTTAAATCGGGAAGTAAGACAGATCCCTCAAACTATAGGCCAATCTCTGTTTTGCCAGTATTAAGTAAAATCTTTGAGAAATTGATGCTAAACCAACTGCTGTCACATTTCAATAGAAATAGAATATTGCATTCAAACCAGTATGGTTTCACCAAATGCAGATCAACAACCGCTGCAGGCTGTCATCTCATGACTCTTGTCTTGGAGGCTTGGGAGAGTTCACAGGATGCCATTGGAGTGTTTTGTGACCTTTCCAAAGCATTCGACTGTGTAGAACACTGCACGTTACTGCGCAAGTTAGAAGTATATGGAATTCATGGGAATGCCCTGAACCTGGTGGAATCATACTTGTCTAGTAGGCAGCAGAAGGTTAACGTCAATGGTATCACATCTGCTAGTTCTCCTGTCAAGATGGGAGTCCCACAGGGATCAATTTTGGGTCCTTTCCTGTTTTTGGCATATATTAACGATTTGCCTTACATGGTCCACGGTCTAGCAGATATAGTTCTATTTGCCGATGATACGTCATTGATTTTTAAAGTTGATAGGAAGGATACTTCACTAGTACATGTTAATAATACTTTAGCAAGTATATCCAGATGGTTCACAGCAAACAATCTGTTATTGAATGCGAAAAAGACTAAATGTTTGAAATTTTCGTTGCCTAACGTCAGAAGTATAGAACCAATCATAGTTCTTGACGGTGAAAGACTCAATATTGACAATGCAACTTTGTTCCTTGGCATAAATATAGACTCTAAACTGCAATGGAGCACTCATATCACCGAGCTCTCAGGGAAACTAAGCTCTGCAACTTACGCGGTTTATAAAATTAGGCAACTAACAGATGTAGCCACGGCGAGATTAGTGTACTTTGCATATTTCCATAGCTTGATGTCTTATGGGATTCTGTTGTGGGGGTCAGCTGCAGATATAGAAACTATCTTTATACTACAAAAACGTGCGATTCGTGCCATCTATGAGATGCGTCCACGCGAATCCCTGAGGGAATTATTTAAAGAAATAAACATACTGACCCTACCATCCTTATACATTTATGAGAACATCATGTATGTGCTTAAAAATTTACATAAATTAAAATTAAATAGTGACCTTCATAATTTTAATACTAGGAATAAAGACAAAATAGCTGTACCTAGCTTTAGATTATCTAAAACAAATAAAAAGACATTCTTAGGAAATAGTGTACGTTTCTATAATAAAATCCCAAAAGAGATAACTGGGCTCTCAGAGGGTAAATTCAAAACCTATATAAAATCTACTTTACTAAAGAAGGCATATTATAAAGTCAACCAGTACATAGAGGACAAAGATGCCTGGAAACTTCTGCATAGTCGCCTCGCGGCACCTTCAAAGAAAACGAATGTAAGCAAACCAAATATTGTGAAACTATCTGTTGAAAAAATTAAGCCCTACAAGTTTCTTGTGCGTTCTTCTTGTAGAGGTATCTTTCCGAACGCACGGTAGACTCAGTACTGTATCTTCATTGACGTACAAAAGTGTCAGATTATGACCTATTTGAATAAATCTGTTTGAGTTTGAGTTTGAGACGCCATGTGCCCGGTGAAGTAGGCAGAGATTACCTGCTTGCTACGGTACTGACACACGACTTCATCTTCCGCTTTCATCGCATTCTTCATGAGTACATGCTCCTCGGTTATGGGTACTTTAGACCAACATCATCCTGTTCGTGAAAAGTACACCCAGGTCGACCGCTACCGACTTGACCATTCACACTCGGCTTATAAAAATCTCTTTTGTTAATATCCTTTCATTCGTGTCACACATGCCACATGTCCGAATCACCTCAGCATTCCTTTCTTTATCTTTGTCACTACATCTTCTAACACGCCAAACGTTCTCTTATCACACAATATCATCTAAGTGATTATTATTAGCGTGGCTAAAGTAAATTGTATTTGCCATGTGAAATGGTAATTTAACAAGTATGTAATACTTAATGAAGTATGTAATACTTAATGCTTAGAGGCACATACATTAGATAATATAAAGAGGCTTCAATAAAGTAGTCCCAATGGGCATTTAAAACCCCAAACAACATAGTGGAAAGTTTGAATAAAACATTCTAAAACACGCCAGTAACGTAACAGATAGGTGCTTGAACATGTCGGCGGCAGCTTCCGGGACGGAGCCGGGACCGGGACGGTACGGTCCGAAACAAATGTGTTTGTTTCGAGTTGCCTTCCTTCCGCACCACCACGGGAATACTTACATGCTTCGATGCGTTTATTTTAATTAATTTCTATATTGACATACACCTTTTTATTTCTCAAAACGTTCTCGGTAGAACGATAGTGTTCTTTTTCCAATATGTCGCCATGTCTGGGTTTTTTTTTTTATTCTGGTTCAAGAGCAGGGGGTTTGTGGAATATGCCCAAATCAAAGAACTAAAGACTGGTTATCTATTTACGTGGGGGGCCGCCATAGGGCTGCAGGCGATCTATGTCCCGGTCTAGTAATATGGTAATATGTTTTCCTACCTTCAATATTTTCTTTCGAGACTGTTAGTTTGTTCCTTGCAATGTCGTCAATGCCGAGTCAATTTGAGTGATCCAAATCATCTGAGTTATACCTAGCGATTTAATATATATTGTTATGTAAGGAAACAAAGAAAAAAGTATTGTATTCAGAGGAAACGTAGACTGAAAATATAACGCTTTCAGTGTAACTCGTCGTATCTTGTAAAGGTCCCCACAGGACGATATCCCGCTCGTTCCGCGACACTCGCGATTAATGTACGCGGTATATTTATGCTAATATTCGTGGAAAAGGGAGAGACCCCCGATATATGCCATAATTATTATCTTAATACGAGTTTAATTTGTTTGTGTTATTTGTGCCAAGCTCGCGGCGCCTTGCCTTTTATTGTTGACTTTTTTTTGTTTATTGTTCATATATAAACATCTTTTTAGGTTAATTTTGTGGATACAAAAATCTAAAATACACATTTTCATATAATCGGAATCAATCATAAGATCATAAATGATACCTTATAGGTAAGAATATAATATAGTGTTCACGTATCCCCCGCAGGTGCTCATCTCACAGGAAAAACTTTACTCAACTAACTTAACTTTTACTGTTCATACGAATTAAATAGGTGTGACAAATAACATCTTACTACCAAAGCGAAATAATCAAACGTAATTAATTAACGAATTAAAAAGTTTCTCTTAACGTTATTCCCCGGGTTCGATCCCCGGTCAGGTCAAACATTTGTGTGCATGGGCATGTGTGTTTTATCTGTGTCTGGGTGTTATAAGCGTATATAAGTATGTATATCAGTCATCTGGTTACCATAGTACAGGCTTGCAGCCTAGTTTGGGACCAGATGACCGTGTGTGGAAGTTGTCCCATATTATTATTATAACTAGTGTTATTTAAAGTTCAATAACTGAAATGTTTTAATAATGAGCACGAAAATTCCGTAGTTTGTCAACTCAGTCATACAAACTTACTTGATAAGATAAGTACCAATCAAATGAAATGAGAGTTAAAACATAAAATAAAAGCACATACTTATAAAGCTCCATAATACATGTAACAATAAATAAAGTGTTTAGTTCCACCATATCGTATCGTATGCATATGAGAGTAGCAGTCTAGTCACGGAGCGCACACACGTGACCGTTTATCGCAACCGTGGGGGGCGTCCCTGCCTCGACTACACTCCATACACTCTTACTACACTTTTATAATACATATACCCTACATTCCCTATATACAGTATGGAATGACAACATAATAAGTAAGTAATTGAACTATAACAATGACAAATAACGTATATCCATGAAAATATATTAATATTGTTTAGTTCTGAAAACAAGTACTACAAATGATTTATACCATTCTTATGCTTCTCGTCCCGAATTGTATTCCATATTCAGTAGATGTCGAAGAGGGCCGAACCTCTGCCAACAATAACGTGCTAGGTCAACTGCCTTATACAATACAATAGACAAAACGAGTAAATCAGGTGCCTGATGGTAAGCACCATGATTGCCCATATCAGACACAGTGCCACCCAGTGTTTTAAAATTCAAAACTCTGCGCGGCACTGCACTGCACCTGTCACCCTGAGATATTAGTTGTTGAAACTCATCATGCCCAGTAATTTCGCTGGTAGCATTGCCCTTCAGACCGGAATACAGTAACGTTTGCACATTACTGCTTGGCGGATGAATAACTGGCAAAGGTGTGGTACTTCCCCAGGCGGCCCCTTGCAAAAGAGACCTACCATAATAAGTTAATTAAAAAGCTAATCATCTATTAATATAATTATTATATTTAGGTAGGTCTGTAAGAAAGTGCTTAATGTAACAAGACCGCCGGTTGTTGGTATAATATGTTTCTTTTGTACAGTTACTTTTTACGTTGGGCTGGCGATATAGAATTATTCTATTCAATAGTATTGGTAAATAAAAGAGATGTGTACACGCGCTACTACATCTATGAATAGTGATACGTCATCCTAATTCTAGGCTCCAGAGAGTAACATTATGTACTACATACATTCATTGCCTAAACAAAGAGTAGCGAACAGTAGCGTACAGTTATTAATAAGTAGTACACCCTCGTTAATATCGTGCACATAATTTCCCGAGAGAAAACTATACTACTTGAGTGAACTTAAGATCCTGACTTGCATTCTCTATAGCACTTCTGAGTTTAGGTATGTAATTATGATCCTTTCATACTTTCATTGTATCGTTGACTAGATAAAATTTGAGTTTACAGACAACTAACATTCTGAACATATCACTAAAATGAGCTTTTTTAATTTTTCACTCATAGAAAGGAGTTTTATTGTTGCCCACGGGACTCAAATAAATTAACGGTGTTGCTGTCTAAAGATCTAACTCTTCTTTGTCTTCCTATATAGTTCCTAGATGGGTCAACACAATACATTGTCTATTCCTACCTATAATGTGTAGAGGAAGCCTCACACTACTTATTCACAAGTTTCAATAGTTTAAAAGAGCATGACGTCTATGTAATTTTTTTCTTAAAACACTAATTAACGACGATGTTCTGATTGTAACTTAAATTTAATTAATTAGTTTAACTGACATTATGTTAATATATTAATAATGTGACAATTATGATGTATATAAAGTAGTTTATTATAATTATGTAATTACCAAAATATACCTATAGTTACAGTATAACGGTAATAACTAAATATTATTATGTGTGTGTGTCAACAGATTGTGTTGTCCAGGGACACAATGTTATGTGTCGAGCGCGTGAAGGGCAACTAATTATATCGTATTGTGGACTAATCACTAATCATTACGCTTTTTGACATAGTGTGCCGTTATACAGAGTTATATCTAACAACAAATAGTACCGCATTAGAATGTTAATTGATCTTGAAATAAATGTAATATTATAGTAATAATTTAATATCTACAAATTACTCATTAATTTTAATTGCAAATTCTATATTCCGACAGAAGGTGTTTTGTATTACACTGCTAGAGTTACTTCAATAATCACTAGTAGGTGCAATCAGTGTTACATAACATGGAACTCGTAATAAGACATAAAATTATTTATTGCCAAAATAATTTAGTAATAGTATGTTTTTTTTTTTTTTTTTTTTTTTTTTATAATATGGGACAACTTCCACACACGGTCATCTGGTCCCAAACTAGGCTAGAAGCCTGTACTATGGTAACCAGATGACTGATATACATACTTATATAAGCTTATAACACCCAGACACAGATCAAACAGACATGTTCATGCACACAAATGTTTGACCTGACCGGGGATCGAACCCGGGCCCTGCGGCACAGAAAGCAGAGTTACTACTATCTGAGCCATCGAGGCTGTCTTATACTGTGTTATATATGCTGTGTTATACAGCGATGTTATTCTAAATACATCTATTATAATCAGATTAAATAACTAAGCTCTAGGCTTATATCTTGAGCCTCTGGAGCGATAATCTAGTAGAGTTTAAACATTCCTCGTGTTGAGGTGAAAGGGTTTTACATGGCACTAATAGGTTGTGAATAGTTACATAGCATAATAGCTGTGTCCCGCGGTTTCACCCGCGTTGTCATCGTTCCCGTGAGAATATCGGAAAAAAAAAGTACCGCATGTGTTATTCCAGGATCTAAACTACCTACATACCAAATTTCAGCCAATCGGTTTAGTAGTTTTGGTGTGAAAGAGTAACAAACATCCATCCATCCTCACAAACTTTTAGGATAGCAAGTAAGCGGATGAAATTGTAACAAATTCATGCAAAAATAATTATATAATAATAGTTACGATCAGCAATAAAATTGTTATTGTGATGGTAATAAGTAATTGAACCCCTCCCCATAGATTTCCATATAGTCCGGTTATAAGCGGCTTGATCCAGCGTGTTTCTGCTGTCGTTATTAGGTCGTCTCTCCTCCTAAATAGACATCCTACACCGCTTGCCGGTCCGTGGTCTCCATTAGATAATTTTACAGCCCCATCGGTGATCAGTTCTACGTGATATGCGCACTGATAATTTCCACTTCAACTTGCTAATCCACTGTCTCGTGTCGGTAGCTTCATGTTAATGAAACATGAAGTCATACATGTGTTCTATAATATCCCACTGCATAACATACGTGTATTAACTCGGTTCGTGTAATGCATAAATAAGGCGCAGGTGATCTGGTTTGGTTTATTGTCTGACTACATGATGAATACATAACTAGCTGGTGTACATACGTCACCGGATCTAAGTTCTACCACAGAATTCTAAAGGGACAGAAGAGACACTCCTCAAAATCATATACTAAATGGACAGCCTCATTGGCGGCTTTCATGCCATCTTGCGCAAGCGGTGTGCATCTCTGAGGGGCAGAGTTCTTGGAAGTTCGAACAGCATCGTGAAGGTATTGTCAGACAGGTGGGATTGTCCTTTTTTGGGTCACTGGATGGGGCTACATGAGGGTTTTGCCACAAATGTTTTCATGTGATTTTAATGTATAATTTATTTATTTATAATTTTAATTTTTATAATTTTTTTTCCTAATTTTTAATAATTGTAATTTTAATTTTATTTCATTTCATTTTTCTGTATATTAATTTATTATGGATTTTAATTGTACTATGGTGAACAACCGAAATAAATGGATTATTATATTATTATTGGCTCAGATGGTAGTACCTCTGCTTTCTTTGCCGCAGGCCCCGTGTTCGATCCCCGACCTGGTCAAACATCGCTGTGTGCATGAACATGTCTATTTGATCAATGTCTGGGTTTTAAAAGTTTTAATAAGTAAGTATATCAATGTTCTGGTTACCGGCAAACAGACTGTTAGATAAAAGAGATAACGGGGCTCTCAGAGGGTAAATTCGAAACCTGTATAAAATCAGACTATATTAGGAAAGGCATTGATATTGCTTTTGATAATAATATAAAATAAATATTACATTTGATTATAATTATTTGATTTTAGTGTGAGGACCGGACTCAGTGGAGCAAATTGGGAGACGCCTATGTCCAGCAGTGGACTAACACAGGCTGATGATGATGATGATGATTGAATTTTATTAAATTTATTGATATTATGCCGTGGGGTGCAGGCATTAGAATAGTACCTCACCCTCTCTACCCGTGGTTGCTGTAAGAGTCGGCTGAGGCGTATTATATCCAGTGGACTCGCAGTAGCGTCCTTTGCGTGGAACCATCGAATTGCGCTCGCCAACCCGCCTGCCAAGCATGGCGAGTATGGCAAACTCCAATATGGGGAGGCCTTTATTCATTAGCCTTAAGCCTTCGGCTCAGTCGATTGACTGACATGCAACGCAAAGCCCAAAACACTGATCCTAGAGAGTTGAAACTTCGAACGTAGGTTGTTTTTATTGCCTGAACGTTTGTTAAGAAAGGATTTTTGAAAATTTACATTCTAAGGGGTTCAAAAACGGCGTCAAAGTTTTGGTATAAAACTCCCATATTTCATAATTGCGAGCGCGCAAAGCGGTTTTTCTTACACAAGTAACCTATGAATCAATAATAATATATATATAATATATAGGACAACTTCCACACACGGTCACCTGGTCCCAAACTAGGCTAGCAGCCTGTACTATGGTAACCAAATGACTGATATACATACTTATATAAGCTTATAACACCCAGACACAGATCAAACAGACATGTTCATGCACACAAATGTTTGACCTGACCAGGGATCGAACCCGGGGCCTGCGGCACAGAAAGCAGAGTTACTAACGTCTGCGCCAACGAGGCTGTCAATAATATGAATATATGAAATATGACGTAATGTAGCAACTGTAATTAACTAAGCCATTCAAGTACAAACTCTATAATAATCCACATCGCCCTCGCAAACTAATCAACAGTACACATAATATAACCCCTCAGTGCTCAGAGTTGGTTGAAGTATCGAGTGCATTAATCACCGCTGCATTAGTATGACTTCTCTACTGTTTATGTTCCGCGCATTCAATCAGTTACGGGTATAACAACTTTACTGAATTTGTACTACTTTTTTAATACCTACCATAACTAAACATTAAATAGTAGTTTTTTTTTTTTTTAAACACGCACACAACCAAAATATCTGGCATAATAACACAGGCACGTATGTGTTTTATTATTTTTAATCGAATTCAAGTAAACAACACTAAACGCGTGGCTCCGGGTTATATCATAGGGCCACCTATTTCTCATCCCGTGGGAGCTTATTCAAATTCATTTATTCATCAATTTGGTCACAATGTGACATTTTTGCAAGCCAATAAAGATAAATAGTAATATTAATCTAACGTGTGCTCGTAAAGATACCTCTAGAAAAAGAACGCATAAAAAATTTGTAGGGCTTAATTATTTTAACTGATAGTTTTACATTATTTGGTTTGGTTTAAACATTCGTTTGTGTTGGTGCTGCGTGGTGGCTATGCTGAAGTTTCCAGGCATCTTTATCCTCCATGTACCTACTGATTGACTTTATAATAAATTATTTAATAAAGTAGATTTTATATGGTTTTGATTTTACCCTCTGAGAGCCCTCTTGTATCTTTGATTGTACCCTCTGAGAGCCCTCTTGTATCTTTGGGATTTTATTATTGAAATATACACACTTATATTAACCCTATCTCTAAGGCTGTATAAAATTATTTTAAATTTCTAAACGAAGTCTCCATCATCAGACGCGTAAATAATAAACATCTCCACTCAATTTAAAAAAAAACATCGCAGTCTTCTTCTCCATCCAAAGAAGGTTATATCAATGCTTCATAGAAAATTTTATATTAATCGATCCATAAATCACAAAATTCACAAACAAATTCACTAATAAATGTTATCTCGTGTAATATCATGATTTTGTAGATGTCTTCTTCTACTTAGCTGCCAACGAGATGACAAAGCTGCCATAACAACAGTAAATACGTATATTACATATTAAAATATTATTTGTCTTTAGAACTTCGGTAGCAACGTTCAGGAGAGATGTCGTCGTCGCATCATCCAATTGTTGTGAACCCTCACCTCAACATAACGCGACATGTTATAAAGTATTCACCAGACATTAGGCTTACAGCGTGCTATATAAAGGTTCCAGCCTCAGGTTATATACAAATAATCTTGAATTTGAAAATATATTTCTTAAGACTGCCTTACTCGGTGGCGCAGTAGTCACAAACGCTTATTTATTATGAGGTCCCAGGTTTAACTCCCGGGTCAGCAAAAGATATTAGTAGATTTTTTCAAGAGATATTCTGGATTCGTGCTCGGTAGATGTCAATAGGCTCACCCCTTTAATAACACTTATCAGTCACGAAAATCTTTATGAGATAATATTTGTAATTGTTTACAACGGATGTAATTATTATAATAACAATACAACTACAATAATACAATTTTTTATGTACAAGTATGTATCAAAAACTAAAGAAATTAAGTTTTAACTACCTCATATTATTTTATCGTAGAACAAAGGACTGAATGTTTAATATCGTAGCACCATCTACGCTTCGTAGCAACCTCTACGCGGACGTAGCAATATCTGCTACGACATGAAGACACGACGTCAGTGTCTTTATTTCTATTTCACATTTTTGAGTATTATTTTATCGAAGTGCTACAAACATTATTTAAATTTTAAAGACAAATTACTTAATTTAGATCGGTACCTATATACAGTTCATAAAGTTGTTTCTGTTTAGTCTTCTATCCCACAGCTGGGGCAATAAAGACCTCGGTCCCGAGTCCTTTATATATATAATATTTTATACACAAACTTTATTTTCACGCGGACAAGTATGATGCGAAAGAACACCTTCAAGATAAGTAATCACTTCGGAGTTACATTTATTATAATAATCTGTTTGATGTAATTATTACTCGTATATCATAATGTAAATCATAACAGTGTTTGTAGTTAACTCCACTGGTAGTGTCTCGCTCCTAGGTTATATAACATCCTATCGTACTACGTATCTACTACTACTACTTATATTACACTACCTACTAATATTATCACGATGAAAGTTTGTATGGATGGATGTAGGTACTGATGTTACGCTTTCACGGCAAAACTACTGAACCGATTAGGCTGAAATTCCGTACGTAGATAGTTTAGACCCTGGAATTACACACAGGGAACCATTTATCTCGATATTCTCACGGGATCTAAGACTACACGGGTGAAACAGAAAAAAATAATCAAATATGTTGCCATAATTAATTAAATTAATGACTGATTAAATTAGAAGTTTTTAATATAATAGTTAAAAATTTAACAATATTATAATAATGTAATGTTATTGTAAGGTAGTTTTAATGAGTACCTGTAGTAAACGTAGCGTAATATCATAATATGGTTGCTATAAGACAGCATGGTGCGACGCGCCCCTGCCCCGGCTCCGCGGGTCCGGTATTCGAGTCACGAGCGAGTGATATGCGATCACGTCGCTCGCGCTCCACTTGCCATGAGAAATCACCTTTATAATGCGTTCACATGACACCTTTTCATTGGGTTTTAGTTTCAACTTGCTCAAAGTGTGAAAATTTTACTCGGGTGCACGTTTTTAAGTGTTGAATATTCATTCTTACGTAATTTTCTTTGTTAAACTTTATTTGTCTATACTGTCTGCCTACTTATTATACTCCTTACGTCAATTCTTTATAATATGCCGCTCCGCAGTATAGTTCAACTAGGTATGTTACATCTGACTTTTTGTAGTGGTAGGCCTCTTTAGCAGGGGGCCGCCTGGGGAAGTACCACACCTTTGCCAGTTATTCATCCGCCAAGCAGTAATGTGCAAACATTACTGTGTTCCGGTCTGAAGGGCAATGTTACCAGCGAAATTACTGGGCATGATGAGATTCAACAACTAATATCTCAGGGTGACAGGCGCAGTGCAGTGCCGCGCAGAATTTTAAATTTTAAAACACTGGGTGGCACTATGTCTGATCATGATGCTTACCATCAGGCACCTGATTTGCTCGTCTTGTCATTCATTATTATAAAAAAAAACTTGGCTATTATATAGACTAACGTGTCAGTAGGTTTTTGGACTATTTTATTATGGTAGAGTATTAAGTATAAGTGTAGTATTAATGTGTCGTATTGTTTTTTATTTCAATAAATGTACCTGCCCATTTATAGACATAGTCCAAAGTAGTACTATATTAGGATTTCTTGTTTATTGACTGTTGTCCACACACTTGAAGTATTTACAATATCAAAAACTCACTGAGATATGATATCAAAGGTAAAGTAAATAAAAAATAAGATTTTTATTGTAGTAACACCTAGTCTCTATCCCAAAAAATACATTATTTAGAACTTTCTTTGTTTACACCATTACAAAACAGCGAATAATAAACCCAAAATATAATAATACCTAATCAAATGATGGCTCAAACTAATTAATTAAAATGAACGTTAAGTCACCTGCAGCGAGTCAATTATCGCGGCGACAAGCTTCTGCTGAGATAACAGTGTATTTATCTAGACTAGTCTAGACTTCATTCAATTATCTAGGTAGTGTAGGTAGCCTATGTTATATGAAGTTATAATGTAACCTGGCGTCGATTTATTGGCTCAGTGATGGATACAGACATAATATTGTTCTGTATTCATCATCATCATCATTCATCATTATTCTGTATTATCCATCTCAAAACCATTCATTTACAAGCGTTTTGAGATTAGGTTCAACAAATGGTTTAAATATTAATAAAGTCAAGAACATAATTCATCAAAATCAAATTTATTTATTTAAAAAGGTATACAATTAGTTCTGCTTGCTTTAGGTACAAAAAAAAGTTTCCCGCTGAATATAAATACTGTACGAATTATTTTAAAATAAAATAGACAGCATGAAAACAGGAAATTATTTGTAAAAAATAACATAACATAAACATAAAATCACGCCTCTTTTCCGAAGGGGTAGGCAGAAGTGTACCCAGAAATCAGTCCCACGGTAGGCACACCCACATTTCACAGGGGTAGGCAGAGGTGTACCCAGGACTCAGCGAGTAGATACACCCACATTTCGTCAGTATGTTATTGGTCCCACGTAAAAGAAGGCGAGCCTATTGCCATCTACCGGGGACAGTTCCAAACTCTAGTTATTGAGATAATTCCTAATGTAAAAACCCAATATTCACTGACCTGGGGATTGACCCAGGGAATCCTGGGAGGCGAAAAATAAACATCATCTAATAAAAGCCCATTACGGATGCGGCACTCTTGTAAACGAGGACG
The DNA here is from genome assembly GCA_947063395.1 of Hemistola chrysoprasaria. Classification (NCBI taxonomy): domain Eukaryota; kingdom Metazoa; phylum Arthropoda; class Insecta; order Lepidoptera; family Geometridae; genus Hemistola; species Hemistola chrysoprasaria. The sequence continues at coordinate 16,184,305 of OX346718.1, forward strand.
TAATTTTCCAATACTCTTCGACAACTCTAAAGAGATCGTAGTGTTTAATCTTAGCTTTAAAATCAATCCATGTATAGGGTATATTAACTGGGATAATTTACGCTGTTAATATATCAGTATTAGTCTTTGGCACAGAGCATTAAAAGTGAGAACACAACAAGAATAACATGAATGAAGCAATTTCACCGTAAAATATTTTGTTAATATTATAGTATATTTATAACGAGGAGGTACTTCAAAGGTAAAACGTGTTATATCTTCCTGTAATAACTCACTGGAACTGCTCATAAAAAGGTCATGACTATAGCAACGAGCTGAATATCATCTGTTATTATGATATTTATTGATATATGGCTTCTCACAATGTTGTAATATATCCTGCCGCATGCGCCAGTTTTCACGGAGTGAATTCACAAAAAGATGTTAATAAAGCATGAAAAACATGGTCAGGAAATATCCGTGGTCATGTTATAACAGATAAACAACAGTTTCTGTTTTTTAGGATTGCACGTTTTTACTTATTCAAATAAAATCCTATAAAATTTGTCCAAAGTGGTTTAATCGAACAGTTTGTATTTTTTACTATTTCATAGGTGGTTAAATAATATGGGTTAAATTTTCACGCGTCGCGAATGACTTTCTGGTGAGTAGAAGATATCTGCGGCAGGCTAATGATGGTTTTGGGGGTCCAATTCTACAGAACGCAAATATTTTCTAATCGTTTCTTTTCAACTAGATGACCCGGTGAACTTTGGGTATCTCTTTTTCTCATCGTGTAAACCTTTCTTGGGCTGCCAATAAATTTCAAAACCAAAATTAGTCTAACATCGGTCCAGTCGTTCTTGAGCTTAGCGAGACTAACGAACAGATGATGCGAACGTGGTTCAACTTCAATATTCTACATAGTACTTTGTTCCAATCGCGAGCTCCAAGTTATTGTAGATATAGGGTTATATTATTATAGTAACTCGATATATCGAGTAAGGAAATGAACTCGTTCCAAAAATCTGCATATCTGATTGAGACGCTGCGACTCTGCCAACGAGAGGAATCTAATAGGTTTAGGTTTAAAGATTTTATTATCATCAAAGACATAAATGTCACTTATGTGATAACAATATTTCAACAAGTTAAACATTTAAACACGTCGTTAACATTACATTATGTAGGTAGTTGAATAACGAATTGATAAATTATTTAAAATATGAAAAAATTATAAATTCACAAGCTTAAACAAGGCTTAAACCTATTAAGTATTATGTTATTATCATTATTATTATAGACATATTAAAGTTAAGGAAACAGATTGTGAAGCATGTACCTAGCTCTTAAGAAAAAATTCAACTCAAAAACCAAAACTACCTAATGATTTGGTCTCACACAAACAAGCTGAACTTAAATTATTCATAGTTGTAAATATTCAGCTAATTGTTTTTTAAAAGAACGAAATGAGTCAACATTTTTTATATGTGAGGGTATATTGTTATACAGCTAATAACGTGATATATTCGATATTACTACCTTTCCACTAGAATTGAGTTCGATTCAAATATTTTGTTAGTTTAGTTAGTTAGTAATGTTTTGTTTTGTTGTTATTTTGTTTATGCCGTGGGGTTACCGGCTTTAGAATAGTGCTCCACCCTCTCTCCCCGTGGTTGCCGTAAGAGCCGGCTAAGGGTTAACAGATCCAGAGGACGGGCAGCAGCGTCCTCTGCGTAAACCATCAAACTGCGCTCGCCAACCCGCCTGCCAAGCGTGGTGAGTATTGGCAACAACCCCCCTTATGGGGGAGGCCTATGTTCAGCAGTGGACTTCCAGTGGCTGGATGATGATGATGATGATTTTGTTAGAATTATTTTATTTTTAAATAAGGTTTTATTATAAGTGATATTGTAGGTCCTGTTATATCTTGTATTGTTATACTTGCAATCGTATTAAATTACTTATTAATTTAAATTAATAATCATGAAAAAGTCCTACTATTTAAGCAGCATAGAAAATGTTGAGTGAACCTAAAAACTGTTCGGTTCAAATGTATAAAACAGAGCCCATGTTTCTGAAGTCGAGGTACATTAACACCGTGATTCCGTAAAAGCATATTGTCGAGTTTGCCACAATGTCGGCAAATATCCCTTTATTCGCCATTCCACGCTAGACGATGAAAATTCGAACAAATTTTATATCCTTTGACGGTACCACCGACATAACCATCTTAACTAGATCTCTCCCTCTTCTATTCCTTAATAAAACTGCAGGACACGAGTGAGTTTGTTTAGACACCGAGGGTCGGCACACGATGGTCGCTTTAATATTATTTCAATGGCGCATTATAAAAGGCCATGTTTGTATTCCGCTGGATTCCTCTTAATATCTTAACACTAATACAATGCCTTCGACGACTTTTAAACATGTGAGCGGTTTCGTCGTGCCCTTGTTCCGTTTTGTTTGAGTGAACATTATTTTGTCGGTGGAGAAAACTCGTTACACATTCTTTTGCATAAAATTTAACATCATCGTGATGGTTTGTATGTAGGAGATTGTTAATTTTAATACGTTTTGTGAGTATGGTCCTACCTAATATTATCTTACAAATAAAAGGCGAAAGTTTTCCAGTGGGAATGTGTGTGTGTGGGAGGGTGTGCGTGTGTGCGGGTTTCTGTAAGCGTTTTGAGAAAAATGGTGTATAATATATGTGTTGTATGTTTTTCCAATATTAATTATTCAAATGAATACAAATGTGTCGGAACCCATGGTGTCACCACACACTGACTACTGACGACGGACTTCGGTTGATCTGTATATTAGGCAGAGGTGTACCCAGGGCTTAGTCCCATAGTAGGTACACCTAAACTTCTCCAGTTCCTATGTTTTTAAGTCCCATATCCAAAATATTTTTGATTCCACATACAAAATGGCTCAGCTGATCGGCAAAGTATGGGAAGTCGAAATTTTTTTGAGATAAGTATCTCAAATTATGCCATTTTCAAACATTTTAAACGTAACAACATAATCTATCAAAAATCAGCACTTTAATTTTGACCAATTTTATCTGAATTTAAAAAAAATTGTTAACTATACTTCGTATAACAATATTATTCGCTGTTACAATAGTTGTACACGCGGCGCGCCCTCGCGAGATAATCAAATATTGACGAGACGATACTACACCGATCACACATACACGATAAACATTACATCTATACGTACAACAGTTTCAACAAACTTACAAGTACCTGCTCAATAATGTATATTTATGTATACTTATGTATGTATATGTATATTTTAAGGCCACATCTAAAGTGCTTTTAACTTGCGTTAATGAATGAAATTTTATTTTATGTCATCCGCATATAAGCGTGCTTTCAGACGAGCGACGCGTCGACTGGACGTGGACGTGACGTTCGCGTTTGCAGTATGGCTTACGTCAAGAAACGCTGACACCAAAATGCGGTCCGTGTGTATGCTATGTCATTTTTCATATAAAATTCGCCTTCTCGTGAGCGCCGCGTTAATGTTGACGCCGCACCGACATTCATCTGAAAGGACGCTAATTGCAACAGTCCAGTGTAGTGCTCTTAATTATGTGGCCCTATAGATATTAATGTATTATTCGTCAAGAAAATAAACTCAGTATGTTTATATAACAGTGAGTATTGTAGTATCGTAGTGGTAGGCCTCTTTTGCAGGGGACTGCCTGGGGAAGTCATAATTATAATGATTTTATTTGCAGGAATATATATGTACAAACAGGTCTTAAACTAATTTGAATTAGTCCAATACATTCTACCTTCTTGAGGCGTGCAAATTACAATTAAAAATAAATTTTAACTAGATTAGTTAGGTAATAATATCAATGTCCAAAATAATAATAATCTAAATTTCCTTGCAAAATACGTACCTCACCTTTGCCAGTTATTCATCCGCCAAGCAGTAATGTGCAGACATTACTGTAATCCGGTATGAAGGGCAATGTTACCAGCGTTACCTGTGAAGTTACTGAGCATGACGAGGTTCAACAACTAATATCTCAGGGTGACAAGCGCAGTGCAGTGCCGCGCAGAATTTTGAATTTTAAAACACTGGGTTGCACTGTGTCTGATATGGGCGATCATGATGCTTACCATCAGGCACCTGATTTGCTCGTCTTGTCACTCAGTATCATAAAAAAAAATATAGCCCAGATGCGAAAAAGTATATATTTAGAAGGGCCCACTAGAATAATGCTAAATTTCATTGCAATCTTATTTTGAGACATTATTTGCTTTTATAATTGGATAATGCAATAACGCAATAAAAAAATGTTGGTAGGAATTATTGTCTATTAGCCGTGCCTAAACTGTACTAGCAGTTACACTCACGTAGTCATCGCTCCTGCGGGAATATTGAGATAAAAATGTATTCCAGGGTCTAATCTACATACCCATATTATATCTCCTACGTACCAAATTACAGCCCAATCAGTGCAGTAGTTTTTGAAGGAAAAAGAGCAAACAAAAGACTATTATGTCCATCCACTACATCGAACTGCCTCGGTGGCGTAGTGGGCGCATGCTCGACTGCCAATCAAGAGGTCCCGGGTTCGATCCCCAGGTCAGGCATAGTGTTAAATATTGGATTTTTCCATTAGGAATTATCTCAATAGCTGCCTGGAGTCTGGAACTGTGCCCGGTATATGGCAATAGGCTCGCCCCCTATTACATGGGACCAATAACATACTGGCGAAATGTGGGTGTATCTACTCGCTGAGTCCTGGGTACACCTCTGCCTACCCCTTCGGGAAAAAGGCGTGAATGTATGTAATGTATGTATGTAACTACATCGAATCAGAACTATCGAGCCTAGAAATCTAGATGTTTACTATTAAGGACTATTAAGATAGAATAAGTTTATATTTAGAAGTTTTTCAAATAAAAAGGGTCAGGTTGAAATAGAGAATATCTCGAAATGCTCACTACGTGTACCAAGTTCTCAACCTTATATTGTTGTAAATTTTATTTCATAAGTTGTTGTAAATTTTATTTCATAAGTTGTTGAAAACGCTTACTTAGGTCCATAATAAAAATGAAGGAGTCAAGTTGCCTCGATATAAAGTCGGTTCGACCGCTAACACTGGCAGTACCTCTGTCACTGGTACGGCACAAAGGAAACGAAGTAGTTTTCTAGTACATTTATAACAAAGTGTTGACAAACTTGGACAATGGCAACTTAAAGTCCTCGTAATATTGTCCTCTATCCTGTAATATTCTTAGACGCAGTTGTGTTACAGGCGGTCTCTCATCTTGACTACTTTACAATTATTGTTACTGCTGACATCTTAGTGAAGCGGTCAGTCAAACTTTACAGGTACTTTACAGTTTTATTGTTTAAGTTCTTTTCGGGTTTTACTTAAATAGTCGCTTCAATCATATTTATTATAACGCAGAATTAAGATAAAAAAACAGTTTATGAGTTGATACAATATAATGGTAAATTTGTCGTAATATCTTTTAGCAAATACGCAGGTATTACATAAACATTAGTTAGGTATTTTCGAGTACTTTTTACTAAGAATATCATAGGTTTGAGAGTAGTGTAGTACCAGAGACAACAAGTAGAGCAGACCGCGAAGAGGCGCGCCGTGACGCGGTCACACTGCAGATCTCTAACTTTCATTCTGACACTACTCTACTGCGGCTTCCAAGACTATGATCATAGTGTTTTGGACAATAGACATATTAAATAGGTAGAAGGTTTATTCATAATCAGATATTAAAGCAAAATTATTATTCTTTGTACCCGTATGTAGAATGTAGGTGTACAGTTCATTGTTGCAGTTGCATACCTATAAAGATATCGCCTCTAAAGATATGGTTAAGGCGCGGTGCTAAGCAAACTCGCCTTCTCGCTCACACATACCCACATTTTTGAAGATATAAAAAATACTACATGCAATTACGTAAAATAAAGACAAGTAGGTTCTAGAAAATAACAATACAAAGATTCAGTAAAAAATCCAATTGCGGCTGCAGACCAACAGATCTTGGGTTCGATGGTAATAAAATATGATTCTCCCTATTACGTAGGATTTAAAAAATTTAACTGCTGACGTGGAGTGTACCTATTATAGAACAAGGGTCATCGGTACACCTTTGCCTACCCGTTCGGGGAAAAAGGCGTGTTGTCATGTATTGGAAAATCACTTAAAATGTAAGCAAGTAAGCACCGCTATCGCTCTCTCATCAAGTGAGTCCCTAAGTAAGCCGAGGCTCTCACTCTCGTCATATAACTTGTCGGCCACAATCTAACTCGCCTCCCTTGACTGCAGTCTCTGACTCGGTAACATCACGACCGCTCGCCGCTTCACAGGACTCCACTAATTGACAGAGTGCATGCGATCTGAGGATAATAACCGGGTTATACTCTATTTGCTTTGTACTTTGATCATTAAATAAGGTGCTGGCATTCGTAAATCATAATTGAATGATTGGAGGAAGTCAAAAGGGATGATTATGAGTTTCAAATAAAGCAATTTTTTGTTTCATAACTTGTACACAATCGACTCAATTGTCTTTACATGTAATCGGGGCCGAATGTCACCTTATTTTTTTCTATAAAAATCTTGAGCTCCTTTGATATAAGTTACACAGGCTAAATTAAAAACATAATTGATTGAATTTGGCGTTACTTTTCGGAACTCCATTGTAAACTCCTATAACAAGAATATTTAGTTTTTAGTTCCGATTTTTAGTGTCAAAAACTGTAAAACTGTAAACTAAAAATCGGAACTAAAACTAAATATTCTTGTTCTAGGAGTTTAAATTAAAAACACTAATATTATGAGAAAACAAATATAAAAGTATAATATGCTTCATAAAAGATAGTTAATGTTGTAGTATCGTTTGGGTTTGCAACTTTTTCGATAGTGTGCTTTCATATTACATATTCTACTTGCTTGATTGTAATGAAAACATACTCATACAGATACCCGTATACGTATATTTGCACAACACTTGCCTGACCTCGCGGAGATCGAATTCGCATTTCGAAAGCATTCGCCCACAATGCCACCGATGCAGTCTTCACCGAAAAGTTCCAAGTAAAAACGAAAATTAACCAGTGTTAAACAATTCGTTCACCCTCTTACTGAAATCATTATACCGGGTTGAAAATGTGGCAGGTATCTTCTATCCTAGAAAAAAACATAACTTTTTGGTGGTGAATCCGCGGGGCGTGACTACGAAAAATAAGATAATTATAATTATGGTATAAAATTAAAGCTAATAATGGAAATAATCTAAGGATTAAAAAAACCGTTCAATGAGTACGCACCGTGAGCCGGGTAGCTGGTGACGTCACGCCCACAACTTATCAACGAGCCGAGAATTTTCAATCTAACTTTAAGTTGGCAAGTTGAACATAGGATCGGATCCGCGGCGCGGCGCCGTATCGCGATACATGGTACACGGTGCGACCTCCTACCTCTCCTCTCTTTCGTTACTTGTTACAACTACTCGCGTGAGGGCCAAATATTTAACATACTTTTTGTTTACAAGATTGTTTACCATTAGCTATATAGCTTTGGCTCGTGGATTCATAAAAACTACTATCTATGTGTTTTTGCTTATATAATTTTACACCAAACCAAATTTTAACAGATTCTGTTCAGTAGTTTTGGCGCGATACATTAACAAACAAATTCATAATAAATACTGCCGAATTCACAAAATATAATTATTAAAGGGATACAGGAGTATAATATATTACACGTCACATATATTAGGCCCACTTGCATGTTTATGTAATTAAGCCGATGTTAGCTAACTCATGGTTAAATACATAATTTATATTTCGCCATCAACGTTTAGAAGCAAATCTATTCCTGAGTTTATAAACTAACCACATAACCAATTCGTTTAAACCTGATTTCAAGGTGGGCCTTATTTGTATAAATTAAAATATTTATACAAATATATTTTTGTTAAAATGTATGAAAAAAAATTTTCCTGTAGTTAAATATAAATGCTTTTTACATGTTATAATGAGGTTTTATTTTGGTTTAAAAATACATTATCTGATTTAAATGTAGTAAATTCATGAACACAGCTACAGAGTGTAATCGAGTCAATGTTTTGAAGCAGATCATTTAACGGCGACTGACTTCGATAAACAACTGAGCTCTGAGCTCTGCGCTCACTGCAATTATTACGTTACATACTACTATATATTATAGATATTGAATCTCATGAGAATTGCGAGTGCCTGCAGGTCGGTTAACAAAAGTTGGCGCCGTTACAGTTCACACCCCAATACAATTTAAATTTTTAGTAAGTACGTAATTGAAAACTGTATTCATAAAATATTTTACAAGTGTTCGAAACAAAACAGCATCCAAAAATAAAAATGAATTTTGTTCGCGAATTGGCGGTCGCATGTGCGTTATTTATGAATTTCAGAACAAAACCGATCAAACTTTGCGAAATATGGATGTAGATTCGCATTCCGCGCGTTACCGTTAGCTTCCCTTCCTGGAAGAATGTTGGATTACGGAACTGTTTACTCACATTTTTGTATTTTTTCTCATCAGCGTAGTTTCAATGATTAAGATGCTTTTTATATCGGATACTACGAATAGCAACGTTTATGTTTTTATTTACAGTTTCTGTGAAAAATAAGTTTTACATCATTCATTATAGTAACCATATCAATCCAATTTAAGTAAAAATATAACATACTAGCTGTGCCCCGCGGTGTTACCCGCCGTTACAAAGTCATCACGAGATGAAATTGATAGACATTGACAGAAGCATAACAAGTTCACAATTCTACACAATCCTAAAATAAAAGTTTTTAGCGTATAAACGTTAGACATCAAATTAAGTAATCTACGATATTCTCCATTCCCTGCATCTGGAATCTCTGCTGTCTGGAAGAGATCTCTCTTAGCGATAAGACCGCCAATTGTTGCACTATTTGTTTTTAACGTATTTATTATTATTTTTATTATTAAGGTTTCTTGTTTGTGATTTATTTATTGATAATAATAATTGATAAATGTCAAAAGATAAATAAAATTAAAAATTAAAATAATAAAAATTCTAAAAGTACAGTCATATCACAACAAAAAATACTAAAAATTAACACCTACCAACGTGATATACCAATAAAGAGTTTATTAAAATATATCAAACATTGTAATTTGAAGACCGAGTCTAGCTTACATGATAACAATGTACCGACGCAAGTAAGAGTCACAAATCTATTTACTGCATTTCTATTCACGACGTTTCTGGACTTGTTATTTTCTGCATAAATGTAGAGATTTCTTGCTCTCGCTACTCGACAGCATGATACGTAGAGCTGGCCGTGTGATAAACAGGGGGTGCCCAGATGAATACCTGCCACTTTCAGGGTTGACCTTGACTTTCATTTATTATAATCGAGAAGGCTACTTTCAACGGGAACTGCAAGCGTTTGAACTGGAAGGGCAGGTTAGTTGGTATAGCCGGATTCTCGGTATCAATACAGTCTCTCCTTTACCATCGCCGGTGAGAATAGTGACCTGCACAATGTGCCTTTTCAGCTCTGTGATTTGTAACTTGGTGCCGTTGCATATTCTTGGCGCATCCAGGTTATGCATCAGTATAACAGGCGCACCAACCTTCAGCTGAGATGAGATGGTACCCCCGACAGATAAAGTGAGTTTATAAATTCTACGGGGTATGTGATTGCAGTATACCGTATATCCTTACAACTGGACTGAATGGAAATCTATGGGGGAGGCCTATGTTCAGCAGTGGACGTCCTGTGGCTGAGATGATGATGATGATGATGATGATAATGATGTGATCGCTTCGTCACTGGTCATCGCTGTGTCGATATACATGTTGGTACTTGGTCAATCTCTTTTTAGGGTTCTGAACCCCAACGGGGTGCCGAAGGAATCCCATCATCTATCTGTTATTATTTATAATCTAGATATCTATTGCATACCATCATCAGGTTATCTGTGAGAAATTCCGTGTTCCTTATTGTTTCATGCTTTAACAATAATTATTGCCGCCCACGTTCCCTTAACTAAAAACCTTTAATATATGATACCTAAATATTTTCAATACGTAATAATCATATATAAACAAAGTACCTAATGAACAGCAGCAGTGAGGTTAACCTATTTAGGAACTGTTAAATAAATAGATTAAGAATACATAATATTATATCTAAGCCACATATTGGTATTTCTGGAAAACGATCAGTTACCTCTTAAGACGACAAATTGAAAATATTGGCGGTAGAGATCTCAATATTTCTCAGCAACTACAAAACATTTGGAACTAATGTTTATGTTTTTACATTTATCATGATAATTACATCATTTTGGTAATTGGTTTACATGATTGGTTAACTTTTACAGCATAGAAAAAAATATCAAAGACGGCTCTATAAAAATAGAGATTCTCATTCTACAGGGAAATGAGACCGATTAATGCCCCTAAATTTTTTGTACAGATTAATCAATGCTCAGATTTCAATGTTTTTTTTAAATTTGATTTTATTAAATTAGCAATAGTTTTTATTTTATTCGAGAAATATTGTTTTGGCGTAATATACAGGAGTGTGAGCGGGTTGCGGGACTCAGCGCACGATTTTAGATTCATTATTTAACACTGCGTCACCTTAAAAACAAAAATAAGTAAGTATAATAAAATAATGAATTTAGTTGTTTATTGATCATCATATTATTTTTCTGAATACCTATATTTATTTACGAAAACTACTCATATTATAAATATTATAAAATAGAAATTTAGGATTTAGCAAATACATACTGTTAGCTGTAATCCATTGTAACTAATTCCTTAGGCTATACGGCTGACACTGAAGGAACTACAGCACAAGAGCAATATTAGTGTAGGTCTGTAGGTTACCAATTTTTCTGAAATTCAGTTAAACCAATGTATACCTAACTGCTACAACATTAAACAATTATTAACTTAACCTCTAGTATTTTGTAATAATACATACATATACATTCTTATTCTATTTTTCCCGAAGGGGTAGGCAGAGGTGTACCCAGGACTCAGTCCCATAGTAGATACACCCACATTTCGCCAGTATGTTATTGATCCCATGTAATAGGGGGCGAGCCTATTGCCCTCTACCGGGCACAGTTCCAGACTCCAGGCAGTTATTGAGACAATTCTTAATGGAAAAATCCAATATTTAACACTGCCTGACCTGGGGATCGAACCCGGGACCTCTTGATTGGCAGTCAAGCATGCGCCCTCTACACCACCGAGGCAGTTTTGTAATAATACTTACTTAAATTTTGTACGTAACTTTTTGAGTGAAATAAATTTATTTTATTTCATTTATTATTTTATTTAGTTGATTGAAACAATGCACTGCAATGGAGCGGCACGAGACAGCATGCTGCATGCCGATGTTGACATACATCTCTTTACCAACTGTTTCTTTGATGTTCGACTTTCAAAATAAATTAAATATTATACACACTTTACCTAAATTACTATAGCGTACCTTTTGCCAGTTATGTTAAACAACATTCTGTTTTAAATTAATATATAAAATGTTAAAGCTGAAACGTCGCTCCAAAATGGCAAATGTGTCGTCATAAATATATAAAAGAATTGCTTTCAACTCGGCCACGTTCCGCTTTTAAACTTGACAATAAATAAAATCCGCACTATTGAAGACTAAAAGCAACAATATCGAGGTAATACGGATAGGAAGGCTCCGACGGAACACAAGAAAAACATAAAAACAGCCAACGTCTCGTAGCATCCGGGAATGTCGGCCGAGGTATCTCTCGCCTCGCCTCGCCTCGCCTCACACCGCACCGGCCCGGGCGCTGGTCACAGATTGACGGCTTTTGTTTCGGTGACGTTCTTCCAAGGTAATTGATATTTTACTTCGGTTGTTTAGCTTTATAAGATTTTCTTATAAATAACCTTAGTTTTTAAGGTTCCGTGCCTCAAAAGCAAAAAAGGAACCTTTATAGGATCACTTTGTTGTCTGTCTGTCTGTTTGTCTGTCCGTCTGTCAAGACACTTTTTCACGGGAACGCGTGGAGGTATCGAGTTGAAATTGATATTAAATACTCAGGTCTGCAGTCCCTTGTGGTCATTAAAAAAAAACATACTTCTAAGTTAATAACGCAATCAAAATTTATGGCAATTTTACTGAATATTTCCATATTTTGCGCGTATGAAATGCGTATCAAAATTTAGTCGCTAACATTAACGTTATCGTGGCGCTGATATGCGAGGCATTGGTTTGCGAGCTGTAGGGCAAAGTTCGAATCTCAGTACGAGTTCACTTTTTGGATTTTATTTTATACATACATATAGGTTTTTATAAAACGATTTTGTTTACAGAAAAATCCCAAAACCGTAAAAATTACAAAAAGAAAATTGTGATTACTAACATGCTTGCTGTAGTTTGCAATTAGATGACGCTGTATGTTGTTTTAAATTGCGGTAGGGTTCTGTTCAAGTATCCTGGTCAAGTATCCTAAGTGCCTTAACAATTTATTTTCTATGCAATAGGTAGCAAACAAGCAAACAGGCCGCCTGATTGTAGTTAAATTTTAATGATATAAAGAGCTTTTGGGTATCTAGTATCTATGGCTAAGGTAAAAAACCTTCAAATAATAACATAAGACTTTTGCTAGTTATTCATCCGCCAAGCAGTAATGTGCAAACATTACTATGTTCCGGTATGAAGAGCAATGTTATCAGCGAAATGACTGGGCATGACGAGTTTCAACAACTAATATCTCAGGATGACAGGCGCAGTGCAGTGCCGCGCAGAATTTTGAAATTTAAAACACTGGGTGGCACTGTGTCTGATATTGGCAATCATGATGCTTACCATCAGGCACCTGATTAGCTCGTCTTGTTACTCAATATCATAAAAAAAAAACAATGCATAGTACAGTATTATATCCTCCGTATTCTAACTTGTGAAATATTAGCACGTTATGTGTCAGCAAGCTTGTTACGTCGAAGCCTTTTGTCGCGCTCCACATCTAGCTAATTAGCATCGAAGCGCTTTATCTAGGCGATTCAGCGCTGCAGCGTGGCGCGAGTCTGTTCACAATTCATACGGATTTGGAGAGTGGAAAGTAGGTGCAGGTGGAGTTTGGCACAGATACAGAGTTGTGAGAACAGTTCAGCTGCTGACGTTGGATTAGAATAAATTTAGAATTATAGCTTTTGATGTTAGAATACAAGGGAATTATGAAGAAACTATTTTTTAATATCTGTGTGTTACTATTATAAAATTTGGAGGTTAACATTTATTGTCAAAGTGACGTTTAAATTGGTTCTACTTAAATAATGGTAATAATAATATAACATTTAAGAATTATGAACTTGGGTAAACTCACCCAAGTTGTTTGTAGAAGCTCTTTATTCAGTCCAATTTAATTACCTTCATAAATATGAAGGCATCAACTAATTTTCATTTTATTATCATATAAATTAGGCATCAAATTTTGTTAGGTGTCTTATTACTCAATTTATGAGTGAACTCTCGGTGCTCGGTAGTTAACTCGGAATTGCTTTAAGAAATTAAAATATTTCATTGCCTCCGTTATGGGGGTACGAGGAGCTATGGCGGGATAGGCGGGATACATTTACTTTGTTTTATGGCGTAATATTTGCTCATCATTTAAACATTATTTAATATATAATATAAATATGAGGACGGGTATAGATGATATTATATGAGGATGTTATCTTCAAAATAATAAGTACTATTTAAAAATAATAACTGTTTCATTATAATATTGTCATCGGAACTATACGGAAGGTATGTATCAAACAGTCAAAAGTAAACAGGCTACTATCACAATTCACAATATGAATATTCTTCCCATTTCATATTGTATTTTCTTTTTATGATAATAAGTAACAAGACGAGCAAATCAGGTGCCTGATGGTAAGCATCATGATTGCCCATATCAGACACAGTGCCACCCAGTGTTTTAAAATTCAACATTCTGCGTGGCACTGCACTGCGCCTGTCACCCTGAGATATGAGTTGTTTAATCTCATCATGCCCAGTAATTTCGCTGGTAACATTGCCCTTCATACCGGAACACAGTAATGTTTGTACATTACTGCTTGGCGGATGAATAATTGGCAAAGGTATGGTACTTCCCCAGGCGACCTCCTGCTAAAGAGGCCTACCACTACAATTTTTTTTTCAAGCGCCAAATTTCAAGCGAATAGACCGCTTAGTCTATGGAAATATAAAATATTATAGGCTACACATCAGTTTTAAAATTTGATCCAAACACACAAACAGACCTAAACAACAACAGGTCAAGTTAATGGGTACTGTTTCATTAATAGATATATCATATTCATAGTATTCATGATATTATGTATCATTTTACTTTTGAAGATGTCTCATACAAACGTGCGCCAACTCCACAGACCGGGCCAGACTCCTGGCATTTGAATCTGGTTTTTGGTTGCAAGCAATCCCATCTTTCAATACTTTATACAATATTAGATCCATCTACTTTTCGTCTCTCAGCTTGCGTTTGGGTGCACCTTGCTATGTAGCTCACCGTTGCCAGTGTGGTACTGCCGTCGACGAACTCGGTCACCACAGTCTCTCGTGTTCTCGAAGTGCTGGACGGATCTCCCGCCACGCTAGCCTCTGCCGGGCTTTTACCAGCGCCAATGTACCAGCCGTTCTCGAACCGTACGGTTTGGTGCGTGACGATGGTTTACCATCGAGAACGAGGGTCATACCGTCAGATCTTTTAAGATCTGACGGTATGACCCTCGTTCTTTGGAAGCTGGCCAGCGGCCGCTGGTGTGGGACGCTACTTGCGTTGACACAATAGCGCCGTCACATGTACCAGAGACCCAAGGTACGGCTGGTGCGGCGGCGGGTTCTGCCGAGCAACGCAAGCGCAGCAAATATGCAAACCTCGGTAGCGGTTACGCATTTGAACCGTTTGGAGTCGAGACTCTGGGACCGTGGGGTTCGGCAGCTCACCGTATTTTCAAAAATCTATCTGAGCGCTTGGTAGAGGCGACGCGTGATCAAAATGCTGGCTCTGGCTCAACGTATAAGCATTGCTATTCAACGTGGCAATGCCGCCAGTATCTTGGATACGCTGCCATCTGACAGTGGTTTAGAGCACTTGGATTTTCTATAGGCTGACATGTCGGCCTGTGGATTTTCGAAGTGTTCTATGGTATAGTGTATTTATTTTAGGGTAAATAGTGAGTAGGTAGCTCTATTGTTTAGTCTTTTTTCAATAAAGGCACTCTGCCTTTGAGTAAAAAAAAACATTATAATAAGTCACTACATCGTACACTTAGATCGTTGAGAGAATATTTTAATTTTGTAACAGAAACATCATTGTCATCATAATAATTGATAATAACTTCAGATAATATACGAATCTAACACAGACACTGAAAGACACATGAACAAAGACTCAGACCGTAAGCACATCAGCCATAAATGCCGTTTCACACGATCAAAAGTACAAAAATCACAAAATGAGGTAAAATACAACTTGTGACATAATAATATATGAATTGGCTAACAAGAACTATTTTTCGTAAGGAAATCTCTATTGTAATATAACAGGAACTCATTTTATGTATCCTTAATAAAGTATTTAAACAGACATGTGTGTAGAAGGAGCCAGTTCATTGTTCCCTCGACCAAGACACAACAATAAAGTGAAGGTAATGGCCCACAAACAAGGTGGTTAGTGTTAAAGGTTGCTAAATGGCTGTAAAGTGGGACATTAGGGCTATTTAGTGCAGGGAGTGTGATGACGTCATTACCGCCGGAACTACATTTGCACCGTCTTCTCTCGCCCTATAAAGCTAGTGTATATAATATAGTTATTGTATGTTATTGTTGTAGTGTAGCAGGCCTATAATATGAATTTAATCACGCATTTTTCTCAAAGGAATAAGCAGAGGTATACCTCTTCTTACCCCTTCGAAAAAAATGCGATACCTAATGAGACTGAGTACCCATTAGGTACCAGGTACACCCACATTCGCCAATATGTTATTGGTCCCATTTAATAGGGGGCGAGCCTTTTGCCATCTACCGGGCACAGCTCCAGACTCCAGGCGGTCATAGAGAAAAAATATCTAGCCCAAAGTATATACATACAAAGTATGAATAGCAGTTCAATGTGGCAATGCCGCCAGTAACCAGTATATCTTGGGGACGCTGCCATCTGACAGTCATTTAGAGGAATTGGCTGATTGTCGAAATGTCGTAGTGTATTTAGTTAGAGTAGATAGAAGTGGGTAACTACTCTTTAGTATTTTTTCATTACAGGCTCACAGGCTTACAGGCTCAGTGAAAAAACGGGAAAATCTAATAACACAGTTGCCTAATGGCACCACCAGACACCGGACGTACTGTATATAGAAATCATCAAATTTTTATGAATATGAATTTATGGTAATAATTATTAGAAAAGAGATGCTTACGATAATATTAACAATGTTTATAATATCATAATCAACCAGCTTTTGATATCAAAGATTTATCAAAGTTAATTAAACTGTTTGATTATAAGTGTTTCACAAGTCGGCGGCGCGTGGAGTTAGCTCCGATCTCGAGCGAGCCTTCTTCTGATCCTCGTCGGTACTTGTCGGTACCTACTCGAGACTCGGCGAGCTGCAGTGAAACTTTATCCGTCTCAGATTGCGACTGTTGCCGGTGGATTGCTTATATCTAGACTTAACTACTTACTGAGTTGAAGTTCTTTAGGAGCCAAACGTAAACAGTGAATGCTTCTGGAATAAGATCTCTTTCATGCAAATTATGGAATATAGTTTTGAGATTATTGAGCAAGTTCAGCAAATAATTTATATATAGCATTTTTTGATTTGGTATAATTACAATAAAGCATTATAGCAATTTATACATAATATTTATTATATTATAAGTATTAGTACGTGTTAGTTCGTTTAACGGCAAACAATACTAATGGTTTTTCCATAATATATCTTTCTGATATTGTAAATTTCAAATTTCACTACAATGTAAAAAGTTACGTTTACAGGTAAACAATACGCTAGCGTGTTCTAACTCGACCCTAGCGCCATCTAGATGGTACAAAAGAAACACCGCTAACGCTGTTTGATGTGAAAGATATAAAGTAATATTGATTTTTTCAACATTGCATACCAATATTTTTTCTATACTTCCCTAGAGTGTAAATCCTACCAATATTATAAATGCGAAAGTTTGTGAGGATGGATTGATGGATGTTTGTTACTCTTTCACGCCAAAACTACTGAACCGATTGGGCTGAAATTTGGTATGTAGGTAGTTTAGACCAATGTTCCCACGGGAACGAGGACTACGCGGGTGAAACCGCGGGGCAAAGCTGGTCACCTATATTTTTATTAAATAAACTTAAGTTTTTTTTAACTTTTAAACAAACCTCTCCAAATTAAGACTACTAAAAATACAATGTATTATAATATATATAGGTATAAAGAAACGCGGATTTTATTTATGTCCCCAAATTTACACATTATCCTTGAAAATAGCGCTTACAGTAAAAAGTGTTCGGGAGCCGACGCTGGTTCATACAATAGTTTCGGCGCTCAAATGGAATATTTACTGAGAGCGGGCACGTGGCGCTGCTGCACAATATGCACGTACTCGTGAATAGTGCACCTCTTTGTGCACTGAATGCTCTTCTATCACAGACGGTGTAATAAAGGCAGACGCAGGGTTTAAAAAAAAACAAAACTGAGGCCAATCCCAGTAATATGTACTAAAAAGTTACTCAAATGCTATGTTTCTTGATGAGTATGTAGCCAAAAGAGCATGTCTCATAATGGCCATTAATAAGTCTTACATGACTGCCTCGGTGGCGTAGTGGTTCACACATTGAGTGGATTTACAAATGCTACTGCCGCTCATGAGGTCCTGGGTTCGATTCCCAGGTCAAAGTGTTATTGAATTGTTCCATAAAAATTTTGCTCAATTACAGCTTGAAGGCTGGGATTGTACCCGGTAGGGGGCGAGCTATTTACACGGGACTTAAAAAACATAACCTGCTCCTGGGTATACATCTGCCTAATCCTTTGAGAAAAGGCGTTGTTCTGGAAAAGTCGTTGTTTTGGACTTTATTAAGTCATACTGTGCCTTTAAGAGAATAATTTGTTATAATATAAAGAAAACGTAACACTCGTATAATTCGTATTCCTAACCTTATCGTCAATTTTGTTTTTGCAGCGCGGTATCTGTCTTTACCCCTACCATCTGTGGCTATTACATCCAGCGTCACTGACGACTCACGCTGTGAAGTATATAACACGGGAGATACTTGAACTAATACGAGTGCACTCTTTATGTCGTGTTGAGTAATGTGCTACATGATTTACTACTTTTAATGCTTTATACTTTGCTCTACGTTTTGGATAAAATGCTTTTTGATAATTTATTGATACTGGCAACTTTATTCAGGGTTTAGTGCTCTATATGTACTTACCTAAATAGTACATACTATTGAGGATGATAGTTATAATTGTACCTAGGTACCTACTCTTAAAATGTATCTAAAGTATACATATATTATTAACTACTTAACAAAATAAAATTATAGAATTAACATTAGTTAATTGAAATATATGTATAACTATGGTTAATATAATGCTATTATTTACAAAATATAACATAACATACAATCACGCTTATAATAATCCAAAAATGTAATATTATACCAATAGCCTTCTCAACCGCTCAACCAACTAGTGACATCTGGATAAGGGTAGTGAAAACTCCTCGCGGTTCAAAATTCAGTATTTCTAAAGTAAAATACAAACAGAGTAGAAACCTTAACAAATAACTTACATCACAGTCTTTTCGTCCTTCACTTTCCATATACTGCCGACAGATGTCAGTGTATATTATTCATCATAATGATATAATATGCACAATACTTTTATGTCGGTGTTTTCACTGATCATACATTATTATCAAAAACGTATTATAGAAATAAAAGAAGTCATTTAAAAGTTTACACTCAAATATTGAGAGGAAGACACTGCGCCTCTTGTTAATATAGTATAATAATATTTGTATAATTATGTCAACAAACAAATATGTACATCATTTGACAGTGATGTTTTTGTTTGCTACCTGATCTTTTGATTCTCAGCCGAAGGACGTCCTCTGCTGGATGGATTTCCATGTAGTCCGACTGTAAGCGGCTTGTATCCAGCGTGTTCCTGCGGTCTTTATTACTTCGTGTGTCCACCTTAACTAAGCTTAAGCTGCACTTGCCGTTCCGTAGTCTCCAGCAAATATGTTTAATTAAACAATTAGATGAAGCTATTATAAATAAGAAACGGCGTGATGATACCGAGTACCGGCTTTAAAATATTGCTCCACCCTCTTTAACCGTGGTTGCCGTAAGAGTCGGCTCAAGGTGTTCAGATCCAGAGGACGGGCAGCATCGTCCTCTACATAAAACCATCGATCATCGCTTGTCAACCCGCCTGCCAAGCGTGACTAGTATTGGCAAACCCCCTAATACGGGGGAGGCCTATACCCAGCAGTGGACTTTCTTCGGCTGGGATGATGATGATAAGAAATAAAACCATGTCTTTTTTGTAATCGTTTTATTTGTCTTCATAAATAGTTAATGTTCTCAATGTTGCGATCGGCAAATTTGATATATATTTAATGTGTATTATTTGAGAATATTAATGATACATACATAACGATGTGTCTGATGATTTAAAAACAATGAAAAAATGCCTTTACACCTTTTATAAAAGTTAATTGAAATAACAATAATAATAGCGCCTAAATAAAACGAGCCGTGCCGTGTGGGTCTCGGATATATGATAAATAATAGGGCCACCTCTTTCTCATCCCGTGGGAGCCGTGAGACTCAGCTTAGGCACGTATACGGAGAGTGTGCAGCAGCGCTCTCCAGCACCAAGTATCCCAACCACTGCTGTGGTCATCGAGCCGCACAACAAGCGTGGTGATCTAGGCTAAATGTGTCCATATGAATATTTAATGTCGTTCTATGGGGGAGGCCTATAGTCTATGTTCAGCAGTGGACGTCTTCCGGCTGATGATGATGAATGAAACGAGGCATACAATAAAATCTTGGTTTGTTTTTTTGTGAATAATATCAAAAGAGCATCTTATTTCAATGATTAAAAGCATCAACTGGTATCATGATTTTTATTCTTTACCTTTATAAATATAATGTTTTGACAATGACTTTATAGAAGCGGGTAAACATTTGAGTGAAACATCAACAGACTATACTTACTCTACCGACATTCAACTTCAATATAATAATTACAAATACGATTCTTTTCTAAGGCAGTGTTTAACAATAATTACATCATTATGGCGATAGGTGATCTTACAACGCTTTCAGAAATAATAACGCATGTTTATTGGAATAGCTTTATTATTTATTTGTCTATAATAATGTCATTACAAATTGAAGGTGTGAAAATCAGGTCTTTAAACTTATTAATAAACCATAAAACTCCGTGTGTCGTAAGTCTCACCTATTGCGAATGCAAATCCAATGTACTCGCTAAAAGGCAACTTGTTTACAGTAATATCAATCATTATAATTATTATTAATGTTCATCATTAATTATAAGTAAACTCCATATATTACACAGCACTAATATATTCGTACCTCAATAGTTATTGTTCGGTAGGAAGTTTTAATGGTAATTAACAGGACAGGGGACCTCTTAGCAGTTTGACACAATCCTATGGAAAATTTAACAAATCGATGTTATGCATTTCCCTGTTTCTTCCGAACAAAATGAACCTTATTGATATATATTATCACAGAGGAGATGACCTCTTTCATCCTGATCTGTGTATATTATATATCCTGATATTTTTAAGACGAAGTTCACCTTATAGGTGGACGTCTTACGCTGCGCTTGCCGGTTCGTGGTCTCCATTCGAGAACTTTGCAGCCCCATTGGCCATCAGTTTTACGTGCTATGTGCCCTGCCCATTGCCACTTCAACTTACTAATCCGCTGGGCCACGTGGATAACTTTCGTTCGTCTACGGATCTCCTCATTTCTGACTCGATCTCAATATGGATAAATTTATAGGATGGGTTAATTATATTTGGAGGAATTAGAGGAAAACAAAATATCGATAAATTTATAGGATGGGTTAATTATATTTGGAGGAATTAGAGGAAAACAAAATATCGATAAATTTATAGGATGGGTTAATTATATTTGGAGGAATTAGAGGAAAACAAAATATCGATACATTTATAGGATGGGTTAATTATATTTGGAGGAATTAGAGGAAAACAAAATATCGATTAGGTAAATATTTCATGGGATCGTGTCAAATTTCGTAAAATCAAATTGTAGTACCTTGAATACGCTCTTAAGTACAATCATATTTATATTCGGTTGGGTTTAGCGTATAATATTATTATATTCTACAATCCAGACATTGTACATTTCTGAAGACTAGAGAACATCTATAACAAATTTTGCTTCTAAGTAATGAAAAAAAAACAAATATCAAAACTATGATTATGACACGAAATCATGTAATTAATTACATTTATTATTATACACATTAGTTAACCTTAAAAAATATAGGTACTTTACACGTCATAAACCCTTAACTGATAAATAATTATCACATTATTATTTTCTTAGAAGTGATCTATTTCAGCAACATTCAAACAACATAAATAATTTAATGACTCCATAACAATGACTAATTTTGATATAGTTTCGATCATTATTACCGTTTTCGATAATAATATAAAATTCTTTATTATTTTCGATCCAATAATGATATAGCGTTACGGCAACTTCACCCATTTGCATTACTTTGTCGCATCACTCACACGGGAGATCGCACGATAAACGCGTCCGCTCCGTATCGTCCATACGAACGTGAATATATCACGATCCACTCACAAAATAAGTCCGCACGGCGGGTCGCCTCTACGCGGAAATCAAATCGACAGTTTTAAAATTTCATTAAAATCGCGCAAGCTCATCTTCATCGTTTCTCTTCGACGGCTGCGAGAAGATACACCGAGATGTAAACCGCAACCGTCGTCCGCGAGGAGGAAGGGAGAGTCGTCATATTGCATGTGCCGGAGCGAACGATCTCACCGTCCGCTCGTGTGTCGTGTCCGAGATGACATCTTCGAGTCCGCGGTCGCTCGCGGCGCCGCCTCGCCCGACCGCACCGGGGCCGCGGCCAGTACGGCCTGGACGGTGCACTACTGCACTACACGTCGAGCTGCGCGAGGAAGGTGGCCACGCGGTGCGGGGGCGGGCGGGGCCGGGCCGGCGCCACCGAGTCTATGTCGGCGTGCTCGCGCCGCGCGTGCCCCCCCGCCCCCGCCCCCGGCCCCGGCCCCGCCCCCGGCCCCCCCGGCAGCAGCAGCGGCACGGGCAGCAGCTCGGGCATGACGCTGTGGTGCGTCACCAGCGCCGACAGCGACGTGAACTCCTTCGTGAAACCCTGCGTCAGAGGACGTCATCGTAACGTCGCCGGAGCGATACTCACCGAAGCGCGAGAGCCTCGGGTCTCGCACGTCCGAGGGTCGGGAGCGGCGCACCTTGATCTTGTACCCCTTGGGCGTCCGCAGTATGAGGTAGTGCGCGATGCCCCCGCGCGTGAAGTCCCGCGGCACGCGCACGGAGAGCGCGCAGCAGCCGGCCTGCGTCGTGCTGCCGCGCACCAGGAAGGCGCCGGGCGGCTGCCCCGCCAGCACCTCCAGCGCTATCTGGAACGGGACACATGTACCCGGGACTCCACCCCGCGGGAGATACGCCCGCATCTCGCCGGTTACAATTTTGAATTCGTATGTGATGGGAGACAATAGGGGGCGAGGCCCTAGCCGTCGACCGGACGCAGAGCCGGTCTCCAGGTTATATATATACCACTGAGACAATTTCTAATGTATAAAAATAATACACTATATTGCCTGGGAATCGAACCCGGGGGTCTCGTGTTCGGCGGACGCGCTCGCGTCCACTACGCCGGCGAGGCGATTCGATCGATTCGAAAAAAAAAAGAAACACCGTCGCTGTGGGTCATTCCACCATCGATACCGTTCAGTATTCGGGTAAAGACGAGATGCGGCGTATGAGGTCAGAAGAGAAGAGCACAGCGGCGGCGGTGACGCACCTCCCTCGGTATCCCGTGCTGGAACCACGGCGCCAGGCGCAGCTCGGGCTCGGCGCGCGGCAGGTTGTTGTTGCTGTTGTTGTTGTTGTTGTTGTTGCCGGAGGCGCGCGACCCGCTCGAGGACGCGCCCGAGGACGACGTCGTGCCGCTGCACGCCGCCGACCCCGACCCCGACCCCCTGCAGGAACACAAACATTCACGGTTTATACTCATCGCTTCCGACGACCTATGGAGCGAACTGTGCTCGGGGTTTTTTTGCAAGACGAAATCCGGAATGAAAAGATCCGCAGAGAAACGGGAGTCACCGACGTAGCTCGCAGAGTATGCGAGTTGAAGTGGCAACGAGCAGGCCACATCGCTCGGGGTGCGTGCAGGAAACCTCCCCGGGGTGCATCCTGCGGGCAATGGCGTCTGGCAACAGACGTCCGTCTGTTCGTCTGTTGCCAGACGCCGGCCGATATCTTGCTACATGGGCTGTAGTGGGCTCTGCAGTGAGTAGACCGCCACGCCCGGGAAGAGCGCCTCCGCGTGTCCCCATGAAGTAAGCATGGGGCACAGCGGACGGCGCGGACGGACTCAATTGAGCCCCGCCGAGAGATGGTTTCTCTACTTTCCGCTATGCAGATCCACCCCTGCACGGGGGCAACTAGAGAACCCCTGCGCTCGTTGCGCGAGGTGGTGGGCGCCGTGAGCTGCCGTCCGGCCGACGTGCCGCCAGTCTCACGTTTCAATATCTGTCATCATGGGACCCACCCGTTATGGAGATTGTTACACGTGCTGAAGTCTGTGCCGTTGTGTCCGTGTGTGAAGGGATCGTCCCGGCGCGGGGCGGGGGGCACGGGGGGCACGGGGGGCACGGGGGGCGGGGGGGGCGCGGGGGGCAGGGGGGGCTCGCGGTTGCTCTCCCTCGTGCGCGCCTCCGCCTCCGACGCCTCGTTGATGTAACCGCCCGTCATGCACAGGGGGATGTTCGTCGGACTGGAATCAAATTATAATTAATCAAAGACTTATTAATCATCATCGACATTTCAACCGTAGAACGTTCATTGCTAGGCATAAAACTCCCCCACATTTCCATCTAAAAAAAAATTATTTTGTTCCATCGCAAGCGGCTCGCGTTGAGCGTGTTCCTGTGGTTTTTATCAGGGCGTTTGTTCCCTCGACGCTCGTCCGAGTCTCCATTTGAGAACCTCACAGCCCCATCGGCCGTCAGTTCGACTCGACTAGATGTATGCCACAGCTCTGTGTGTACTGACGTGGTGGGCGTGTCGGCGACGAGCGGCGTGGAGTCGTCGTCCTCGGGCTGCAGCAGCGCGCCCGAGAGCCCCCGCGCGAGCCGCTTCATGAGCGGCTGCCGCTCCCCCCCGCCCCCGCCCCCGCCCCCGCCCCCGCCCCCCAGCCGGCGGTAGCAGTGCAGCTCCGTGGGGGACGCGGACTCCTCCGAGCTGCTCGGGCTGGGCTCGTTCGCCGGCTTCCTCGACGCGCCCGCTACCTCGCATTTTGCCGGGGACCTAGAAGATTATTGATAGATGATAGATCGCGTTTATAAAATTTAGAATCGACGGAAAAGTTCGGTCCGCGTAGTCTGGTGGTTTCGCATTCTATGTTCGTCCGAAAATGTTAAACTAATTCAATAGATGTCGCTGTTGAAACTGGTAGGTTTACACGAACTCGTTGAACGTTTACAGCGGCTCTGTTTGTTGAATACGATTACGCCACGATAGAATAAACCATACCTATTCCCACAATGCGGGTAGTGGCCGGTGATCCCGGGCAGGGAGGCGGGCGCCCGCACGCCCATGCCGCCGCACTCGCTCCCGCTCAGCTCCTTGCTCTGAAATTGTATAGTGTCGATGAGAATCTGCGCCCGCTTGATAACGGCGCGCCGCCTATATTACATGGGACTTCAAATATAACCCTAAGACATACATAACCTTTCGGTGGGAAAGCCGTATTTTGTATGAAGTTTTGATAAACATTGCATCTTACTGAATTTTATTGCACTCCTCGGTGGCGTAGTGTTTCGGAATCGTTACTGCCGATCATAAGGTCCCGGGTTCGCTTCCCAGGTCAGGCAAAAAGTGTTATAGATTTTCCATTAGGATTATTCTCAATGACAGCCTGGAGTTTGGAATTGTGCCTGGTTGATGGCAATAATAGGCTCCATTTCACATGGGATTTAAAAATATAACTGGCGAAATGTGAGCCTTCCTATGGAACCGAATCCTGGGTGCATTCCTCCGCCTGCCTACCTTTTTGAGAAATTGGCGTAATGTTTTTGTTATTTTATTTTTCTCTTATGTTTGTCTCGAATGAAATTAACGACGCTCACGACTCGGAAAGCATCGAGCTGTCGGCTGAACTGATTAAGTAGCCGTTTGCTTAAAACCTTTTACGTTGGAAGCCACGTCTAAAACGGTTCATTTAGTCAGCTATTAGCTTCCATTCCATAAATATCAGCGGTTGTATAAATCAGACGACATTCCATCGTCGAGGAATGCGAGCCGCAACGGTATTTATCTTAAACAATAATAGGAAATCAATTCTCTGTGACAAAATGCTTCGCCGATCCCTTACTATACGAAGGAACAATTTGAACCTTATGTTTTAAATAATAGAGTCGATATATAAACAAGGGATCCTCGGTAAACATTGCGTGACCACAAACACTGAGCGAGGAAAGGAAACGGTCGCAGGGTTGTTTTGTTTTCGGTTGGTAGACTTCACCAGAAACATATTAACCGGAAAAAATAAATTAAATAGAAACACCTCCCGTGTGTCAGAAGTTAGAAGCTGCTAGTATCGATATATATAAACAATATTATTTTGGGAATTTCACAGAACTGTAAAATGATGTAGAAAACATGAATGTTTCCACACATTCACACATAAAAAACTGTATTTAAATATTTTGTTGTAATATAGGTTTTCGATAATATTTTTGGGTTTTTGACGCAAAATTCTTTCAGAAAAATTATCTCGCCAAAATGGAAAACATGGAATTAACATTCACTTTCAAAGTGTAAAAACTCACCGTCTCACTACAAGAACAGTTAGAGCGCGGACGTGCTGCGAGGGTGTTGGTATATTTACGAGTATATCTCGGGCCTCTAGGAAATGCATGTACGAAGGCTCCATTCAATGGTAATAACTATTACCATCTGTCTCGCGAATCTGCCCCCACGGTGGCAGGTAGGAATGAGTATTACCGTCTGCCGCGACGTTTATGAAATGGTGGGCAACGGTAATTAAATATTCGTTTAAATCAGGCTCTCATGACCCATAAAATATTCAAAATTATAATAACTAGAAGGCAAGAAGCCTGTACTATGGTAACCAGATGACTGATATACATACTTATATATGCTTATAACACCAAGACACAGATCAAACAGACATGGTCATGCACACAAATGTTCGACTTGGCCGGAGATCGAACCCGGGGCTTGCGGCACAGAAAGCAGAGTTACTTCTATCTGAGCCAACGAGGCTGTTAAAAGTAGTCTAAGAAGAAGTAAGAGAAAAAAAGAAAGAAATTTTAATTTTATAACCTTACCTGCAAAGGTGACATTAATGACATTTATTATAATTTATGTTAAGTTATTAATTGAATTGTTTTATTTAATTATGTTTTTTAATAATTAATGGAAAGTAGTTAATACTTAGTAAATTTAAAGAAACTTTTGTAATTATTATTACAACTTTAATTGAAGATTATAAAAAAAACTTAAATAATAATACGAATATTATGTAGGTAAACCTGCATATGCATACATACATACACACACATATTGTATGTTATTTTATGTTAAGTTCTGCACATATTATTCGTAGTACCTAATTTCTTCACAGCACCTACTTTCACACCTTGTTTGAGTAATAGTTTATTGACAGTAAAGCTAATTCAATTTATATGTTAAAAAATTCTTGGAAAGTGAATAAATTCACCGTGACATATAGGTATCATACTCGTATGTCTCGTTAGAGTGGAGTCACCTGAGGAGAGAGCAACTGTAACAATGGTCCGTCCCTCTCGCAGATGTAGCTACACATGTAATATTCAGCCTCCCGCCGCGTACAAAGGTTTAGTGCGGAGTTTTTAGGTCAACTGTCAAATCTTAATGCTAACACTGTTCGAGGAAAACGACGCAATGAAGAAGGTAAGGTAAGGAACCAAACTAAAACTAGAAATATTTATTTACGAAGAAAATAGCAATGTCATTATTATTGATACGAGCCTGATAATAATATTATGTACTCCGAGTCCGAGTGGTGTCCAAGCTTCTCAGCGAGAGTACAAAATTACGGATTTACAAAACGGTGATTCGTCCAATCCTAATGTACGGCTGCGAGGCTTGGACTCTAACACAGAAGAAGGAAAATAAGCTTCGCGTGACAGAGAGGAAACTGATAAGAATGATTCTGGGACCCGTGACGAATGAATAAGGAAACTGGCGGATCAGAAAAAATAAAGAAATTGAAGATCTAGTGACTGAGCCAAATATCATCGGCGAGATAAAATCCCACAGACTTCGCTGGCTCGGCCACGTTGAACGCATGGGGGAGGATCGGGCGGTAAAGAGAGCGTACTTGGGACGCGTAACCGGGAAAAAGCCGTTCGGGCGTCCTAAGTACCGTTCGAAGGATGAGGTGGAAAAAGACCTGAAGGTGCTTCAAGCAGAATCGTGACAAGCTATAGCACAGCACAGACAGGAGTGGCGTCAACACTCACTTTGGGTCATTGTGCCAGTCCAGTTAGTTAGTTTATGTACTCCTCGGTAATCTATGCTGATTATAGAATATAACTATAGAATAAAGAATAATATTATTAGATTATAGAATATAGAATAAAGCTATTAATAAAGCTATTAATAAAGCTTAATCTTTTTTCCATTAGCATCAAGACGTCCACTGCTGAATATAGGCCTCCCCCATAAATTTCCATCTAGTCCTGTTGTGAGCGGCTTGCATTTATTTGAGTAAAATGTGTTTGATACCACCGTTTCCTTTCCCTGTATGGTTGCCTGGAAGAGATCG
Organism: Hemistola chrysoprasaria; assembly: GCA_947063395.1. Classification (NCBI taxonomy): domain Eukaryota; kingdom Metazoa; phylum Arthropoda; class Insecta; order Lepidoptera; family Geometridae; genus Hemistola; species Hemistola chrysoprasaria. The sequence goes on from OX346718.1 coordinate 16,212,531, forward strand.
CTCTGAGCGATAAGGCCGCCAGTTGTTACTTCTTTCTAGTTTTAAGGTTTTCTTCTTTGTTATTTTCTGTTATATTGTGGTAGCAATAAAGAGTTTTCATTCATTCATTCATCCAGCGTGTTCATGCTGTAGTTCACCACCTTATCGTCTGTGCACCTTATGTGTGGACGTCCTATGGTGCGCTTGCCAGTTCATGGTCTCCATTCGAGAACTCTAGATTAGATTAGATAACACTTTTATTGATACCACAATACAGAAAATTAACAAAATGAAACTTAAAAAAACTAAAACGTGAGTAACAATAATTGGCGGTCTTATTGCTCAGAGCGATCTCTTCCAGACAATCATTCGAAAAGGGAAAAGGAATATACAAATACATACATACATATATGTACAAACAAGTAAGAATTTCTTGATAAGATAAGGATAAGATAGTCCCATCGGCCATCAGTTCTTCGTGCTTTGTGCCCTGCCCATTGCCACTTCAACTTGCTAATCCTCTGGGCTACAAGTATGGCGGTAGCTTTCGTTCGTCTACGGATCACCTCATTTCTGATTCGATCTCATGGGAAATCCTGAACTATGCCCTCTCTATAGATTGTTTCACTTTGCCCCACCATGCCGCCCCATTGGTGGGGCATAGTAGCTCGTTGCGCTATTTTGGGCTTTTGGTATAATATGATAAAAATAATTAAAACAATATCAAAAAAAACTAAACATAAGTAAATTATAACGATTCGAATGATAAAGCTAGATAAACCTCCAACCACAATCTCCTTTTATTTGTCATGCTGTCATTGAAGGTACATACTAATATCGTTAGTTAAAACTTCTAAATTATTTATTGTGTGCTTCCAATAAGTTATTTATGCTCGAATGTTTATTTATTATGGGCTGATAAATTCAATAATAAAACGAATATTTAGTAGTGATTAAATATAGAACTGTTGATAGATATATTATAAAATATTTGAATGTATGGTTGTGTCCTGTCACGATGCTAAAACCGTGTGCCGTGTGCCCGCCGCACACTGCGGCTCCCGAGAGTCGCGCGCCCTCCGCACACTGTGCGCTGCTCTGCCTTCAGCCTTCAACGCACACCACTCGGTTCTTTTTGTTCTATAATTAGCAACGATCACGCACAATGCCGGCTTTTCGGGCAATTGAAACAGTAATGGAATTTACACGCCAATTTATGGCCATGTTTCTGAAGGCGATTAGTTTAACTGGCTTTTGGATGGATTTATTGTGTCGCAGCTCGATTAAAACGAACAACCTGAAGAAAATAATTGTTATTATTTATACGAAACAAGATCTCGATTCTAGAGTTCAAAGTATAGAAGGCGAGATTCTGTAACTATGTCGACGTGACATGATATTCCCACAAATCCAAAACTAGCCCACACAATTTCCCATGCTATAAAAACCTACATCCGAAGCAGTAATACCTAATAGAGCGGATCGAATTTTCCCTTATCGTGTGGGCAATGGGCCATCGGGTGGCGGCCTATCGCATCGGTCCGCTCGTACTCGTAGCCTGCGGGCCTGCGGGCCTGCGGTCCCTCACTGAACATCGAGCACACAGCCGCGCTCGGAATGAGCGGCAATCAGTCGCAGACACGTTTCCTATCGACGAAACGAACTCGGATTCTATTTGGAAAATCGCTGAGAACGGTTCCGGATACACATTGAAAAATATGTGCGGTGACGGTACGAAGACAAGTATCTGTAGAGAATGAACTGAAATAATTCCGTGTAAAAATTCTAGTGTCAGTAATAGGTCCAAAATAATCTTTTGTAGGTATCCGGTGCTATAATGTCGCTGTTTGTTTTTATTAAAAACACATAATCCATTGAAAAGGTTCCAGCAATATTATAATACTGTACAGCATTACAATTTTCTTGAAAAAATATTCTGGAAGATAATTTTATTCAAAGTCAAAGTCAAAGTCAAAAAGATTTATTCAAATAGGTCTCAATCTGACACTTTTGTACGTCAATGAAAATAAACAGTAACGAGTCTACCGTGCGTTCGGAAAGATACCTTTACAAGAAGAACGCACAAGAAACTTGTAGGGCTTAATTTTTTCAACTGATTGTTTTACAATATTTGGTTTGGTTACACTGGTGCCGCGTGGTGGCTATGCGGAAGTTCCCAGACATCTTTGTCCTCTATGTACTGATTTACACTATAATAAGCCTTCTTTAGTAAAGTAGATTTTATATAGGTTTTGAATTTACACTCTGAGAGCCCCGTTATCTCTTTTGGGATTTTATTAAAGAAACGTACACTATTTCCTAAGAATGATTTTTTATTTGTTTTCTAAACTAAAGCTAAAGCTAGGTATAGCTATTTTGTCTTTATTCCTAGTATTAAAATTATGGAGGTCACTATTTAATTTGAATTTATGTAAATTTTTACGCACATACATAATGTTCTCATAGATGTATAAGGATGGTAGGGTCAGTATGTTTATTGTGCTAGTGTTCTTAAGAAAATGTTTCCCACATTTTTCAAATTTCCCAAATATAGAGCATCGTGAAGGGGCGCGGCGCGGCACTCCGCAGTAGACAGGTGTGTACAAGCACCTACCATCAGGTGAGCCTACACTTTATTCACAATTTGGAACCTATTCCGTGCTCTTGAATACATTTCTCCCTGAGTAGAAGCTATATTCTGTTATTTATATTTCATGATATATTTTAAGGTAATATGAAGTCTGTTTTGCGTCAGCAACTTGTAATATTTGTATGTAGCTTAGATGTTTGTCATACGCATTATGCTATTGGGAGAAAGTAGGATAATTTTGGAATTATATTATCATAACTAACTATAACGGTTTGGTTAAGTTATACTCTCTTATATGTGGTTTTCTACTAAAATAATATTATGTCCTTTCGTTCTGATTTTCTTTAATTTTCTTTTCAAATTGTGAGTGCTTTGGTTTCATACAATATACATTTTATAGAATAAAGTATTTTACGGGAAACCAATGTCGGTAGTACATTTAAAAACAATCATAATATTAGTTATAACTACCAACTCAAGTTTTTACAGTGAAATGAAGGAACACGACTCAAAAGGTTCTATCTTCAGTTAATGATCCTCGACATGACATTCGCATTTCGTGTGTGAGTGACCTTGTCTCGAGGTCATGTTTGTGTCTCTCTACTATATCTACATCAGACATCATAAAATTTTTATTAGTAAAACAGTGGCAACTAAAAAAGGTTAAGTAAGGCACTAGATAAATTAATGTTGCTATAAAATGAAAGGAAATGCATAAAAAAGTTTCATTAAAATAAGGCTACAAAGCTAGCCGGCGCTATATCAGGCGCTCTTTGAAATAATCGTAAAAATGTGCAAAAGGTTGTCACAAACTGGGCCGCGTCGTGTCAACAGTTCCGAAAGAAGGTCGAGAGAATCTCCACCCTCTACACATTTCACCTACAACCGAGCCATGTCATGAAACTACTGCGGACATTCCAGTCTAGTTGTGACACCCCTGAGACTGTCACTAACGTACCTGACATACCAACGTGTGACACATTTTTTCAATTATCTTTTATGAGTCTCCGGGGACACATTATATAATTAAACTAGCTAGGTGAAAAGTATAAGGAAAATAATGCTCTATGTCGTCTAAATAATATTATGGAGTAATAAATATTTTCAAAATTAATTGAACACTAGGGTTTTTATCCTAAGAAGAAGATGAATTCAAGTGAATCAAGCTGACCAACAGCAGAAAATAACAACACGTTATGAGTTTAACGGCTCAAATAAAGCAAATATATCCCCGATGAAAAGTTAACAAACTCAGCCGTCGGTAAAAGTTTTAAAGATTTTCACCTTACGGCGAGAATCTCAAAAGCAACTTAACAACAATTATATTATCCTCATATTTTTGCTCGGAGACAGTTTAAGTCCCGTTCCGAGTAAATGCTCCCCAAGCTATGTAAAAACAAGCGTGTTCCATTACAATTTCAGTCGTATTAACGGAATGCCATCTGAAAGTCACTCTGTTTGGACAAGGACAAACATATTTAGTTCGAGGCGTCGAGGCGAGACAGAAGGTCAGGTTCGATGCTGTCGTGACTGAAGGCAGTATGCCACCGCTTCGGGGTAGGACTTCAATTTAATTACGAGGATAGGACAAAAGAACAGTTTAGTGAACGTTTTAGTTCAAACGTGAATAAAATCGCGTAAGGCGAGTTAATGTTGAAGGGTGAGTTCATAATTGAATCAAATGAACATTGCCGAGTAAAACAAAACTCTATTACAACTCACATCAAGAATAATATTATAAACGAGGAGAAATTAAAATAATAAGTGAATTTCAAAACTAATTCCCAATTCTTTCAACCCAATAAAACGTTTAAAACTTGAGACCATGATACCAAAAAATAATAGATGTTACTATATGACCATTATAACAGATACGACTGTATATCGCTCACTAGAAAGATATGTTACAAAGTACCTACGAGAACGCACTGTCGCAAGATTAACCAATTGTTTGCTACCACCTCCTGCAGAACCAATGCTGGCAAGCGTTTCCAAATTGTCAAATATATTTACTAATACCGTCGACAATAATGTCGAGTATTGGCAAAACCCCCCCTTTATGGGGGAGGCCTATGTTCAATAGTGGATTACCGACGGCTGAGATGATGATGATCACTTTATTGTGACTAATGTTTGTAGACACAAATATAAATTTTAAAAAATCTATTTCAAATTTCAACAAATCTTGCTTAACATTTGTTATAAGTATATAACATAATATAAGCATAAGTATATGTATAAAAGTATAAAGTAAAAGTCAAAAGCTTCAGATAATATTATGTTACTATATACTGTGGTATTTATCTAAAAGCTTTCAAACAAAAAGGTATCAAGAAAACCTTACATCACAATAATTCTTACACAAAACATTCGAAGTGGAAACAATGGATGCCTACCGAGAACGGAGCCAGTAACAGACTATGTAAATACAAAATATTTGAACCTAAGGTTTAGTGGCGCATAAACCTCGACCTCCCTTTAAATAATATAACATTTCTTCAATAAAACCTTCACAAACCCTCCGAGTACACACATTTATAAATATCGCAGCAGGAAGAGTAGTCAATGCTACTAATATTATATATAAATGCGAAAGTTTCTAAGGATGGATAGATGTTTGTTACTCTTGCACAATAAAACTACTGTACCTATTTAGCTGAAATTCGGTATATCCATCCATCCACACAAACTTTCGCATTTATAATATTAAGTAGGCTGATAATATTTTCTCCAAACCCTTACTTAAATAAATAAATTTCTAATTTAATTTAGTCAATTCATGCGATGTAACAATAAGTTGCCCAAACAGTAATAATAATTTTGTAAAGTTTTATTTCTCCTAGTTTTATGATGGCTTAATTTCAGAGATTACAAATTTTTTATTACTAGCCTCAACCTGCTGCCGTAGGACTGTTTCCGTGACATTATTTTACTTTAACTGTTCTAAAATATCGTATTTTTATTTTAATGGACAATAAATATACGTTTACTTAAAATCCACTAATAAGGTAGGTACATTATAATATTATATTCGTTGCTACGCCTCCGTGGGTACGCTTACTAATGCGAAAAAAACACTGAATTATTTATAGAGTATTCAACTTTTTTTTATTTACTACTTTTAAGAAAGTAAGGCAAATACTTTATTATTATAATAACAAAATCTTATATTTCCGATAGGTATATATTTCCGTATTATACTGTACATACAAAATCATCACCAGTCGTCGATAAATCATTCAACAAAAACATAAAAAGCTCATCAAAAATAGTTCGGTAAATCCTATCATCACGACGTTCGTCCATCACCTTAAACCGCTTAAATTCAATAACAACCTAAACACCGTATTTAAATTATAAACGTTGAAAAAAATAAAAATCGACTCTACAGCCTGTGCATTCATGTTTCTCGAACGATATATAAAACTGAATGGATTGTGATATTAAGTGATTATGGTCGTGATTGATGGAAAGAATATAGAATTATATTTGATTCTTACTTGTTACAACTAGCCAGTAATGCCTAACATGTACATAATAATATTATCCATATACATACCGATTTCCTTGTTCATTTGTTGCATGTTTTAGAAATACTGATCATTGACTTTAATTTATTGTTTTATTTTAATTTTTAATGGGTAAATTACTAATGATTTTTTGATGTAACTTATGGCATAGTCAGATTATAATGAGTAGCGTAATTTGATGTAGTAAGTAAGTAAGTAGTTGTACTGACCCATAGCGGCGCGGAGGGCTGGAGCTGCGACGCGAACGCCATTCGGAACGCATCTCCCAGCAACGCGTTCAACTCTTCCGCCTGAAATATTTACACTATTATTACTTAACTATTAACTTATAAGTTAATAATTATAGGTTTTATTATAATATCATTATTATGATATGACTGCCTCGGTGGCGTAGAGGGCGCATGCTCGACTGCCAATCAAGAGGTCTCGGGTTCGATCCCCAGGTCAGGCAGTGTTAAATATTGGATTTTTCCATCAGGAATTATCTCAATAACTGCCTGGAGTCTGGAACTGTGCCCGGTAGATGGCAATAGGCTCGCCCCCTATTACATGGGACCAATAACATACTGGCGAAATGTGGGTGTATCTACTATGGGACTGATTCCTGGGTACACCTCTGCCTACCCCTTCGGGAAAAAGGCGTGAATGTATGTTATGTTATATATGTCATTATTATACGTAGTGTCCGTGGTCCAGCGGTAATATGCCCGACTTAAATCCGGAGTCCTTGGATCGAATCTCACCATGTGGACTTTTCGCCTGGGCGATACCGTATTTCAGATGGCACGTTGAACTGTAGGTTCCGGCCGCTTCCTATAAGATATGTAGGGAGCAGTCGTTAGATCATGTCGGAGGCTGCGTATGAATCTTGTAGAGGTATATTTTCGAACACACGGTAGATTATTTACTAGTTTGATATTACTGATATTATTGATTGACGTTTAAAAATGTCTATTTACGACTGATTTAAATAAATTTTCTTTGAGTTTGAGTTTGAATTGTCTCGAGCAGTGTAATTGGGGCAGCCCGTTCTGTTAGAGTATAAATTCAAATTATTATTATAAATTCTAATTTTAGGTAAACCAACGGGGCAATGCCGCCAACATTTTTTGTACGCTGCCATCTGATAGTGGTTGAACATTTGTTTTTTCTGTAGGGCTTTAGATTTTCGAAGGGTTCTATAGTAGTTTATTTAGTAAAGATAGATTTAGTAAGTAAGTAGCTGTAGTTTTGCTTTTTTACAATTAATGCATATAAAAAAACATACAAAAAAGTAAAGAAATGCATTAGCTACCGATAAGCTAAAGCATTTTTTTTTCTCGAATTTTGCAATTATTAATATAGAAAAGCTGTTCAGTTCGACGGGAATTATGAATAACTTCACGGTTGACGAACTTACGAGTTACGATGGGAATCCGATCTATTAATAATCGTTTACGAGATACCGGCACGTACAATTGGATGGAATGTGGGAAGCCTGTCATGTTAAAGTTATCTCTAATGTCTAGCAAGGTGGCACTGTCATTCATAACAACACAATTAACAATAATAAACTCTATTTTCCCGTTAAATAGGATAACACTTGAATAGCGTAGAAAGTAGAGAGCTAGTAACATAGTAGATGTGAGTGACGATAGATGGGGTGTACCCGTACCCACCGCCTACATGTGATGTGAATTTAAAATTGTTGTACCCATAACTCACGAGATTATTGTTCCCTGGTTAAGTCGACCAATAGCTGACGTATCTATTAGCTGTAGTATTATCTGTTCTGTGCTATAGTTATATATAGCTATAGTTTAAAATAGTCAAATTTCGTTTTAATTCGTAGTAAGTTATTTAAGGGTTCCATACCCAAATTGTACATTAAATTGTGTATTTTCATGTTTGTGTGTGTGTGTGTATTACACACGACTTAAACAATTATATTATTATTTAAGTGAGATAAGTAGGAAGCGGTACATAATATTATGTAAGTACATATATTATGTACTAGTGTTTCCAAGTGAAGGCGTCCTCAGCAGTTTGGCACCGACATGACACACTCCGGCCATAAACCAAAATAATCACAATAAACTTCCCGCCAGCTACCTCTATCCTGCTCTATAGCAGATTACTGCTCCAGCTTACGACTACTATAAGTACACAGTCACTATCCTCACAGCTAACAACATTGCCTGTTTAATCAACCGGGCCACTTCTCTTACCATATTATGTAGGGTTTTTTAGTGTTAGACTTCTGGAACAAGAATCTTTAGTTTTTAGTTCCGATTTTTAGTGTCAAAAACAACATGCCCAGTGCACCGCCCTCCCGCCCGCAAAAATGCATGCAAAGAGGAAATGCTATTAGGTATTATTTTTGTTAGTGACACCATTCATATATCGACACTGTTTTGCGTTTACACGACGCATCAGGAAATAGACTCTGACCTCGCTGTAAGGGCGTGACAAATGTTAGTACGACTCCGCTCCGCCTTGCTTTTTTTTAATTTTGATTTTTATGTGAAATAAATTATGTTAAATTAGTGTAAGCAAATCAAGGTCAAGGTCTTTATGTGATAAAGTTTGTATTTTTATTTTTGTTTTAAGTACAATCATTTGAGATATGTAATATTTGATACATCCTTAAATGCTGTTACAATGGCTTATTCCCAATGCTAACTTATTACATTTTGGACGTGCCGCGTTGAATCCGTTTCGACTCGATGTCCTCTCGAAACTCGAACGAGAAAACTTAAAAAAAAATTAACAACGCATTAGACGTTTATTTGTATTAGTATATTACTCAGGTCGTGTTGAACTATTGAAAATACATTATTAAATTAGAAAAGTAGTGATGATAAACACATATCTATTTCATCAATAAATTTCGAATGTTTAAGGGTGGCAGATTGGAATAATCCGTTTAAATTCACTATTTTAACTCGATGTTTCTCATCACAACATAATGTAAGAGTTTTTAATGAATCACTCGTATAAGCTTTAAGTTATTAACTAAAACATCGTTTGAATATATATTATTGTACCAGTTTTTGCCTAATGAAGATTTACTGACATAATCTACACTACTCGTACATTACTTATCACTATATTTTACAGGTTTTTATTTAAAATAAACGTTGTTTTAAATTATTTATACTTTTATATTCTGCAATTACATTTTTTATACACATACATTTATTATAATATGACATTTTTTTTTTTTTTTTTAAATCTTTATTTTTATAGAGGGTTTCAATCAAATGATTATGCCACCCTCATAGGAGCATGAACCAAAACTAAAGCCTACGCTTAAAACCCAATTTTACAATCTTATATAATTGTTTGGCCTCCGCAGAAGTTGGAGCAGCTAGAATACCATTATATAGACCGACGTTCAATACATTTAAACAATTTCCCAAAATAAACTCTCTTCTCTCCGCTTCGTTTCGTACACAGTCAGCCAAAACATGTGTGACATCTTCCATGACGCCACATTCTGAGCAGTTGGGAGATTCACACTTTCTCATCAAAAAGGCGAAGCTGTTTAAAGGGACATGGCCAGATCGTAGCCTAAAAGCAGTGACGACGTCTGCCCTGGTCAAATCAGGTCCAATGTACCTGGGGAGGCGCGACAGGCTGGGTTGTATAGTTCTGTACCATATCCCCTTGCTCAGCGATCTTTCATCAAAATGTATCTTCCACATCTCTACGCACTTGCGCTTGACAATATGCAGAAGGTCACTAAAAGAGGGTAAACATTCATAGGTGTCGCCGTCCGTGACGGCCTCTTTCGCTAACCGATCTACCGTTTCATTTCCGCTCAATCCAACGTGAGACGGCACCCATTGTATGACTACCGTCTTGTTTCGAAGTTTACTGAGGGAGTCCAGGATATGATAGGCTATCGGTAGTCCTCGAAAATTAGAGGTGCATCGAGCCAGGTGCTGGAGGGCGCTCCTGGAGTCCGTTAGTATCACATAATTACCTAATTCGAATGACTCAATATAATATAGTGCTTCTGCGATGGCTAGCAATTCTACATACATAATAGAAATTCTTGAACCTATTCTGAACTTAATAGATACCTTCCCTATAGAATCGTATATAGCAAATCCCGACTCACTTCCACCTTTTGATCCGTCCGTATAAATTGTATAATAGTTGGAATATTGATCATACAAAAATTTATTACATATTTCTCTTAGTTCGTCATTTTTGTACTGGTGCTTTGGTTTATCTACGTCGTCAATGCACGGTTTAACTATATAAGATAAGTCCACATTGCTAACCCATGTTTCAAGTGTAAAACGTTCCAATTGATTCGCGGTCAAAATAGGTTCTGCTTTGAGATATTCGTGTGATACCACTAATAAAGGTTTTTTCTTACGTCTCCAATAATAAGAATTTTGGCAATAGTTACTAAGTTGGTCTAAAATATCAATAATTTCGTTACCCTTAAATGATCTTGCTTTCAGCCAGTATTTGCCGGCAAGGTATTGTCTACGTACGTATAACGGTTGAAGGTAAAGCTCACTCTCCATCACGTGAATTGCTGTGGTTTTAATAAACCCACCTATGATCCGCATACATTCCACCCATATTATAAAAGAAAATACCTAATATATATATATATATATATATATATATATATATATATCCTTCTCTGAGGCTCTATAAATATACTTATACCATATGCATTATAGATGATAAGTAAAGCTGTTTTAGCGTAAAAGCAGACATTCACATAATATATAAAATTAAGTATGGATTTCCAGTTCCCAAGAAAATGTTTAAATTCCGTCAAGTATTTGTCGGACACTGTTTCATTACAAACAGTTTACAAACATAATTACATGGGGTACATAGGTATTTAGCAATAAATACATAAACCTCTTGTCAAGATAAATGGAGCTCTATCACGAAGACGCTAAGATTTAAATTATGTTAATTTAATGCGTAAGCGTTGTTTCAGCGATATTGGTCTCTCGTGTGGTTGTTAATAGAGTTGAAGTTGTCTAGAAGACATTGATTGTATGACTTGAGGCGGAATACAGTAGAATAGCAATTACAAGCTCAGTTTCCCTCAGACGGACTGAATACTGGAATTATACGAGAATAGGTACTGGCGTGGAGTCGAGTCTATGGAGGCCTTAGGCTTGTTCTACGAATATAATAATTTATTAATTTTTTTTTTTTTTTATGATAGTGAATGACAAGACGAGCAAATCAGGTGCCTGATGGTAAGCATCATGATTGCCCATATCAGACACAGTACCACCCAGCAATTCGGCGCGGCACTGCACTGCGCCTGTCACCCTGAGATATGAGTTGTTGAATCTCATCATGTCCAGTAATTTCGCTGGTAACATTGCCCTTCATACCGGAACACAGTAATGTTTGCACATTACTGCTTGGCGGATGAATAACTGGCAAAGGTGTGGTACTTCCCCAGGCGGCCCCCTGCAAAAGAGGCCTACCACTACAAAACTACTTTTTTTAACGACTTTAAATACGCTGATATTTAAAACCGTATATAATTGTCGTTAGGTGTGAATAATTAGTAAACATGCTATTCTTGACCATGACTCTATAATGACCTGGCATACCTATATTGGCTATTCACATCTGTAAAAAAACTTAATCAACTATCTGATTGTCTCACGATATAAAACCGGTTATCACATCCTTATACAATTATTATAGCTTTAAACTAATATTTATAATATTAGTATGGAATATGGAATAGTATATAAGAATGGAATATGCAATATGGAAGTATGGATACTAACTGACCCGGCAAAGTTCTGACAACCTTACATTTTTATAATGTTTATATTCGGGGAAAAGACAAATCCAACATATCTAAAATCGTGTTATGTACAGATTATAATGATGTTATTATAACGTTATTATTTGGGGTGAGTGTAACCAAAACCAAGCTGACTTGTGTCTTATAGTGCTGTGTGTATCGAGCTTGTTCATCTTAATTACTTAATTAGATATGCGGCCCGCATCGTCGCCCTCATCACATACGAATATAGAGATACGTCAAGATACTATTGTGATACAAAGATGGCCAGATAACTGATCGTTATACTCATTACATTTAATTTGATTACAATTTTCATGATCCCTCAGATTTATTATTAATAATCGCTGTTCATAGCAATTCTTTATTATAATATTTACATACACGATTATGAACAAGAAGTATAAACGTCAGAATGAAACGCGAGCTTATTCTGATTATATTTTTCGCCAACAGCTATTTATTTGTATGCTGAGCGTGGGCCTTAATAAAACATTTCTAATACTTGTAACTCAATTCTCTGCAAGTTAAACACATCCTACGAAGCCTTCAGAGGATCAAAGAGGGTCACATTACCATACAAATATACTCGCTATGCTAATGTGGAGCAATTAGTTATGGGTCTCTAGTCTGCTCTCCGACCATTGCTGTGACTCTGCACAGATTGTCACGTGGTACTATATAAATGTGCGGATAAACTTAAAGCATTACACATCATACTGGTTTTTGCTTCTAAAATGATAGAGGTTGTAGGGTTATGTATTTTTTATCGTTACAATTTTGTCGACGTTTATGTTGATGTACTTTAATACGTATTTTAAATGTCCTGACAATTAAATTAGCTTTGGTTGTGATGGGAACAATTTTTTTGATATATAGGAATAAAACGTTAAAACTACATCATTCAATGAAATCTCTTCTATTTTTGGAGACAACAAACTTGTTAAGGAATGGCTCAAATGATCTCGACTCTCAACATAATAAAGTCACTTCGACATAAATAGCCTTCCAAAGGAAAGAAAACAAGTTTATAAAACAACGGTCTCATTCCATCCGTCCATTAGAGCTTAAACTAATAATAAAAGTTAATTTATGAATCAATGCGACCACTGCCACCATACACATAAAACACGTTCATATAAAAGTGTGTTGTCATTCTGCCCACGCGCATCTCTTGCATTTGGTCCGCTGGGGCTTAACTGGACAATGGCCATTTTGGAAAAAGTTCTAAAGGTTTAATTTAAAATTAATGTTATTCATGAATTGCAATACGCCACTGTTGTTTTAACTTATTTTCAAACGCAATATTTTTATACAATATGCCACACTTGGTGGGGTGTATTTCTTGAAAGTAAAATAAAGATTTCCTAGAAGCCCGTAGGTATATTTTACTCATTCAGTAGGTCGTATAAGGATTTCCTCTTACAGTCGTTTATTTCATTTACATAATAGTGTTGTGTTGGGTTGCGAACGCTCGGGAGTAATTCAATCGTGTGCGACCACTATAATAAGACGGGTGTCACCCAGATCGACTTCCCGCATTGAGAAACTCTCCCGCCGATACATTTACTTTACAAAATAGAAGTGCGGACTAGATAATTTCAGCCTGTAGCTCCGGAAGAATCCCCTCAGCTGTTGGCTTGCCGTGCGAGATCTTTTTATAGGAAACGAATCTCCACGTACATTGTATCTGTTATATAATAAGGAACATATCCCGAACACGCGTGTTAGGAAATATGTATCGGGAGATCACATCGACAATGTTACGAGTTTCTTGCAATATGGTCTGCTGAGATAAAAACAATGAAGTGATATTGTATAACAGTTGGTTAGGATAGCATAAGGAATAACATGGATGTACTAACAAATACGTGCATGGATTTTTAAGTAATTTGTCTTTCAATAAGTTGAGATAAATCCTTTTTCTCAATTCCTCACGAATATTGTATTGATGATTTCATAGTATAGAATAATTATCGATTTGCCACAAATTTAGCAATTCATGATAATTTGGTTTCCATATTCCGTAGACATAATTATTACGATCACACATAGTCCGGCAGCCGCCCCGTCACCGACGCACCCCACCAGGCGGCGCTCCCGCAGCGTTCCGCTCGTAAACTCTACTTATCTCCAGCACCCGTGTCTGTTTCCTGTCTCTGAACCCATGCATCTACTGCCGCCGCCGCACCGTTAAATCATCTTGAACCTTATCTTAATAAACATAGGGTTTAAAAAAAATCAGTCGACTCCAAGAAGACAGTTCAAACACATGAGCGCAATGTTAAATAGGGATTAGACGGCGCATGATATTAAAACCGTTTTAGCTACTTCCATAGATTGTTATTGACTGTAACAAATACCAATAAACGCTAAAAGCGCATTGGGCAATAACAGTTAAAATTGATTCGGTTACGTAGGTACATATATATATATATATATATATATATATATATATATATATATATATACCTCCTCTAGTAACACCTCTAGTATATATATATACTAGAGGTTCGCTATTGATAAAATGAAGTTTTTGCATACGAAGTAATTTAAATTGTATACAGATCCTACCTTTAATCTCATATGAAATACCTAATTGAAGTCGACTCCAAAAAAAGAACATTTTTAAGTGTTTGTAAATAGCACAAAATAAAATGATAAAATAGCTTTTCCATTTCAATTAATTGATGACACTCACAAAAATTTACATGTTTAATGTCCAAAGCATTCTCAAGTTAATTTTACTTTAGATCTTTCTCAATATCAAACTAAATAAACTTGTCAAATGCGTGTTGGGACGCGCATGTGAAGGGCTCCTCACTCTCCACCGTATGTACTGATATAGCTATAGAAATCACGTCTTCTCATCAAATTAATGTACCTTACACAGCAAATTAATAAAAAAAACAATTGTCATTCAAGTAAGTTACATAATATATTCTTTTCAAACGTCAATTTCTAAAGCAAGTATCATAAAAAATCTGCGGGTCTACCACTTTTATTGAAAAATACGTTCCTTGTACTATTCGGACTCTATTGTTCCTCTTGAAACCAATCTTCACACATTGTTTGTCCATTTTTTTCTGTCCATTGAAGTGCCACTTGACTATGAACTTTTTGTCCCAGACTCAATCTTAATGACCAGCTTCCAAAAAAAAACAAAGAGCAGATGTTGTAGTATTTTACTAAATTCATGATTTTATTATACTTAGGGTCTCTTTCACCATCCTCGAGTAAAGTGCCGAGTAAGCTACTCGTCTATTAAAGTGGCGAGTAAGGCGCAGTGCCAATTTCATAATGTCCAAGTAATGCTACTCGGCACATAAACTGGCCCATAACTTACTTGACACATCATCCACCCAATAACGAGTTTATTTGCCGAGTAAGACCTTGCTGTCAAATGTCAAAACGAATTGCTGTTAAAACGCGTCTATTTATTTTTTGTTAAAAAATACTGAATTAAAGATTGTAATTACAAAAAATGGATTTATTCGATTTAATTGATGACCAGTTAGATGAAATAGAAAGTTTTCCGACACGAAGAATTCCAAGACCTCGTGTATTTAGGACTCGTGTTAATTACTTCATAGACCTCGACGAACAAGATTTTTTTGTTAGATTTCGGCTATCTAAAACCGCTGCTATCCAAGTCCATGAAAAGGTAAAGAATAAAATAAGGACTAAAACGCTAAGGTTGGTGAATTTTTTGATAAATTTTTGAAAGTTCTTTTGTACCTAACCTACAACATACGATCTCTAATGCAAGAGATTGTTCACCTATTAAAAAAATGTGAAAGGTTTTTACAATTTCAGGAATCGAGCTGTTCCTTCAGAAATGCGGCTGCTATTAGCTTTAAGATATTTAGCTACGGGATCATTCTTAAGAACTGCATCTGATTTCTCTGGTGTCAGTCCATCAACAGCATGTCGTATCGTCAAAAAAGTAACTGAAGCTATTGCGTCACTGAGCCAAGACATCATCAAGTTCCCTGATAACTTAGAACAGATAAAACAGGGGTTTTATAACATAGCAAAATTTCCCAGAGTCATTGGGGCCATCGACTGCACACATGTGAATATAAAGTCTCCAGGTTAGTTTTATTTTATTTTGAAGTCCAGGACTACTAAGTCCTAGGTGTACTAACACCTACTACTACACCTACGAGTTTCAGAAGAAGCACTTGTTTAATCGATTCATTCAGTCATTGGTAATTCAATGTTGCATGCCTAGGAACACCTACAATGTTAAAATATAACATACACTCACGCCTTTTTCCCGAAGGGGTAGGCAGAGGTGTACCCAGGTGTACTCAATCCCATAGTAGATACATCCACATTTCGCCAGTATGTTATTGGTCCCATGTATTAGGGGGCGAGCCTATTGCCATCTACTGAGCACAGTTCCAGACTCCAGGCAGTTATTGAGATAATTCGTAATGGAAAAATCCAATATTTAACACTGCCTGACCTGGGAATCAAACCCGGGACTCTTGATTGGCAGTTGAGCATGCGCCCTCTACGCCACCGAGGCAGTTAAAAAATCGTTTTCATTATATTATTATAGACTCCATTGTTCTTACTTCATTTCTAAGCTTTGTTTTTCATGTTTCTCTACTTACTCTGTTTTTTTCAGGAGGAGACATAGCAGAAAACTTTAGAAACAGAAAATCTAATTTCTCGTTCAACGTTCAAGTTGTATGTGATAGCAAATTAAAATGTATGAATATTGTAGCAAGATGGCCAGGGTCAGCTCATGATCAAACAATATTCAATAATAGTGCGTTAAAACAAAAGTTTGAAAGTGGTCAGTTTGGAAACGGCATACTACTTGGAGATAGTGGTTATGAATCTAAAAACTATCTTTTTACGCCAATTTCGAACCCAACCACCCCTGTCGAAAATTTATATAACGAGTCGCAAATCAGGACAAGAAACACCATTGAGAGATGTTTTGGTGTGTGCAAGAACAGATTTCCCGTGCTAAGGCGACAAATTACCCTGACATTAGGTCGAGTCCAATCAATCATTGTTGCCTGCTTTGTTCTGCACAACATTGCAATTGACTTCAATGATATGAACTTTGGAGAAAATGACAATAGGAATACACAAACAGTAAATGAGGAAATAGTGGCACAAAGAATCAATCATGCAAACAGTAATGCGACAAACATAATGTTGCAAGAATATTTTTTACCTCTTTTAAATAGGTCATCCAACTAATGATAATAGGTACTCGTATTTACTTGTTGTGGGAAACAAATATCTCTTTAGATCACACAATCACAAGGTTTCTCACTGCCTGCCAAGAATGGATGATAATATAATGGGATGGGTCCCTGCGTAACATTTTTTTATGATAGAGAGTGACAAGATGAGCAAATCAGGTGCCTGATGGTAAGCATCATGATTGCCCATATCAGACGCAGTGCCACCCAGTGTTTTAAAATTTATTATATTTTGTTTTTTATTTTATTAAAATTCTGCACGGCATTGCACTGCGCCTGTAACCCTGAGATATTAGTTGTTGAAACCCGTCATGCCCAGTATTTTCGCTGGTAACATTGCCCTTCAGACCAGAACAGTAATGTTTGCACATTACTGCTTGGTGGATGAATAACTGGCAAAGGTGTGACACCTGTCACAACTCTGCACCGGCACGAAGATATCATTGAATGCTATGGATGTTCAGTGTCATATTAAATAAAGTCATAAAGCATTAAGACAACAAATGTTTATTACATTATAACTTGGACAATTAACAATATAGTGGATAATAAATTTATGAATTCAATTGTTTTTTCAAAATTTGTAGTTTTAATGTATACTCCTCTTCCTTCCACGCACGCTCTTTTTCTTTAAACTCTGCCTCCTTTTTTTTTTCAATCATCTCCATTTCAACTATTTGTTTTTGTAGGTTTACTAACTCCAATCTTCGTTGAGTGAATTCATCAATGGGTTTCTTATGAACACCAGCTGTAAAGAATAATATATAAGGCTATATAGTATGCTATATAGTAGTAGTAAGCTAATAACTCACACTTCCCAAGGAATATTATTAATTAAGCCCAATGGTTTAAACTAATTTTCCAATATAAAATTCAGACGTTCAGTAAAAAAACTAAGTAGGCACTCGGATAATCTGAAACTTTAAAACAGTAGCTACATTATTATGAAAATCTACAAACAAATCAATCTCTTACCAACTAGAGCAGCATGCTTCCTGTTTTTTAAATTTTTTCTGCTAGTGCAATCCCACTTTGTAGAGGTGGGCGTTTTCGTCATATTATTTGGAGTGGAATTTATTTCTATTCCTGTAAAAACAATGAAGGTACAGACAGATACTAAAATACTAGTAAAAGCTGGGCAATCATCATCATAATCATCATCTCAGCCATAGGACGTCCACTGCTGAACATAGGCCTCCCCCATAGATTTCCATCTAGTTCAATTCTAAGCGGCCTGCATCCAGCATGTTCCTGCCCTGTCGTTCTTATCAGTATTTTGGTGTTATACAAAGCTAGCCATAACATTAACTAAATAAGAAATTGAATAGGTTGCATTATTTTACCATAATCACTGACTGTGCCATTTGTAGCTCCAATTTTTGCACTTTCCATAGAATTAGGCAAAAGATCTTCATTCATAGGAAATTGCTTGGTTGCTTTAGAATCACCTGTAGAAAAGTTTTGCAATCAACAGAGGCATTTTCGCAATTCTTAGACCTAGATAGGGGTTAGATTTAAACTTTTTAAATATTAACTATGTTTTTAAACCAGTTTTTAGGCTTACTATCTTTGTTGCTTCATTTATACCTATATTTGAACAAAAAATAACTTATGAGTTATTTACTGAAGTGTAAACTAAATGTATCTTATGTGACTTTAATTGACCTAAAGTAGATACATGGATTGACTGCCTATCAAGCAGTAAAAGCGACCAATCATACAATTGATTACTTAAAAAAAATCTTACCATAAATACAGGCCGTCTCGTTTGTAGCAACAATGCTTATAGTATCCGTAGAATCATATGGCTTTAAGGTTTTAGTAATATTTGCCTTGTTCTCTTTGGAATCTTCTGTTAGGAAAATAAAATTACACTTTATTTTTTTGTGTTACAACTTACACACAAATGGCACTACAAGGCTTTCATCAATTACTCAGATTATGTAATAATTTACCTATATTAATACTCCTGAGTTCTATCTCAGTGTCCACAACCGTCTGAGGTATTTCAATGAACTCCTCCATGGAGATTTCACCGAGGTAGTCTAAAATTTAAAATAGATTTCAAATGAATATCATAGTAAAATAAAGTGCAATAATATGACTATGATGTAGACTTAAACTAGAAGTACTTTGATATAGCTTAGGTTACCTTGTGTTTGGGGTATAACATCAGAGTCTGTAACACTCTCCATTCCATCGGCACTTAATTTCATAAGACTTTTTATTTGTTCCTCAGTGGTGTCTAAAGGAGGAGCAGTATTGATTCCTCCACCAGTAAGGTAGAGTTCAGATCTGATGGCAGCTGACTTTTTGCGCACTAACCGTTTTAAACACTCATATTTTATTCTGAGGGTCTTGCTGCTCCTCGGTGCTCCTCCAGATCGCGCATTGAACTCCGTTTCCATGCTCTGCCATACCAATTCTTTTTGTTTCCATGTACTAGCATCGCTTTGCTTATTTTCTATACTATCTTTGTGTTTAAACACGAGTGACACTAAAAGATCCCTCTCCCTTAAACTGAAGTTAGCACTTCTTTCCCTTTTTATTTTGTTCATGTTCGAATCGAAATAAAATTGCACGACCAGCTTAATCCCACAAAAATTAAAATATTTCGTCAAATAAATTTAATTCTTAAATTTGTGGTTTGTGAAAGTGCTTATATCACCACAACTTTGCAAATACCACATCAAATTTTGACGTTTGACAGTAATGACATTGACAATTGTATGAATATTGAATGTTTTCATTCATTCATTCCCTTACCCGCCGAGTTACTACTTGGAAGTTCGTTTTCGTTTGTGAAAGCAACAAAAATTACTCGGGACTTCTACTCACCGATTAGCACTACTCGGAAAGTAGTTACTCGGAACTTTACTCGAGGATGGTGAAAGAGACCCTTACTTATTTTTATTTTTAAGAGGTAACTGATCGTTTTTCAAAAATACCAATATTTGGCTTAGATGTAATATTATGTTATGTATTCTTTATCTATTTATTATCAGTTCCTAAATAGGTTAACCTCACTGCTGCTGTTCAATAGGTACTTTGTTTATCTATGATTTTTACGTATTGAAAATATTTAGAGATATGGTATTTTAAGGGTTGTTAGTTAAGGGAACGTAGGTGGCAATGATTTTTGTTAAAACTTGAAATAATAAGGAAAACTGTAAGTAACCGGCAGTCTCATCACATTAAGGAGTTTTTTACAGATAACCTGATGATGGTATGCAATAGATATCTAGATTATAAATATTACACAAGATACGGTATCTTACTCGTATAATATAAGGTAAATCATGATAATATTATATGTGTATTGCCAAATAATGTTTGAAATCTTCTTCGAAAAGTCTAGTCAGAATTAGTCTTATTTGATTTTAATAAGTCGGAAAAGTGTCTTGTATGGGAAACTCCTTGAATTTATTTAATTTTTAGTATTTGTTGTTAAAGCTATTATAGTTACCCATATTGTGTAAGATTTTCAAGTAAATAACTATTGCCATTATGGTGTTACAGCGTGAAACGTTGAAAAAAAATCGTGATTTGTATGAACGCTCCAGTTATTTATTAATTTTATTTAGTCATAATTATTTCATATTATAGCAATCATAATCATGAACGTTCCGTGAAAAAATCAAATACCTAGCTGATGCCGTTTTCACGATACACGAACGAAATCGAGAAATAAATTTTGAGCAAAAACACGTTGCTTGTATGGAGAGTACCTTTAATTATAAACTTTTTTTAAATTTTATTATTTGCCGTTGTAGCGGCTTTAGGGATACATGTTTTGTGAAATTTACAAGTACCTAGCTATTACGGTTTATGAGATAGAGCCCTGTGACAGACGGACGGACGGACGGACGGACAGCGGAGGCTTAGTAATAGGGCTTCTTCGGCACCCCGTTAGGGTTCGGAGCCCTAAAAATGATCTCACAGAGAAATCTCGCACTTACTTCACCCGCGTAGACACAAATAAATAAATAAAGTAGTCTATGACTTAATTCAGGTACTAATCTATCTCCTTACCAAATTTATCAAAATCCGTTTTAGGTGTGAAGAGGTAATAAACACATTCACACACGCACAAACTTTTGCATACCTTTATATGATACTGGCGGCCCGCCCCGGCTTCACACGGGTAGCAGAAGTAGGTATAGGTAGTAAACGTTTTAACAGGAGTAAATTCGTGATACATTGTATTTTTATAGATATAACCCTAATGGTTTACGCAGCGCACGCAAATTAATGACTATTTCTGTGACAGTGACCAAACCTTAACACATGTATAAATTTTCCGCGGGCTATTTTGAACATATATAAGTACCTACTACAAACCCGTAGTACATTATTTCTACCACCAATAGTTTTCATAGGTACTGCATAAAAATAATGACTTTTTCGATTATTGTGACTAAACCAAAACAGTCGGATATAATATCCGTGGACTATTTTGTAGATATTGACAAGAACTACAAACCTCTAGTACATTACTTTAATCTACCACCAATACTTTTCACACTGCATGAAAAATAATGATTGCTTCGATTATTGTGACTAAACCAAAATATATGGATATAATTTCCGTTCAATATTTTGTAGATATTGATAAGTACTACAAACCCCTAGTACATTACTTAATCTAACACCAATAGTTTTCACACTGCATGAAAAATAATGACTGCTTCGATTATTGTGACTAAACCAAAATAGATGGATATAATGTCCGTGGACTATTTTGTAGATATTGATAAGAACTACAAACCCCTAGTACATTACTTTTATCTACCACCAATAGTTTTCACACTGCATGAAAAATAATGATTGCTTCGATTATTGTGACTTAACCAAAATAGATGGATATAATGTCCGTGGACTATTTTATATATATTGATAAGAACTACAAACCCATAGTACATTACTTTAATCTACCACCTATAGTTTTCACACTGCATGAAAAATAATGATTGCTTCGATTATTGCGACTAAACCAAAATAGATGGATATAATGTCCGTGGACTATTTTGTAGATATTTATAAGAACTACAAACCCCTAGTACATTACTTTAATCTACCAGCAATAGTTTTCACACTGCATGAAAAATAATAACTGCATCGATTATTTCACAATAATAATAGTATTTTGGTTTAGTCACCTAAACCAAAATAGATGAATATAATGTCCGTTCACTATTTTGTACATATTGGTAATTACTACAAACCCCTAGTACATTACTTTATTCTACCTCCAATACTTTTTACAGCGCATGCATATAATGACTGTTTCGTTTATTGTGACTAAACCAAAACAGATGGATGAAATGTCCGTGGATTATTTTGTAGATATTAGTAAGTACTACAAACCCCTAGCACATTATTTAATTCTACTATCAATGGATTTCACAGCGCACGCAAATTAATGAATATATGTGACACCGTGGTTCACAATATTGCAGTTTTCTTACGGATCCCTAATATTTTTCAGAATCTCATATAGCCTAAGTCACTCACACTGAATTATGCTATCCATAAGTGAAAGAATTTTTGAAATCGGTCCAGTAGTTTCGGAGCCTATTCGTTACAAACAAGAAAACAAAGATTCTCTCTTTATAATATTAGTATAGATATACGATATAATATATATTTGCGACCCGTATTGATTAAAGTAAAAATTGGTTTGCCGGTGGAGAAAGCGATTCAACGTCATTGGCCGGTGGTTACATTTAACGAAGAAAAATTTAACGCTTGACCTGGCTCGGGCCTTGATTAACCAAAGTTCCCGACACCTTTCCCTTTAATGAAATTCGCTGCAAATTCAATTACGAAAGCAGAAGTCTGTTCTCTTAAGTCAACGTACAGAGAACGGCTGAATAGTGTCGCACCGACCAATACAGACGAGACGGTGTTCTGACTGGGATTACTGGACTACGATCGAACCGACGTGAGCCACGATGCCACCGTGGTACGAGTACATGCGGGACATGCGGATTTATCGGAAGATACCGACTCCACGTCAAGATTCAGCGAGTGTTGTGCGAAGGGCGTCACATAATTTGAAAATATTGCGACGGGATCAACTTAACAAAGAGGTTAAAGAGCCGCAAGCTGTTTAAAGATGAGGCTTGTCATATTTTCTGCTTACCAGTTTCGTGTGACTTGAGTAATTATTGTATATTATATTAAAAAGTGCAGATATTTTTAATGAATGCACAATCAAATGTATCAGAAACATATAATTCGTTTAATAAGCTCAAATGCACAGTGTTATTTATAATAATGTATTAAAACAATTATTTACTCAATGGTATGTAGCTATATATATATATAGGTACACCAACATGTTAATGTGAACCCTTGTGTTAATTACATTGATATACATATTTGTAAAAAGTTTAAAAGCCACGTTCGATGAGTTATTATAAGGTCACGTCGTGCTACTTATCTCTCGCGAATACATTAAGTTGAACGTTAACGGTACATATTATGTAGATGAATAAATCATATGGTTCCACGAAACCAGAAGGGCATGATGCGTTCTGAGTGGGCGGTAAGTACTTCACTGATCCCTTTGAGGGTTTGATAATGCTATCATGTCTTCGTGGAAAACTTCTACTTCTAGATTTATTCATAGAAGCTTGCTTCTTAGTATATCTATAAATAACATCATATTATGTATATTATGATACGACAATATATACAATACGTCGTATATACGTATATATACAATATAGTAATATTGTATATATATATGTATATATTGTATATATTGTGTATATTGTATTATTGTATATATTGTATATAAATAATATTGTATATATACAAGTCGTATATATACAATACGACAATATGACAATATAAAGATCATAATAACCTTTAGTTTATGTTAAGCCAAGCTCCATAAAACTTATATAAAACCAAAGATCAATTTTCACAAAATATTTCCATAAACAATGAATTCAAAAAAACAATTCAATTGAAATATCAGATATGTTAAGGTAGGAAACGGTAAAGGTCAGTAATGCGATATGTCCTATATCCTGAACGTGTGATCCTTTCGTCTTCACCCTTCTATTCTGTCTGTCTGTCACACGCGTCACACGATCCGTGACCGACCCTGCCACAGTATTACAATATTTCATAAGAAATATTGTAATACTGTGACCCTGCTTTATATTATGCCCAGACTGCGTCTACGAGGCGAGCTGCGAGGGAGGTAGTCGCATGTAGCTAACATATTGTTTACACAACATATTGTTTGCCTTGTTTACATTCTTGGAAATTTTAATGTTTAAAACAAATGTTTTGTGGGAAGAGAAGTATCTAAATTTCAATGGAGCAACAGATGGATAAGTAATGTTAAACAATAACATTACACTAAGAAAAAAACAACTGTTCAAACATTATCTGTAGAATTTTTATCCAGTTTTTTTAATGTAAAATAGATAAACATCGCCAGCAGCAGCAGTGGTCTACAGTTCACACACGCGATGTTTATATTGTGGTATAAGCGGATATTTACAAGGCAATCAACTTTATTTTTACCGACAACGGACATTCTTTGAAGTGCGGAGTGTGGAGGGCCCTTTATTGATCACTTCCTCCCTTTTATTATATTATTCCACACTTCGTTAAAGGAACGCGTGCTTTCCATTTCCAAGATACATTTTTGACGCAGATTTTAAATGTTTATTGGTATCTAAAGTGACACCAATGCGGTTATTATGTGTTATGGTATTGTTAGCTTCCGTTCAAAGAGTCGTAGCTATTTTTCAATCTATTTGTCATATATTTGGTAATAAGATATTTATATTTGATTAAAATGAACATCGAACAGTGACTCCGTACATCAAACGTGAACCAACTGTAGAATGTAGAGTCATTAATTACTACGAGTTTATTCCATTCCTTAAATTAATCTATTTGTTAAGTATGTTTAGTAAATATGTCACATCATCTCTGGATATCATTTATTCAACGACAAAACCAAAAATGTAAGTGTGATGAAACGATAATATAATATAACAAGCCTTGGATATGCGACGTAAACGATTGCATTTCGAATATTGCACATTGCACATAGTGCCAACTAATTCCTGAACTCTATAGGTAGATCCTCTACGTGTTGTTAAATGTATAATAATATTCTGCTACAAAATGTATGTATTCTCGCTTATGTGAATATTTTCACTTAAAATAATGCAAAAGTAAAAATGAGCGGATAATCTCAAGGCTTACACAAACTTGGTTCACAAGTAATGGAAGCGACGGACGAGAGCAGTTTGTCTTCATTACATACTTACTGACTACCGACTACCGAGTACCGGAGGATATTAATAGCGGATAAACTTCCACGATTTGTCTTAGGGGACGAGGGGCTTTTTCTAACTTTACGCGGAGGGATTTTCTTTTTGGTGTTTTCTTTTAATTTTGAAATGATATGAAAACATTTATTATATTTTTTAGAATACCTATTATAATTTCTGCTAGACGAAAATGGATAATATAAATTTTTTCGCGATTAAAGTCGTTAAAATCGATGAAAAGTATATTATGACTGTTGTAGTCGATAAAATAACAGCAGTTAAAGGTAAATAAACCTCTCGATAGCAGCAACCGATTTAGATGTTCGACTAGCATATGTATCTACTCTACCTGTATGACAGGTCGCGAGCGAGAGAGACGCGGCGCGGGTGGCACATCGGATGCAATGCATCATGCATCCCTCACATCAATTAGTGAGGGAAACTCCCGATGGAGACATTACACGATCTATCATCTTCCGGGGTTTGATTTTAGAATCACTGACTCAAATTGAATCACTAACAATTGATTCTCCTCATGTTAGATATGATGAACGGTGAACAGATAATATATTTTTTTTTACTTATATTTCAAAAGAAAACATAATAATGAAATGTACGAGATATAGCCTGTAATAATATTGTATTAGGCTTTTTATTATCTTCGTCAGTTATGATAACACTTTTTTTATTCACAAAACGTACAAAAATCTCAAAATGATTTTTTGCGAGCGCGGTACACAATTCTGGGAAGTTATCGGCTAGGGTCACCAAACTATTACATTTTGGTAGACTTTTTTCAGATTAAATAAGAGGTAGGTAATATTAAACCATGAGGATTACACATTCGTGTGGAGAGGATGGATTAAAGGAGATTATCAAAAGAGATTTATAAGGCGAGTGCGAGTAGTCAAGTCGCTAGGGGTCGACGTAGGCGTACTTCTATACAAATTGAGGTTTTTCTAAGGAAAGGCCAGGTCAACAGTACATGTATGAAGAATGTCATGAAAGTGGAAGAAGCAAAAGCCGTATCTCAGGATTGTAGCAAGTGGAGAGAAATAGTATCTGCCTACCCACAACGGGGAGAAGACATGATTTTATGTATGTATTATTCGAAGGAGTGGTTTCCGGTTGTTAGAAAAGCTTCACTTTTTGTGAAACAAGGAATTGTTTGAAACTCACCAAAAACATAGACAAGAGAAACCTCAGAACCAAAACAGACAATTTATTGTGTGCACCCTGGTGTAGTGTGTATATCCAGAAGAATGCACATTTCATGGCGGTCAAATTTATAATCACATACCTAAGGCTATGACAGACATAAATGGTGATTTCTTTAAGATAAAACTACATAGCTGGCTAGTAGAAATGAGCTTTTATTCGGTGAATGATTTTTTTGAACATAAAGGTGCTAAATAATTTCATAATTATTATGTGACATGAATTAGGATTTTCACATTGTCTTATTTATTATTATATTTGACATCAATCATTAGGATAATAAATTGGTTGTATTAATTATCATTATTTGACATCAATTAGCATGAACATGAATAACAAAGATAATATTTATTCTATTTGTTGTATTTTATAATTATTGGAAATAAGATTATTGAAATGAAATGGGATTTTTAAATCTTTTGTACTCTGTAGTTTTTAATTGTATACTATGACATTATTTGGAAAATCAGTCATTTTGGGAAAAAGTGATTTTAGAATTCATTCAAAATGAGTTTAGTACAATATAAGATTCAGTCCAAACAGACCGCAAGCGACATTTGTGCGCGTTCTAGGCAAAACATGCGGATGACTACTGATAGCTGTGGATAAGATGGATAAGATAGATAAGATGGATAAGATAGAATAGATAGATCATATATTGCCATTAACGTTGAGACGTGAAGCTGCCGACCTTACTTTTCTGTCTAATATTGTCAATAACGCCATTGATTCCCCGTCATTGCTGGCAGAAATCTATGTTTCAGTACCTTATAGTACTAACTCGCGAAGAAACTATTTAAAGCTATACTACTCCCCCTGTTCCACCAAATACCGTCATAATTCATTTTTGTACGAATTGCAGATTAATAATAATTATTCACAAAATGTTGATCTCTTTTTAATAAAACAAAATAATTTCAAACCATAATAAGTAGACTGTTCTTCACCTGATTCCCATAACTGAATTTCCATCTAACCTCTGTCTTTTTCTCCTTCTCTGTGCTTAATATAATATAATATGGCTTTGATCTTAATTCTTTATAATATTTTTGGTATTTATAATTTCTCCCTATATAGTATGTAGAATGCTTCTTTTTCTTATAATTGGCATGACACAAAAAAAAAAATTGTACTCTTATTTTATAAGTGAAAACTACTTAGCTAACTGTTTTGTACTCATGTTATTCTTAAGTGTTAAAAGCTGTTTGTTTTCCGAATAAAAAAAATAAAAAATAAAAAAAAATATGTTGTGATCATTTGAATCATGTTTATACAAATAAATAAACTTTTATTTTGATTTGTTTACATATAAAGTCCGATATTAATTTTATTGTGTGTAATAATAATATTAGGGCCATGGTGACCCTACTCTCCTCTTGGTTCGTTATCACGTTTCGCCACACATTTTTCGGTTAATTAAGTCGCAAAATATCGAGATTTTGTTACAATAATATTACTCGACTTCAGTCTCCAGTATGCAGTATATTACAATATTATGCTTTATTCTTGTTAAGTATTAACTTTTGCTCTTAGGAGAATAATTTCAAGTATTTTAAACGCATAATATGTATTGTCATTATATACTTTGGCATAACATTCAGCATAATGATCACTACGAATTATATTATTAGGCACAAATATTTTGCCATAATGTTTATTGTCATAAATACTATTTGTATAATAGTAATGAAGAATGATTTTATAAAGCCTCAACGCATAAGATTATAAAAGCATATTGATATTTATACAAAATCTTGTTTGTCATAAAAGCCCACATATATTGGCTCACATAAACTTTTAGGTCCTAATTTACATTGGCATATAAACAAATTGGTCTTTTCTTGTTATTTGGTAACGTTATATTATTAGTTACAAGTCAGTTCTGGCGCTTCGCCGGCCGATGCCACGGCATGCTCCCTTCGCTCGCTCGGCTTGCACATTGTGGCATATGTTCACCTTACCTAATCTAATCAACTGATTCAGATTTTGCAATTTATTTTTATGCCACATGATTATTATGCGAATTATAACTATGCCTTAAACATTTATGGGACAATCAATTATGCCTATTATACATGTTAGACCAATTAATACTTATGCTTAACTTTCGATTAAGCTACAGTATTATTATGCCAAAGTATTATTATGCTATTTAAAGTTATACGAAAAGGTGATTTAATAAAGTTTTATGCTTAAAAATGTATGCCAAACGGATTCCGTATTTTATTTAACACAATAGCGTAATTCCCGCAACTTCTTGCCCCTGAGATTTTCCCGAATTTGTTTGATAAGTTACTGCCTGTCTTCATCATAATGAACAAGTACGTGCATGCAAACTATTAGTTCTCTAGGTTCAAGGTTTAGGGCTGGGCGTTAATTAATGTGTGAGTCAGTCGGTACTTTGCTTTATTTTAAACATTATTATATTACGAAGTAACTTCCTAAGTTAAGGTTTCAAATTTAGTTCAGAACACCAGATTACTCTTAATAAATTATTTACTTTAAACTCAATTAATACACAAATTGATTTGAAAGATATTTATTTATCATCAATCATAATCATAAATCATAAATTTCCAACAGAATGCGTAATCCAAAAGAATTCGAATTATATTATTATTGTTATGAATGTTTAACAATAGACGATATTCTATTTTAGGGTGTAATCGTAGTCTAAAAGAACAGATTAGAAAACATGTCATTATATTGCACTTATTACTGGAGTCGGATGAACAGACGGACAAACGCTTCATGTATTATGTATACTGTAGGAACCAACGTCGACAGAAACCCGTTGAACTTGTATCATCAGTGAAAGTAACTACATTTTCTCTGTCGAAACTTAACACAACAGTTCAGAACTCAAACATGCATTGGAAATACAAGAAAACACATTTCAAAAGAGTGTCTAATGTATAAAGCTTTAACGATCTCCAATAGGAAGTAATTAAATAGAAGTAAATAGTGATGAATTTCGTTCACAAAGGAACATAAACAAAGGCCATAAAATTAAGGCAGTAATAACGTATAGATGAATCGTAAATGCTCAGCGGAATTATGAAGTAGTAAAAGCTAAGTATTCCCATGCAAGATGCAGTTCAAACAAATACACGCAAGAGTTCATCTTTATAAGTTTTAAAAGGTACTTAACTCGTCAAACCCAATACTATTTACGAGTTTATCAAATTTTTAAATGAATTTTAGAATTCTCGGTGCATTCATATTCAAATGTGTGTGCTACCGTTTCCGTGTGTTTACGACGCGGCACTCGAGTGGGTACCTACATTAAACATTCATAATGTACTCGGATTGTAAAAGAATTTGTATAAACCCGATCAGTATGTTGTACACATCGAATCTCACCCTATTAACGACTCTACAATCTTCTTCTATGAGACGTTTATCGCGATTCAAATAGGTACATCTAACTCACACTTTCAGTGGGATGCGAGTTTACTACCGACTTTATGTCGTGTTTGTGATTGTATCAGAAATATGGATTATTGTGGGTCCGGCAGAGACATTATAAACAGGGAGTCTGGCACAATAGGACTTTGAACAAAGGATGTTAAACAAAAACGTGCACAGAAAAAATATTACAAAGGGAGCAGTAATTAAAAGATCAGGTAGTCAGTGTTTTGTTGAAGGCGGAGAGATGAGCAGACCACCCGACTTCTATTGTTGCACTTTTTGTAATGACGCCGTTACAAGAACGATGAAAATATTGTTCGATGACAAAGCTCTCCTTATCATTTAGCGAAATATAAATACTGCTCGTAGTGACGGACAAGATCCATGCTCCGACTCGAGGCGTAGCCTCGGCGATGCTACATTGTGGCTTATTAACAGGAACAATATAAGAAAATAATATCAGTTGACACGTCGCGTCGTACAACGTAAGAGAACAAGCACATACCAGAGGGAAGCTCCCACGATTAGTTAGCGACAACAGGTCCGGCAGGCGCTTGCGGCGGCCACGTGACGCGGGCGCCGGTCACTCACACCTCACACAACATCTTCCTAATCAAACAATCGATCACTCCGATATGATAGCGTCACTCGTACAACGCGCGCATAAGATAGTAATATAGAGGGAACACGACCGATGCCCGAGAAAGCTCTGTCGGTACTGAGCCGTGAGCTTCTCGAAGCTCGAGGCTGGAAACCAGTTTGGAACTCGCAGTCGAAGCCTTCACGGTAAGTGGCGCGGGCACAATGGAAAACGCGAGCGCCCGCGCACCTGTGTCGTATATATCGCTCTTTTTATTTTTAATTTAAAAAGGCGACGAACTTTTCTGCATGCCATCTGAGCGGTCGACGACCCTAGCGAACGGTAGTCGATGATTACTTAATGATGCTCCCGAGACGGACAATTCAATGTTCGCCGTGGGACCGTAACGATTAAAGCTCTCGTGGGCTTACAGCGTATAATGGTCGGTAATTCATCAAGGTTTCGCGGACAGCTGAACGGGCAGCCGAGACACAGATGAGAGGCCGTAACGAGCGAGTGACGAGTGAAGGCCGCCGGCCGGTGATAGTGACACTTCCGAGAAGCAGTTTGTTGTTGTTTAGTGTCGTATGTATGTAAGTGTCACTCAGGTCTGGTGGAGGAATGTGGTCGGGCCGCAGCCGCAGCGCGGTCGCGGAGCCGCAAGGTCGCGCCGGAGGTATGCGCACGAGCGCTGCTCACGTTCCCTGCACTACAATGTAAACGTTTGCACGAACAAAAAACACCGAGGACTGCTCCTCACTCGAGTATTACAGTGAACGAGTAACTCTTCGGGGATGACAAGAATCGCTTTCACAAAATATATTATAAAACAAATACGAGGAGGAAATTAATGTTTCCAGCGAAACAGTAAACGTCAAGTATCCTGTAGAAGAGATTGAATATATACAGGGTTTGAGTCGTCAGATTGTAATCGATTTTTAATTCGGTCTTCGAATACAATTCGAGAGGCAATAAAGCTTTTATGTTATTTGAAAGTACGTCACTAAACACCGGGAAGTATACGGAACGCGACTATGAATGACAAACTTTATGATATCGCTTTCATTATTTACGATTATGGACATCAGTCGAAAATTTTACTTTGAACTGGTTTTGCATAACAAAGCTCGTCTATTGTCGAAGCTTTGGCTTGTATTTGAGCATACTCGATTGTTAAAGTTCGTTTTATAGTTTAACATAATCGTTATCGAATTATGGTGCCTTTTCTATGAACGACACTATTGTTATATGAAATCTTCTTATTCTCATATGTTGTCGGGCGCGTCTGGCCCTATTTTTGAAACATTTTAACGTAAGTATATGTAGGTTGCTTGCAATCATAAATTAATCTAAACCTTTGAAGAGGTGACACACATCAAAATAGCGTTACCGCGATTATGGACTTCCTAAATTGGAAATAAATGACATAATCCTTGTTTAAAATTATATCTTTATAAAATGCCTCCAGTGTTCAAGTAAGTAGTGTAAGCTAAGCAGCAGTAAACAGCGACGCAGCCTCAGGCTTCGTGTAGTAAATCAGAACTCGCCGGAGACCGGAACATGTTCATTTCCCGCCGGAGCGCTACTGCCGCTACTGCCGCCGCCACTCCTGATGCTGTTGTGTGTACATTACAACTAATTATATTAACAACTACCATCGGTTTGTTACTGACTTGCCGATTACTTTGATAAAGTTGTAGTAATTTTGGTAAATAGTAGTAAATGTAGCAATTTACAACGTATTGCGTTGATTACAGCAGTTTCTCTCTCACTATGTAGGTTTTTTATTATTAGGGGAAGTGCATTTTTTTAAAAATAAAACGCAATACAATAGCTGCTACCTACTACTATATTTACCTATCAACCTTAACTAATAAATACAATGCAATCCAACAAAGCAATGCCACCAGCATCTTGGGTACGCTGCCA
Source organism: Hemistola chrysoprasaria (assembly GCA_947063395.1). Classification (NCBI taxonomy): domain Eukaryota; kingdom Metazoa; phylum Arthropoda; class Insecta; order Lepidoptera; family Geometridae; genus Hemistola; species Hemistola chrysoprasaria. Next base: position 16,245,093 of record OX346718.1, read on the forward strand.
TCTGATAGTGGATTGGAGCAATTGGATTTTAAATAGGCATATTAATAATTTGAATTCATACTCTAACAGAACAGGTTACCCCAATTACACAGCTCGATTCAATTTATATGGGTTATGTGGACAATCCATATTGTCTGAATTTCAGGCATGGCGGACTTTCGAATATTTGAAGCGTTCTTTTTTTTTGTTTTATGCCATATGTGGCAAACAAGCAGACGGGCCGCCTGATGGCTCGCGGTTACCGCCACCTATGGATATCTGCAACACCAGGGGTATTAACCATTATGTTGCCGACCCTTCAAAACTCTATTCACTCTCCTTTTGAAGAGCCCCATGTTGTAGCGTAACGAAAAGACCGCAGCAGGGAGTACATTATATATTTAGTTGTTTATATATAAGTTCAGGCAGTATATTATATTTTGTATTTACATTACATGGTTTATAAATCCAGTATTCATCGAAGACCTATAAATCTCGGCATAGTCTAAAAATTCCCACCGACAATCCCCTCAGTGGGGATTTTTTTACTTTTTTGTAAATAAATTCCCACCCGACGGAAAATTTTAAAAAGTGGGATTTTTTTACGTCTAATGAAACCTAGTTGTAGTTTCGTACACGTACTTACATAGTTACTGAACGTACTATATATCCCAAGACTGCAACCGCCGATATGAATGTGTCGACTACAACTTATTCTTTTAGCAACTCTCGTTCACTTCAGAATCGGAAAATATGTAATATTATATTTATTGCTCTCTGCCTTAGTTATATGTGTATTATTAAGTTAAATATCCGAAACCGAAGCCTTTTTGGAAGACTTGTCGGCGCGTCTCGTCGAGGCCTGTGGTGATCGGAAAGCGGGCAGCTTTTTGGGACAACGGCTAAGCCTCGCCATTCAGCGTGGGAATGCTACCTGCCTGTTGGGTACCACGGAGCCTCGAGGAGACGCGTTGGACTCAATTTTCCATCTATAAGATTGACTGTGCTATGTTTAGTACAATTATTGCATGGATAACGAATTTGTAACATTATTATTGTTTATGTACTAGTATGTATAGTATATCTAATATATGTTATTTCATATGGATTTTGAGCAATGGAGCTTAATACTTAGTTGCGAATTATTTGTAATAAAAATACCATTACTATACGAATTCAGTTACTTTTTGGAAAACTGCTACATTATCTCTAATAATAATTATAACAAATATAATAAACTAGCGTCACATTCACGTTCATCAAACATTTTTTCATAAAATGGAACCTTATTAATATTGATTATATAATATTAATAACACATAACATACATTCACGCCTTTTTCCCGAAGGGGTAGGCAGAGGTGTACCCAGGACTCAGTCCCATTGTAGATACACCCACATTTCGCCAGTATGTTATTGGTCCCATGTAATAGGGGGCGAGCCTATTGCCATATACCGGGCACAGTTCCAGACTCCAGGCAGCTATTGAGATAATTCCTAATGGAAAAATCCAATATTTAGCACTATGCCTGACCTGGGGATCGAACCCGGGACCTCTTGATTGGCAGTCGAGCATCCGCCCACTACGCCACCGAGGCAGTCAGTTGATGAATAATATTGATCGTTAATCAATCAGTGAATGTATGAGTGAGTGAGTGATAAATATAACGATTTTTGGACTTCAATATTTTTCGTGAACGGAAAGAGATATTCAATTGATTTTTCATATAATTTATTGGCAAATAGGTTATTACCCATATTACCCATATTACCCATATTACCCATATTACCCATATTACCCATATTACCCATATTACCCATATTACCCATATCAGTCTCATTAGATATAAAATGTTTTAAGTCTGTAGGATTTAAATAATATTGGATAATCATATATAATTTTGATAGGTATAGATTTTAAGTTTTAGGGCGGTTCGGGGGCACAACAAGGGCACAACAAGGCCGAAATGGTTCATGTAATGTAACCCCCGACCGGTGTTTGGAGAACTTGCTTCTAAGGTGTGTCTAGATGTAGTAGAGTTGTTGTTACAAATACCAAAGAAATGACGACTTGATTGGTACATAAATGTCAGCTATTCAAGCTCTATTGAGATCGTCCAGTCATCATGATGGTGTGATTTCATGCCTTGTTACTGACAATTGCTTACGTCATGGCATTATATATTATAAACCAGTTCCAGGTCCAGTTAAACCTCTCTCATATTTCTACAAATCAAACATAATTTTAATATTTAATATTATTATCTCATTTATTCTATTAACTACAGTCAAATAAACCGCCCCTTACCGTTTCCGATGCAAAGGTGCCCATAACGATCGCTCGCTCGCTAAACAAATGAGATAATAATACTAAACATTAAAATTAATATATTAATATAACAAATATATCATTTTTTTTTTTTATGATATTGAGTAACAAGACGAGCATATCAGGTGCCTGATGGTAAGCATCATGATTGCCCATATCAGACACAGTACCACCCAGTGTTTTAAAATTCAAAATTCTGCGCGACACTGCACTGCGCCTGTCACCCTGAGATATGAGTTGTTGAATCTCATCGTGCCCAGTGATTTCGCTGGTAACATTGCCCTTCATACCGGAATACAGTAATGTTTGCACATTACTGCTTGGCGGATGAATAACTGGCAAAGGTGTGGTACTTCCCCAGGCGGCCCCCTGCTAAAGAGGCCTACCACTACAGAAATATATCATAATCCAACAACTTCAACAATATGTATACATTATTATCAATGAAAATAAAATTATTATTATTATTAAGAAAAACTATTTTCTGTCTACAGTACATTTAATATTTGGTAGTTATTTCTATCAATTAAATTTATCGGGGTAACTGAGACGGAGGGAGCCGACATTAGGGGCGTATGCAACGTCCCTCTTATAATACCTTAGTCAGTCTATTTTTTTTATTCAGATGGGCCGCATAGGCCACATTTTGGACATCTTAGTGAGTTATTGTTATTTTTAACCGACTTCTAAAAAAGGAGGAGGTTCTATGATCAACCGTATGTATTTTTTTTGTGTATGTTCATCGATATTTTCGTCAATTGTGAACCGATTTAAATATTATTAGAATAATATATGATAGACCATCCACGTTGAACAATAATAAATAAGTGATGTAGTAAGGGCTGGTATCCAATAATGTTTATGTAAACAACAGAAGGCTCAGGATTCAATAGTTATAAAGGAGTGCGGCTCGAGACGTGACGTCGTCGTCGCCGAACATACTTACCGACTAACTTGGAAGCAGACTTACTTGAGCCTCCTTAATCGACTCCTACCGACACTGCACTCTGCACTGTGCTGTGGTGGGAAATGTACACAATACTACTCGGAACTTTTATCTGAAATCCCTAGAATGTTTCCTTTTTTAACTCCATTTGTGGCACTGCACAGCATGGATTTGTACATTACATTTATTTATTTATATTGCATTCCATATCAATATAAAATATATTTAAAAATTACATTTTAGATTTTGGTTCTGTAGAAAAAAAACATATATCTATGACATTAATAAAAAGAAGGGAAAGTAATTATGTACTACCTATAGAATAAAATTTATTATTATAATATTTTTACGATGTTAATATTAATATTTACTATTAACATCGTAATAAGTTCTTTTGTTTTTTTTATTTAAACATTAATTATTTGTGCCGTAAAGTAAGTGATTAAAAATGTTATTCTTTATAGTTTACGAGCATGATGAAAATGCAATTAGATGTTTTATTATGATGGCATGCATTCCGGTTCGTGTAGTAAAGGAAGGTAATAGAGTAATCATTGCTCACATCCTCTCACCCGCGCGTCACGCGGCGCTACGTCTCCCGGTCCCCGGCCCCCGGTCCCTGGTCCCTGGCCCCGGTAACACTCGCTCACTTTATGGCCGTGCTTACATTACATCAAATGTTTACACTGATGTGATGAAAACGCACATTAATTGGCTATTTGCATAACTTATTAGTCGAGAGGTTCTTTCCGGTCAGTGACACGGCTTTGCAACATATTTTATCGCATAGTGGAATAACGTAGGAAATAATAATAATATGGTCCCGTTTGAATCGAACAAGGAGAATGTTTCATCCTCCAACCACGAGAATAAATATCAAGATTATGTATGCTGTTAGTGCAATATACTCTTGAACGAATTAACCACATATACTAGATATACATATTGAGGTTTGTAAGAGCAATATCGCATGCGTTATGTCGCTTCAGTGAGCACTGATAGAGGAGAGTATCATGGAATGTCTGAGCCGACCGCAGCGGCTTCCATTAGTAACCGACTGAGGAACGGTTGCTAATAGTATCGCACACTCCGCCGCTGTGCTCGGCCATAGCTTTGTACTTGGCTATTAGAAATTTTAATAACGCAGACTATAGTATATATAATTTTTATAAAAGTCAGTGCCAACACGAGCAAATCAGGTGCCTGATGGTAAGCATTTCATGCCCATATTAGACACAGTGCCACCCAGTATTTTAAAATTCTAAATTCTGCGCGGCACTGAGATATTAGTCGTCAAAACTCGTCATGCCCAGAAATTTTTCCGGTAACATGCCCTTCAGACCGGAGCACAGTGATGTTAGCACATTACTGCTTGGCGAATGAATAACTGCGGCAAAGGTGTGGTAGTTCCCCTTAGAGTTTGTTTAACCGATCACAGATTAAAGTTCTTCCAACTTTGTCATTAATTGTCTGTAATAGAACTCTAAAGTGTATAAGTGTAAGTGTATAGTGTAAAGTATAACCTGGTCGGGCGTGTCGGTCTGGAAGGCGTGGCAGTAGGCTCGCGCGGGCTCGGAGCGCGGCTCGCGCGCCACCACCGCGAACAGCGCGCGCACAGACTCACACGTCGCGTACAATATGCGTTGCAACGCGTGGCTCATGCGCACACTCTGCAATTACATTCACGAAACTCTAGATCATTAATGTAGCCCAAGTATAGAATTATAGAGAAAGTAACGAAAATATCACCTGATCCTCGGGATCGCATACTTTGACCCCGGAGAGTGCGACCACCACCAGTACTGGAACTGCACGGCCGTTCTCCTACAAATAAACAAACAGTTCAAAATTCTATATTATATCTAGCAATCATCACTTCTCATTCATCTTATGAAATCAGGATTTCATAGTATCCGCCGAGCGAGTGCAAAATGTGCGGCTATAGTAATTGCCGTTGTGTCCATGATGAAGCAAAAAGTTTGCACAGACGCAACTTAATCATTCCTTTATGTGGCGCGACGAGGGAGCATGAGCATCGGCGAGCGCTCCTATGTGCGTCGATGGAAGATATTGTCCGGAGACTATTCTCAACACAATATCTTTCGTCGAAGATAGTGATTGGAAGCGAATAACGTAAGAGACAATAGAGCTCCCTCGGGCCGAGTCTGAGGGAGTCGGTGCATCATAGTTATAGACTGTTTCATTGAAAATGATTCAATATCAGATTTATAATTTATGATTACCGATAACTACGAGAAATAATTCGGTTTCCTAATAATTGAAGAGATTATAGAAAAAACGCCGTGGGGTTACCGGCTTTAGAATAGTACCTCACCCTCTCTACCCGTGGTTGCCGTAAGAGCCGGCTAAGGGCTATAGGATCCAGAGGACGGACAGCAGCGTCCTCTGCGTAAAACAATGAAACTGCGCTCACCAACCCGCCTGCCAAGCGTGGCGAGTATTGGCAACAACCCCCCTTATGGGGCATGCTTATGTTCAACAGTGGACTTCCAACAGCTGGATGATGATGATGATAAAAAAAATATATAGATTTTAACAAAAATAACATAATATACTATATACTAAAGAAATACGAGCTAACAACTTTCATAATCAATCTGCTATATCATTCCGCTTCACTTAACAACACACTTTCACTGTAATACCCTGTAATACAACAAATTGGAACATAGTGTCCGCAGGGGTGAGCCCCGCAGACGATGAGAGGGCCGCGCGCTCTCATTACACATTTTAATTAAGACGAGAGAGTGGCAACACTAATAACGAGTGTTGTTTACTGCTTCCCTTATCTTGGAGACGAACAGATGGATGAATCAGAATTTTGTGATCAGAGTCAGCTACAGTATTATTTTATAATCTCAAATAAAATATACATTTCCTACACATAATTATAAATATAATGTTTTTAATGTTAAAAAAAAAGCAACGAACGCTATAACGAACAGAATATTGATGTAGCTTAGCTCAAACAACAGGTCTAAATGTGACATCCACTAAACTTTGTTATCTATAAACGAGCCTCTGCGGAATTCGCTAACACCAGACCCCAAATTCCACTAGCGAACTTCACAAAGTACAGTTGTTTTAAATTACTAAATCATGGTAGTATTTACCGCAACTTTGTCGTGCAAAGGATAAACGATGACACGCGAGTGTTTCAGGATTCGGCTAAGGTTGCGGATTCACACCGCTCGGTGTACGAGAGAGAAACGGGTCACGTGCGAGTACGAGCAGGCAACGGTTATCGCTGCGAGCGAAAGTTTAATGTATAGGCGTAGATTGGCGGCGGTGCGGTGGAGAGTTTGCATGCAAATGGTGAGTTATTCCGCGTGCCAGTGCCGATATTACGAGCTCGGTATGTGCGGCGCGCGAGACAGAGCGCGACCGACCGACGGTTTAGAGCCGACGCGCGCGTATTTACGCGACGTGAAAGCTTCGCCGAAGAAAACATCCGAGGGTTAATAGGCGATGAACCGTCGACGGGTACAATGGCTAGAGGTAAAATTCAAATACTCTTTTTTAAGCCTTTTATCGTTGTACGGGTTGAAGGCAGTGGCGTGTACGTTTTTGATTTTCTACATAAGTATTTACACGAGCTATTCTTTCTTTCGACGTAGAGATTTACCGGGTATAGAATAGTGCTCCAACCCCCTTTTATGGGGGAGGTCTATGTTCAGTAGTGGACTACCAGCAGTTGAGATGATGATGATAATTATTCTTCTTTCTTTCTTCATCAGCCTTCATCATTCTAAAGGAAAAGTTTTCAACCGCAAAATCAATGGAACTAAATACTTATATACTAACCTAGGTTTTCAGTTTTTCGTTAGGTACCTATATCTTTTAATACTTTCAAATGTTATAATTTCAAATAGGTTACTCTTTATTTCTTTAATATGAACATATGTTACGTGTAGTGACACAGTCTAACTGGTATAGTAAAGTAGTGAGATAACATCAGAGACCAGATCCTCGTGCAACGATATCTAAACTTTGTTCTCATTTGAACGAACAGACAAAGAAGAAAATAATATAAAAACGGCGAAAGAGGTCATACGAGTATCTCATGATAAAACATTTTTTTTTGAGTTTCCTGAACAAAAACTAACTATAAAGCTTTTTGATGGAATATTTAGTCTAATTTCTTCATTTGATTTCATTTTACTACTATTTTGTTCTACAACAGATGATAAGTTTTTAAGTCAGCCCCTTTAAAAAATAAACGGGAAAAAGTTTATTATTCGATAATAAAGTGTAGGTATACACTGCACGGTTATTTTATCATCTCATCATCATCATCTCAGCCGTTGAAAGTCTATTATTACATTATATTCATGTCACATAATATATAAAACGTTCTCTATACATATAGTGGTAGCCGCTACCCGTGCGAAGCCAGGGCGGGCCACTAATGTTTTAATAATTTGGTTAGATGAAATAATTAATGTTTTAGCGCTGCAGCAACTTTAATGCACTAAATGCAAATAAATTTTACGAACGTACTTGTCTATCGTAACAATATATTATGTCGATGATTATATTTTATACAAGCTGTTGTATAAAATAACAAACGTCAAATATATTGTACCGTACCGATGACACTTCACAACTAGGACTCGCTCAACATTACTACTGAAAAACTGCTGCTACCGTGGAAAACAACAGTGGTGCAAGTTACAAGCGAAAACGAGTCAAATTAATCGAATAAGTACTTCAATTCTATCACACAAATACTCTATAAATTACGTAATTTTCGCGACTTCGTTCTCGTGAGAATATTGGAAATTCCTCACCTGCATCATATTCCTTGTCTATTGTCTACATCATAATACTACAAGGAACTACGTGTAAAATTTTCCGGGTCCAAAGGCATTGATGAGTGGAGTGTGTCAATCAGAACTTAGATAATTTATAAATAGAGATTTGGATGGAGGGATGTGACAATTTTTACCTTTAATAATCTGAAATTAATTTATCAGTCTGATATTTGAGATTAAGAATTTAAGACCAAGCTGATACTTAGATGTATCCATATTATCATGGTAGAAGAGGTAAGTTTCTGTAATGTGGTGTAGTAACGTACGCGCATGTAAGCAATAATAATGCAAGCGCTAATCTCTTGGACTGTCGGTGGGATCCATCAGCGAGTCACTCGCAGCCGCCGGTTGGGAAACACTTCCGATATGGTTTACGAGTGCACTGATACTAAGGTACATTCTGTGTACGTGTACTCGTACAGCATTGTTGTAGGCAAGTAGGTATTACGATTGTTCTTCAGAAATGTTGTACTGTTCTGTTTCAAGGTATCTATCGGTTGAATAAAATCTATTCAAAATTAATTGACAATATTAATATAATCGTAGTTAATTTATCTGGAGGAGGTTAGGACTGTCTCGGTGGCGTAGAGGGCGCATGCCCGACTGCCAATCAAGAGGTCCCGGGTTCGATCCCCAGGTCAGGCAGTGTTAAATATTGGATTTTTCCATTAGGAATTATCTCAATAGCTGCCTGGAGTCTGGAACTGTGCCCGGTAGATGGCAATAGGCTCGCCCCCTATTACATGGGACCAATAACATACTGGCGAAATGTGGGTGTATCTACTATGGGACTGAGTCCTGGGTACACCTCTGCCTACCCCTTCGGGAAAAAGGCGTGAATGTATGTTATGTTATGTATGTTAATTTATAAATTCCGGTCCATATTGACCGGTGAACGGCTAGAGACGAGATACGAGTGCATGCAAGTATCGATAATTCTTAGTGTCAAGTATTTGCTGCTCGGTGCAGAAGTGCAGTACAACTATCTGTTTAACATTACAACTCAATAGGACGATATTTCAAGAACAAACGTTATATTTCTCCCTACCATTTGTTATAGTCTAATGACTATATATACGATATATACGATCATTCAGACTGCACGACTCGCTCTAACTAAACGAATGTAAGCGGCGGGCGCAGTCAACGGAGCCGGAGAGAGATGTGCACTCAACCGATTTACACTAGTCTTATATTATATTTTAAGGGCATTTTATTGGTGACACTGTTATAGTGCATCAATATTTTATAAGTTTACATCTCTAAGGTCGTTCATGAAGTTGTGAAGAGCAAATCTAAGTAATAGACATCGATGTTTTAAGAAATAAGTGAATACGAAGCTTAAAAACTTTTTTTTCTTGTGTAAAATTAGGACAATGACTTTTCCTTATAAAAAGCTAATTTAAAACTTCAATTTTCCTGTAAACACAAAGAAAAACGTCTCCGGGGGGAAAGGTTATTTTTCTTAAATTACACACTGTGGAAAGTACAAAGTGACTTCTGTTCTATCCTTCGGGGGTTAATTACAACAGACACAGGCCGAGGGGAGGGAGGTGGGGAGAGGTGTGTCGCCGACACGTCACAATGGGAAAAGTTATGTTATAACAGACAAACTTTCAGCCGTACCACGTTATCGCAGCAGAAAAGACAATCAAATATCACCCCTGAGTACGAAATAATAGAGTCCTGCACGGTTAAGGTGAACACTTAGTCAGTGCGATGTCTTTTTGTGCGTTCGCGGAGTGAGATTTATGCGAGTGGTAGCACGAGCGCGGAGCGTCGGTCGAGTTGGATGAGAGATGTCGGCTCGTGGTAGCGGTGCGCGGTGCGCGGTGCGATGGCGGCCTCTGTTCTGTTAATCCAGGAACATCGTAAACTAAGGAAAGTTATGGGCGACGTGACTAAAAATGGATTTATTTCGGTTATGTAATTTGTTTCATAAACCCCGGATGTTGGCTTTGTTTGGTAATTTTATTAACAAGTTGACCCAATAATGTGAGCTCTACAGTATTCTTATTTCATAATAGCTATGGGGATATAGTATACTAAGCGTTCCGTTAAATTAAAACACATAACATAACATACAATCATACAATAATATACAATACAGAATAGGGTGTCCAGGAATCAGTCCCATATTATAGATACACCCACATTTGGCTAGTATGTTATTGGTCCCATGAGATAGGGGGAGCCTATTGCCATCTAACGAGCACAGTTCAACAGTTTGCCTTTGCCTGACCTGGGGATCGAACCCGGGACCTCATGATCAGCAGTCGAACTTGCGCCCACTACGCCACCGAGGCAGTCCGAGGACTTAAATATAGTTATACATTTAACAGGAAAGAGGACCTCTTAGCAGTTTTACACAATCCTATGGAAAATTTACTAAATCGATGTTTTGTGTTCCCCTGTTTCCTCCGAATACAGTAAACCTATTTGATATAATTATATCCTGATATTTTAAAATTGAAGTTGAAGTAAAGTATGTCCCTATATGTAGGTACGTTTCTATAATAAAATCCCCAAAAAGATAACTGGGCCCTCAGAGGGTAAATTTAAAACCTATATAAAATCTACTTTACTAAAGAAGGCCTATTATAAAGTCAACCAGTACATAGAGGACAAAGATGCTTGGAAACTTCTGCATAGCCGCCTCGCGGCACCTTCAAAGAAAATAACCAAACCAAATATGTATTGTGAAAGAAACTATCTGTTGAAAAAATTAAGCCCTACAAGTTTCTTGTGCGTTCTTCTTGTAGAGGTAGAGATCTTTCCGAACGCACGGTATACTCAGTACTGTTTATCTTCATTGACGTACAAAAGTGTCAGATTATGATCTATTTGAATAAAGCTAAAAAAAAAAAAAAAAAAAAAAGCTGTTTAGAGTTTGAGTTTATCATTTTTTAACTCTAGATTTTTTTGTAGTGAAATCACGCGAGTAAAACTGGGATTTTTGGAAGTTCACTATGAAGAAACCAAGGGATTATGAGGAATATAGGTTAATTCACTATAAAAATATCAGGGTAAAGATTTATAGAATGAGTTTATTATATTCGCAGGAAACAGAGGAATACAAAACATCGATTTGGTAAATTTATATAGGATTATTTATGTAAAATTCCTAGAAGGCCTACGCTCTTAAATATTATCAACATCGCAATTATTATTCCTTTTTAAAACTTGACATAATACTTAGGTAGAATATTTTATTTATGAAACAAAATCAAATCAATCTGAAATGCATACATTTATCTAATTCGTTAAAATATAAGTCCTTTATCCTAACAGGTGTAACTAATTTGTCGTTTAGGTATTTGGACGAATTATCCACTTTAGTACATTTAACATACATTCACGCCTTTTTCCCGAAGGGGTAGGCAGAGGTGTGCCCAGGACTCAATCCCATAGTAGATACACCCACATTTCGCCAATATGTTATTGGTCCCATGTAATAGGGGGCATTTAGTACATAAAAATTATTAATGTAAAATGAATACATTACTGACCATTCTTATAATATTAAGCATTATTTACGAATATGTTATAATACATTAATAAACTATTAAAATACCATAACTCACCGCTTACGGTAATTTTCATACAAAGCTGAAGTTCACTACAGAAGTTAATTAATAAAATTCGTGAAACGTGTTCGTAAGTAGTCAAGTTCGTATCGTAGCGGATCGTAGGAGAGAGGCAACTCGCGACGTGAGCCTCCCTCGCACACCACTCGCCGACTGCCGACTGCCGACTGCCGACTGCCGACTGCCGACCACTCACCACCGGCCACCGACTCGGCTGTAGGGCGGCCGGTAACATCACCGGGATTTTTTCTATAGAGTGGTGATATAATATTATAAAACTAACGTTTTTGATATTCTACATTAAAACATAATCTACCTGTTAATCCAACACTAGGTGAGGTCGGCATTAAACATCACCTTCCAGCCTTAATAATCCGTGAACTCTGCACACACTGCTCACTGCACCCTATTCACGTATATCCCACTCGCACTCACTTATTCCTAGGCGTAATAGCTACTTATTAATTGTGACCCAGGTCTTCTAAGGATACTTCTACCTATTCATCCTATTAATTGGAGTCATTGTAATCACCTTCCTATATTTTACCTATTAAATAGAAATCAGGTGAATATAAATAGTTTTGGGACAGATATATTAAATGTATACTCAGAGTAAGGATACCAAAGAGAACCAGTCGTGCAAAAATCTGTTCCAAGCCGCGAGTCTGGTACCGCCACAATATAGTCTGGTAAGTGGTTAGTTGCATGGCAACCGTAGGCCGACCGCGTGATGCCAGTGTTAGGTAAAAAGCTAACCGAATAACAACAGATACGTGCGTGAAAGCGATAGCTTTTCATAATTTAGGTATGTATTTACAATAATTTTAGGAATTTATGTATCGACATTGCGTGTTTCTATTTTATTTTAATTTTTTTAAACACAATAAAATGAACAGCGCTTTGTTCGAATGGAAAACTATGAAGTCGATTATATTTTAAATATTTTTGCATAATATTATCCGAACATAAATATATATTTTTTTACATAAATTAAGGTTTGGCATTAATTACCTAGTGGATTGAAAACATTTTAAACATTGAATTAAATATTTCTTTTATATCAATAACGCACTGTGCATTATAATATTATACTTTTTGTTTCTAATTGGTTTACATTGCATAGTCCTCGTTAATTTAACAATTTATGTTAACATTTTAATATTATTGTGACTTTCGACTATTTATTAAGAGTATAAAAGTAATCATATCACGTAACAATTTAGAATAATATCGTCTAAGACCCTTTCTACGTGCTAGAGTCAGGCCCACGAACCTGTACTCACTATTAAACCGAGATTCTATCATGTAACTTAATTATCTTTACAAACATAAATACATTTTAATTTTAAAACATTTTGACCCTTTTAAATTTTATTTCTTGTAATATATTATATTTATAAAAGTTAAAAAGTATAAGTGTGATTAATTTATTTAAAAAATTTAAATATTTAAATCACTAAATATTTTAGTGTATATAAGTCTACTCCAATGCTCCTATGTTCGCCCTCGTCGCTTAGTGTCAAATGTAACATTGAACTTCATAGGGTGAAAAATCGATTCAATCCAAATTAGGCTTTAAAACAATGAGGTAAATAGAGTTTAAATTCAAATAATAGAAATTCAGTAGATGTCAAAGCGCGTAATTGTCAGTGATGGACACCTTTTTGTGAAGCTTGTTCAGGGATTGTGTGTCTGTAGAAGGAAGCGATTCAACGTCATTGAATATATAATATAATTTACCGTTTTAAATGCAAGTCTTACGATACATGTACTAACCCACGCGTAAGACATACGATAATGTTACACACGTACCGACGAGAACAGACGAGAGGCATTGCTAGTATATCTATAATAGGGTGAACAATATACTGTAAAGTCACGAATGCAATTTTGGAACTACTCTGGAATTGTTACAGTTAGAACATTGTGTTGTGTTTTATCGCCGTAATATTATCTGATGAGAAGCTGCACCAGGTCAGCAGCGCAAACAACACGATAATAATCTCAAGAAATGTTTGCGTAACTTCTAACGTTACATTTTAATAGTAATTAGCCAAATTAAATATAATTAAATACATTAAAAAATCTAAGCATTATTTTTTATTTCATTCTTCTCTTGAAGACCCCAAGATCGTATTCAGGAAGGATAGACCGGTAGAGATTTCCACTCCTTAGCGGTCTTTGGGATGAAAGTATACGCGTGGCGTTTTTGGTTCGGTCGTTTGACCATTTTAAAACAAATATCTGTTATTATGAGTATTCTTTAAAAAACATATTCAAACCTACAATTTAAAGTTTCTCTTAACCCGTATTATATATAAAATATGTAAAGCTATAAATTACATACCAAAATATTAACAACAATGAAGAATTCGATATTATATTATTATACCACTTAACACTCACCCCACACGTATCCCTCTATATATGAAGTAACAAAACAAAATGACCAATAAAATTATCCTTTTGATCGCTTCGCCTGTATTTCGCGTTATCTCGTAAATATCGAGAAGGTCAATATATAAAGTTTGGGCCGTTACTTCGAAATATTGGACAGATAAAACAAACGATCATATTTGTCATCTTTGCACTAAAATCGTCGGGTCTCTTAATGTTCTACGCGTTCTGTAGGATTTGACGAGGTGTGTACCAGAGTCATTAAGGAATGTGCAGTGGCATTAGTCCCAGTGTTAACACATCTCATTAACTTATCATTATCGAAAGGCATATTCCCAGATAAGCTTAAATTATCTATAGTTCGTCCTCTACATAAAAAAGAGGACAAACTAAATATGACTAATTATCGCCCTATTACCTTAATACCAGTTTTCTCAAAGGTATTTGAGAAATGTATGCAACAGCGGCTCAATGATTACCTGGTAAAGTTTAACATTATCAAACAGGAACAAAATGGCTTCCAAAAAGGTAAGTCAACAACTCTTGCAGCTTTTACTCTAATAAAAGAAATATTAGATCAAATTGACAAACGCATGCCAGCTTCTGTACTATTCTTTGATATGAGTAAGGCGTTTGACTGCGTAAATCATGAAAGGCTCTTGTCCAAATGCGGAAAATATGGAATCAGAGGTCCGGCGCTAAGTTGGATCCGAAGCTACTTATCTGATCGAATGCAATGTGTAGAAATCAGTTATTTAAATGATGCGCGTACATCACTGACGTGTAGGTCAACATATAAAATAAATAAATGCGGAGTGCCTCAAGGCAGTATTTTGGGACCGTTATTATTTCTTATTTACATAAATGACTTGCCGTCATCAGTTGACCATAAATGTATACTTTTCGCTGATGATATTTCGGTGGTGGTGACTAACAATAATAACAGAAACATGACATCTATTAATAGCAACCACGGACATTTATTAAATTATGCAGCTGACTCTATTGTTAAATGGTTGAAATCGAATGAATTTAGTGTTAATTTATCAAAAACTAATTATTTAAATTTTCGCAATTACAATACTATTCAAAATTTTTATGACGTAAAATGTAGAGACCAAGAATTACGTAGACTTCACACTTCAGTATAAGTTTCTAGGTATAATTGTTGACCAACACTGTAACTGGAAAAGCCATGTAGAGTATGTATGTTCCAAACTTAACCGATTTGTTTTCGCATTAAATCGGTTAAGGCGTACGGTCAACATGAAGGCAGCTCTCACTGCCTATCATGGATACATAGCTTCGGTTCTCCGGTATGGATTTTTACTTTGGGGAAATTCCACTGAAGTCAATAAAGTATTTATTGCACAAAAAAAATGCGTTAGAGCTATTTTTTGTGTGGGTCCACTGGTTTCATGTAGGCCTCTGTTCAAAGAATTGAATATTTTGACTCTGACAGGCTTATATATCACGCAGATTGGACTTTTTGTTAGAGAGCATTCTCAATTGTTCGAGAAAATAGATGAGAACGAGAATCTAAGATTGTCGAGGAGAGATCCTTCAAAACTTAAGAAGCCCATTTGCAGAACTGCGCTTTCGGCAAAAAACTGTATTAATATGGCAGTAAAAGTGTTAAATAAAATTCCTATGGACATAAGAGAGCTCCCATATAAATATTTTAAAACGAAATTGCATAAGTGGCTATCGGAAAATTGTTTTTATGACTTGAATGAATTTTTCGATGTAAAATCATGAGTGCTTTTATAGGGTATATATTGTAATTAAAATGTGTATTATTGCTGTTGACATTGGATTTGAATCAATTTTGAATAAAGACGACATAGATTTTTTTTATTTTTAATATTAATTATCACTGACTTTGACATTCGACTTAATTTTTAACTCCAATTTTTAAATTTAAATATAATTCCTCTTATAATTCAATAATGATATTAAATCCAATCTCAATTATTATATCTTGACATTATATTATTGTATTTGTTATATTTTGTACGCCAGAGAAACTGGCAAAACATGCTGTACAAATATATTGAAGTTTTTAACAAGCTCTATCTACCATGTTTTACGCAAATAAATAAATCATTTCATTTCATTTCATTTCTTACCACGTACAACAGAGTGTTCGATAAACTTTTCAACCTGATACCGTCGTCACGGTTCTGTCACCATACTAGCAGCCATCGCCTGAGAGCTCATCCGCACATAATTGATAGGAGGACGTCGCACACTGTGCCTTTATCCCGTTCTTTTCTGCCGCATACGTGCAAACTGTGGAATGATCTCCCTGGTGAGCTACACTATGGGGCTCTTTTAAAGGAGAGTGAATAGTGTTGAAGAATCGTCAAAATACTGGCAATACCCCTGGTGTTGCAGGTATCGTATATAGCCATCCGTCTGCTTATTTGCAACCTATGGCATAAAAATTTAAAAAAGCCTTTATTTGCTTTTGTATTCTAATGTAGATTGTAAATAGGAATCGAATAGGAAGATAACAGTTTTGACATATCTGTCAAAACTGTTATCTTCCCGATTATGTTGCTCCAATTTGTTCAATGATCCGTAACATAAGCGATTTACTTTATAACCGAAATCTCCTAAATCGTGCCTCTTCCCGGCCGCCAGCTTGATCTCGTTTACATATAAATAACATGGTTGTTGTTGAAAGGCTCTAACCTCATGCATTATTCATTAACAAGCCATCGGCGGCTTAATTACAAGTATCGAGGAAAACTACACACGTTTCATCTTCACGTCAGTTTTATCATTTTCCTTGCTCATTTACTGCACTTTAAATTTTCTTATCTGTACAGTTATTAAATCATAATCTTTAAAACGCTGCTTCAATGACTTTTTGCACACTTTTTGCACTCTGCATGTAATATGTCTAGTGCCTAGTAGTTTTTCGCACAAATTGAATGAACTATAGATTAAGATCTTAATCTATAGTAATGTTAATCAGTATAATATCTTATCTGTTACCCACACAATAATATGTTCTTGGGTCAAAACTGAACAAAGGTTGCAGTTGAAATTTCGCAAGTGGAAGTGTTAAGGTGCGGTCTCGAGGTTGCTATATTAACAAAATGTTCCTTATTCACATTACAAGGAAGCATCTGGCACTTGTTAGTACCTGCTCAGTTTACTTATTAACTTTAAACTACAATAAGTGTATACTGGAACGTAATTTAGCGAAGCCTCCTCAGTAGTAAAATATTTGCGCCGCCTCGTTCAAATGAAACATGGAGGCTGTTGTTTGACTAATGAAAAAAATTTAAATAACTGGAAATGAACGTAACAATTTCACTGCGGAGCGGAGTGGTGTCGGTGAACTACGACGGCTTTTATTAAAATGCCCACACATAAATGTTGCAAACAAGATTAAAATACACCAAACGTAACGTTGTCTAACTATTAAATAAAAAATCACACTGAGGTTTAATAAAACCCCAAACGATAATCAATCGTGGTAGCGAAGAAGAGGTCACATCGTTACTCGACGCGTGCAAGCTCGTTTTGCTTCAACAACCACATCTTGATTGAGAATCACTTCGGAACGGTGAGATTCGAGCTCGGGGACATTGAAATATATTTCGTTTAAATGTACAATGGATGTCGGCAGGGGGAGTAGGAAATAACGATTTTTCATTTGATTCTACCTGTACAATATCGAAAACTTCAGTTCCTTTAAAGTACGTAGAAGTCTAAAGAGTGAGCATTTCCAATAAGTTCGCAAACAGCTCTCACTGAAGAGCACAACGTGAAAGAATGTCGACTGAATATTTCCTAGTTTCTAGCATGAGGGAACGACGAGATGCGACGCTCTGATATACAAACATCATTTGGGCCGATTGCGAGTGTTAGCGACTAAATCTCGAAAGATCTTTGTAAATATTGAACATTGAAGAATTACAGAGTTAAGAAAAGGAAGACTGATTTGGTGAACTATCTGATACACGTAGTTCTGTAACTTTTTAATGTATGAATATAAAAACAGAAAACAGGCTACAACGAAACTTATTTGTAACGCTTCATTTGATATAATTTAATCTCACAAACGCGTCACAAAGGTATCTTAGGATTCCCATAAAAATGTTCCTTTGGGAGTTCGAGTCCAACCATTCGTTGATAAAATATAGATATTCCACAGTTATACTCGTCGGCACAGTTGGAGCGGGCAGAAGGGAGAGGGTCGAACGACCGAGGGACCAGATATCGGAGATGCCGGTTCCTTCCGAGAAAGGGTTCTTGCCATTTCTATAAGAGTAATAAAAGCTTTATGGCTGAACCATTCTAGATCTGATTTCATTTACCTAAGCTTTCTTTGGGTCACTGTTCAGCTTCTGTAATGCTCGCAATGTGGACGATGCTTTGGGAAGATCAAGACGATTTTTAGATGATTGTTTCAGTTTTGTTGATAATATACGTAACTTATATTTCGTTCTCTGCACTGATACCTGATACCTGATACGATAGCTGATACCTGAATACCTGATACGAATTTCTCCAGGAATACAAATTTGTCCTTTTAGTCCAATTAAATTAGTAGTTAGGAATTTGTCCTTTATATTATTAATTTTATTTTGGTATCATTAAACTGTTCATAATTTTCTAATACGAAACAATTAGGGAAAAGTTCTGTGGAAAATTCAGAGCATCAATGTCAGAAATGTTTCAAATGATCGGCCAGTATAACAAGACCCTCGTCTCGTTACACCATTATAAACTCGTTGAGCAAACGTAAAGAGTTTGAAACGAGTGGAGGCTCTACAATGAACGGTGCAAGTTCTCAGCCAGAATCGTCCCGTCGACTGTCAACTGTCGACGAACATCGGGAACACTCAGCTCACTTTGCTACTCAACTTTGAATCTAAATGGAATCTTATTTTCGAAAGGGATTTAACGTTAGAAACAGAAGAGTTAAAGAACGAATAATTTTTTTATTAGAACTTAAATTATTCTAATACTTCATGAAATATAAATCACTCTGAAATTAGTGGCTTATGATAATACATAACGCAACTAGGTATAAAGTAACTCAATATGAGTCTCAAGTTTCAGAAAACTAGTATAATTTAATTTTAAACTGAAATTTTGAGCCTCAACTTCAACACCGGCGCGACCTCACAGAAACTTTTGAAAACTTACCTCATAAAAATTAAGCCCCTGAATATCGTAGTCAAATTATGCCATTGTAATTTAAGCCGTATTACATTCACTATAAGACTGATTACAATTATATTGTACTCTAAGCGTGCCCACTCCCTGTCTATTAGAATCTTATTTAATTTACAATTTTTCGTTACAATTCGTTTTCAATTTTAAGTTATTTTATATAAATATTAAAAACATTTATAGCTCTATCAAAGTGACGTTTATTTTTTAGAGCTGTAGGCACAATGCTTATTACTTCTTTATAAACAATAATAAGTATTTTTATAAAACTTTACATTAATTAAGTAGATTTATGAAATGAAATCTTGTAAAAACGAGTTAACTAAAATTAACTCATTTAGATATTTTATGAATGTAACGCAATGTTAACATATAATTTGTAGTAGCCTTATAACCCACTATTTCACAGTAAAACCCTCGGCGCCGGTATATGCCAATGCATTGAATTTTTGTTGCCTACCCTTTCCCTTTCCGTAGATTCGGTGCTACCCAATAATTATATTTTGTAGTTTTAGGAAAAAGAGAGTTGTAAAGTAAGTGCAAAAAATGCGGACGATAGAATTAATGTAATTTCTTATAATTTTTTTCTGAAAATATTTATATTAGCGTTAAAAACAGTTCGTACCTATATTAAAATGTACATTAGTGCATCATTAGACCGACGCAGGCCGAGTGTTGGCGGTGAGGCGGCACGTCTGCTCTCCTACCGAACTACAACTTGCACTACCACTAATTGTTTGCATTTTACATTATTTGCTCATTAACACGTTGCTCATGGTGAAAATCTCTCAGTTTTAAATGTGGGTATGAGGCTTTATCGCAAAACATTTTAATATTTTTTTACATTTAAATTGTACTTATAATCCTAACAACAACATACACACACACAGTAAAGCACTGACGTGATGTCGACCGTGGTGAAGTTAAACATTCGTCAAAGCCTCCGGGAGCGCACGGCGCGATATTAGACCAATCTGTGAGGAGGGTTCACAGATTGGCTTTCAACAGTGTGAGTGTAAAAGTACTAGATATATACATACTGGATATTATATTACATAGATCTATTCTCGAGGCTCTTAGGGCTAGGCTGTTTGGAATATCCATAATTATTTTAAGCTAAAAGTTTTTATAAAGTCAATTAATATGCGCGTGTGATTATTTCTTGATTATCTTTGTTAAAATCACGAAAAATATCAGCAAATGACTCATTGAAATCTAAATACCTATAGTTATATACAAAAGTAATCTTAATGTACATAGAAAATATCCTCTAGTTTAGTAGCCGGTAGCAATGGAAATATGAAAGGAATGAAAAGTATTGAAAGCTGGAGCCGATGCTCCTTATTCCCGATATCGTGAGATTGCAATCGCAGCGCACATTCATAGGAGAGGCCTAGCACTAGCGGACTAGCGCAGCCTCCTCTCAGACAGATTGGCTGCACTCGACGCGACTCGCCGAGACCACAAGGAACAGTTTCTATTCAAATGTAGGTAGGTAATGGCTACTATTATAGGTACAGGAAGAGAAAGAAAGCCTAACAATATAATGCTTTTGTTATACTATTTTTCTTGAACTTATCTGTTGTTGTCCTGAAATAGTTCATCATAATCTGTTTATTGCTAGATATGTATATTAAACCATAACACTGTCGGTTAAACACACATTATACACAAGTCATGAGAGCGTACGAAACTTTGATTAGGTTTTTATGAGAGTATCGTGTGTCCTGAGCCGCGCGGGGTTACTGCGGAGTAATTATATTAATATGTCGTATCCGTCACGTTTCATATTACGACACGGTTTATGGGACGAGCGACCAGTATGGGACCGGACGATGGGGGACATTACACTATTACTTTATTTATATCGAGGGTTTATAACATAATCCATACGTATATAATATATGCACGTATATAATAAGTGCAAGTAACTCTGTCTGTTACATTTTCGCACATAAG
This sequence comes from Hemistola chrysoprasaria, assembly GCA_947063395.1. Lineage (NCBI taxonomy): Eukaryota > Metazoa > Arthropoda > Insecta > Lepidoptera > Geometridae > Hemistola > Hemistola chrysoprasaria. The sequence continues at coordinate 16,266,321 of OX346718.1, forward strand.
CCGCTGGACCAATATTTTCAAATTTTGGTTCACAGATCGATTACATAAAAACTTATCGACCTTAGGTATACATAGTGTACTTTCTATCCCGATATTTCCAGGAAATCGTGGGTAAAACCGTGGGGCACAATTAGTACATCTGATCTCTATATCGATGATACAATGCACCGTATAGTAAGTCTTACGATTGTGATGATAATAACGATTTGATTTAACAAACTGGTTATTATAGTACTACATACGTGACGAATATAGTAACCTCGTTCTTCGAAATAAGTCGGTTAAAATATAATCGCAACGCTCAGTTAGAATACGATTCCCAGCGGCCTTATTCCCATCTGTATTTGATAACCGGCGACGCGCACCGCAGGACTCAGGAGCGATCGTGTAGATTGGATCGAGGGCCTACTACTATCCCTGAATAAGTAACGCTTATTCTATATATATTGATTATTTCTACCAAGTCGGTTTGACTAAAAATAAGGTCTCCTTCTATTCAACAGTAGGATAGCTCTAAATAATTTAAGCTACGTTTCAACGTCTTTATGAAAATGTTTTCTTATACATCATGTACTCATCATGTAACCTTCTAGTCCTTTCGGCGAACTCTATTGGACCTATAATTAACCTGTCTTTGGTTGAAAAATATAATTAATATGCGTGAAGCGTTAGTTTTCGAGTGGTTCATTAAATAGGTACGTAATGTAGGGAGGAGTGGAGAGTGAGAGCGTAGAGAGGAGTCACTACACTCTAGGCGACGTTTTGTTTTAATATGCATCCTGTTTGTCTCCGAGATTAATCTGGATCTTGCCTCGAGCTCGAGACGCTTACAATGTAAGTATAGCCAAATATTACCACATAATGTAACAATACAACAATTGAAGTTTATCAAATCCTCACATACTCGTTATTAAAGGCATATTATTATTATCTTATTATGGATACTCGTATTTTAATAATGAACAAAGAAAATATTGGTTAGATTCTTAAAATTGGTAAGTTTCGAATAATATAAATCCAAAATCCCTCCCAAGTTTAAATTATAGGTATTCTTTCACAAACTTAGTCAAAAGTAAATAAAAGGGAAAAGGTAAAGTTACCTCACCTTATCTGTTACGATAAGATAACACGAAACTGAACTTGAATCAAGATAAACGATTTATTTTAATACTTTTCTTGATTACAAAAGCCTTATATAATAGTAATGATGTACCTTTGTATCGTAACAACTCGTTAGCTCAAACATAAATACTAAAAGAATGGTTAAATAGGGGAGCGATGACTGCGCACACCATGGTCCGACCACAAGCAGGGTCGTATGTGGTGGCTGGTGCCTGTGGGGGAAAACGAAGGGGTCTAAGCTTTGTCTGAACCTCGATTCACGCGGTTTCGAACCGACTAGAGCGCTTATTACTTTAATGTCAACTTATTAAGACTAACGGGACAAAGGGAAGAAGGGAGAGGGAACCGGCGGGGGAGAGGGGGAGTATTCGTATAGAAAAGTTTGTCGTTGTATTGAGTATGCCTTAAGGGCTCTTATGGGTAGTATTCACATCTATGGTTCTAAATGCAATGCCTAAGTATAGGACTAAACTTGTTTAGATCATTCGCAAAGCCAAGTACATACCTGCAAAGGTACGTGGTTGAGTTAAATATTTGTAGAACAAGAGTATTAAAATTGACGGCACGCTCTGACTTGCAATATTGCAACAGAATTACAAACGGTAGTATTGAAGAAGGTAATATGTTCCTTGTTCTCGGTACAGTTACAGGGCAGTAAAGAGTTGAGTTCACGTGCTGTGTCGAACTATTCCTCCGCGACCGTGAGGACCACGGAGGGGGTGATGCAGGAGCCGCAGGGGGAGAGGAGGGGGGGACGCTTAGACCATTGAATACATTTTTAAGCTACATACAAAGAAACGTGCATGGCATTCACTGTAACAGTGGACTCGCATGAAGCTGGCACGTTACAGCTCGGAGCTCCGCACATATCCTTACTCCCGTGACCCGTGTGACCAGAGAGACAATCACATAGGCACGGCACACATTGTTATACTAACTATTCATATTTTTACGTATTTCGTTAGACTGTTTGAATACTGAGTATCGGAATTAATAATTTGCACTGTGTATTATTCCCTCCATATATTTTTCATTACAATGTTTGGGTACGGCTTTACAAGGTCTGTTTCTATAATTTCATATAATTAACTAATCTAAAGTAGGTTGTTACTGACGATGCGACGGGCTACGAGTACTAACGGCGTAGCTTTTGTTAAAATCTAAAAACCAGTGTCATAATATAATAATAATAATAATAAAAAAAACGTCAAAACTTTTTTGTATTTTCAAAAAAGCTCAGGGTGTGTACCATCTATCAGATCGGTCTGTCTACAGCAAAGAAGGTTTCAATTATTAAATTAAACCCAAAATAATAAATGAGATAAACAATAATAGTAACAAACAGATCAAGATAAAAATAAAATATCTGAAAAAATCATTTGGTCAATTGTCGTGGTCTCTTCAATCAGTACTACACCAATGAATGTGCAACCTTCCCAGTACAGGTCACAGAGCAACCGGCTCGAGAGTGCAGCGCGCGAGCGGAGCGGCGGTGGTGAGGAGTGAGGAGGTGTGGATCCTAGTGGAAGCAGCCGGAGTGAGGACAGCTTCACTGTACGAAATTAACAACGCTATCTCTGATCACACTATTTTTATAACAAACAATTTAATTACGTCAACTAACGTTTTTTTTTAATTAGTGATAATATCTAGATGTTATGTGAAATTACTAGCTCTGATGTGTAGACAACCGAGTATGTGAAAGAAAAAAATGTCGTATTTTTAAATTAATTCTGAAAGTTTAATGAAAATAATGTATCATCCGATTCAAAAATCTCTTTTAAAATATATTTTTAATTAATTATAAACAAATCAAAATTGATAAAATTCCAATAAGTCACTTGATCACGAACGCGCTTCGTGGTATAGTGGTCATATTGAAGCTGGTGCCACTCGCTATAGTAAACATCCTGCCAGTCAAGTGCTAGTGATTACACTGTGCAGTGACAATAGTCCAGCAGTCGTATAGGCTCATGTTGTGTGAGATTCAAGTATCGAGGTCAGTGCGTCGCTGCACCGGGCACCGCGCACCGCGCGCCGCGCCGCGTCACTGTCACACGGTGCCACCGGAGACTGGAGACTACAGACATTGTGTAGGTTGCTTCCTAGTGTCCTGGTATATTGGTATTCATTCTTTATAAGCCACTGGTATCTTCATTTCTATACTAAATAAATCAACGTAACGTTGAACCGAATAAGTAAAAACTTAGCCATACTTGTTTCGATTCCTGAAATATACATTTTTGGAAGCACTGTGCTTTCGAGGATTTATATTTCAGGAAAGGTTGATTAATTGTTTATTAAATTGAATTACGAGTTAAATTTTAATGTCTATTCGCGACTTCATTGTTATCTATCGATAACAATGGACTGGTGACGATAGATATGACGTCGCAGCTGATGTTACCTTCATGAGCTGGAGTTGGTCGGAGACGTCCGCGCGCGACGCACCCTCGCCACCGCCCACCGGGAACGAACCCAGGTACTGGAACAATATACAACATTCTTACATAATATTAAATTGGCGTTTTTGTCGAAATAACTGGCGTTTGGTTAGGAATTCCAAATTCAAATGTTATTATTTAGGCTTGTGTAATTTGACCTTAGAGATTTTGACCTCCAAAACAAACCCCGTGGATCGCCGGAGACCCAAATTGATAATGAAGAATTAAAAGGTGGTCGTGGAAGCAAATCCATTGCAAACTACGTCAGAGGCACTCTTCGGTGTGAGTGACAAACCAATTTTAGTTCACTTGAAACAAATTGGAAAAATAATGAAGCTCAAGAAATGGGTTTCGCACTGGTCAATTGCTCTAGCCCGCTGCTGCTTCGTGACAACTCTAGAGCCCATACTCCTCGGACATTGCTCCAACAGATTACCACTTTTTTCGGAGCTGAGACAACTTCTTGCAAGAAAATAAAATCAATTTCGATGAGACAGTCCAAACCGCTTTCAAGATTTTGTTTATTATCGCTCCTAAAGTTTTTTCAGCAATGGTGTCAATACATACAACAACACATAAAATGGTGAAAATGTAATAGTAATGTTACAAACTTCGATTGATAATATATATTATTTTGTTAAAAACATTGGTTTTTACCTCTTCCGTAAAATATTATCATTCGCTAATTTCATATTATGTAAGGAACCCTTGAAACATTCTACAATCGGTAAGACTTTAGAAAGTTTAAAGTTAGCGCTTACAAAATGCGGGTGAGGGATAAGCGCGGTTCGGTCGAGGGTATACAACAAGAAAAACCCCCGTACACGCTGTCAGTGTGTTGTCTTTCACATACATAATAGAAGAGCACCGGACTCGTCACGTCCGTCCCGCTCCTGGGTTGTGTCTGCGCCGACTTTTATAAACCTACATATAATCATGAATAATTGTTATGGCTATTATTGGCTATTATGATGTAAACTTAATTGTGGTGAATTAGCTAAACGGCAATTAGAGCAATATTCTCCTCTGTCAATTATAGCAAGTGGAATGGTTCCCATCGCATCGCCCACACGTTCACTTGGTGGCACGATAACGCAACACAGGTGAATAGGCAACTAATGAGAGGGACGAACAGCACACAATACAAGTGCGGGGCATGCGGCATGCGTCACGCGGCTGCATTCGGTAGGCATATGCTATAAATTAATTGTACTCCGTAACAAGTGTCGACTCCCACCGCCATTAATACTTGTACATTTAAGAGAGGAAGATTTCTAGATTACCTACTTATAATAATGGAATAGTCACATTGCTTGCATGTAGAGTAATTATACAAAGATAGTAAATCTGAGGTTGCTACAGTACACTATATATAGCTACGCATGAACGTGCGCTAGGTATTGATAGAATGAGATCGCTCACGATGCTACTGCGATTTATAATTACTTGTCTTAATCACAACGTCGTATTACCATCGGTATTAGAATTTTGACAGCCTCGTTGGCTCAGATGGTAGTAACTCTGTTTTCTGTGCCGCAGGGCCCGGGTTCGATCCCCGGCCAAGTCAAACATTTGTGTGTATCAACATGTCTGTTTGATCTGTGTCTGAGTATTATAAGTTTATATTGTATAAGTATGTATATCAGTCATCTTGTTACCATAGTATATATCATAGGTTACCATAGGCTTAGTTTGGGACCAGATGACCGTGTGTGGAAGTTGTCCCATATAAATTTTTTACATGTTTTCTTATCAGTATAATAATTATGTATGATAACTGATATCTACCCTCGATAGATTTTGATTATAATATTATAACAGAGACGATTCTATATGGCGTGTTGAAGACCTAGGAAGGCCCGAGCGTGACCGCAAACACATCGCGTCGCGACGCGATCCCTCGGCTTACATTTCTAACACTGGTTTTTTCCACAAATTGTAAAGAATTGATCATTATTCTAGGACGACACATAACGACGACGACAGAATCATAACTTCCTTTCACAGACAACGGTGTTCTGTAATTCAAGCTACTCTGACAAAAGTCACCAATCTCTTCTATCTACAGATCGACGATTCCTATTCCCCTGTTTTCTCCAAATTATATAATTATAATTTTAACTTCAAGATGTAGGAAGCTCTGTCCCCTAGATTATTGACAAGGCTTCGCTTGGTTAGAGCGCGCGCGGATACCGTTTCAATTATCTGTGCTATATCATTTCTTTTTAAAATTTTAATTTTTTTAGTGACACGTTCACTAGAATAATGCGAATAAAAACTGAGATTTGTAGACGTAAATAATGAAAAATATATGAGAAGCATCAAATTCTGAAACTTGCGCCATCTATCGGGTGGTGGCACCACCATGAACAAAGTGAACTGAACCGGACATAACCAAGGAGTTTCATTATATACGAATTGTAACGAGAGATGCTGAACTTTTTTACATCAACCCGGAGCTTCTCAGTTTTAGTTAAAACGCGACAGGTGGCGCTAGGTGATCTCTATTGAAATTGACGAAAACTTTTCAGAGCTTTTACAAAGTTAAACTCAACTCGAGCAGCAGAGTTAATAAGTTTTTATTTTGCTTTTATAAATTGCGTAAAACTGAGATTTAGTGAACGCTGTTTAGGAGTAAACAAGTTTATGACAGAACAACTGACGTCCTTGATCAATGTTCGGCTGTTTTACTTGATTTTGGCTGTTATTATGCTCTGTTTTAATATAAATATGTAGAGGTAGTTACGAAATCACTACGTATTATTAAAATAAGAAGGTATGTAAACCAAATATTTTTTTAGTCATCGCCTGCCGGAATATTTTATTTTATTTATTAAAACAAAATCCACAGCTCTTAAAATTAAAAAACATTTTTTTTCGTACTAATATTACTGCCTACATTTCCATTTCCCCATGAGACGGAAGTGGCTGGTGCTGGAGTCTCTAGCAACCTATCTAGAAATCATAATCATGTATAGCCCAATCAAGTAGCTTCCATCCATTCACAATAGCCTTTGCATCTAGCAGGGGCTATCTTTGAGCTCATCTTCTGTAGATAGTTTGAGAGGTGATAGGGGCTATTCAATGAATAGCCCCTATGGGGCCTCTCCGCGTTGGACTAAAAATGATCTCTGTATACGCCTATCAAAAGACCAGGTCGTACAGCCTGTATTTTCGAGCGACATGTTATTATATAATATGTATGAGGAATTACAATGAGAGAGGAAAGCAACACCCTGCATTAATTAGGCAGGCGGCACACAAAGACGAGCCAGCCATAAACTTGGCCAAAACTATCTACGTTAATAATTCACATTCATACCACTACATACAACGTCATTTACATGAGATACACCACAACACTCATCAGTTTCATCAGCCTCCTACAGAAATATGAGGCCACTAATTTTTAAGTTAAAAGGGCACGTTTCTAATAAAGGCTTCGCCCGTTTATTTAACCGAAAATTAGTCCAAATTATATCACACTTGATTATTACCTTTTTGGTGGAAAACTGGTGTTTTTCTTTTTGTAGCAGTATCTTGTACGATTATTGAATAAAATGTTGATTTTAAAACTTATTTGCACTGTGATGTTATCTTGCTCGCGTTTTTATAAAGTAAGAAAGACCAGCCCGCCTAGCATGGCACGGGGATCACTATATTAGTACTTGACGGGAATAACTAGTCTTCCTCTTTTTTTCTCTCGTTCGTGCCCCAACAATTCATATCTGCTGTCTCGTTCTAACCCCCTGGGACTTAGTTTTCTCTGCTCACTATGCTACTGGCGCAGAAAGACGGATTCCGGATCTTCTGAATTGTCATCTGTCACTGTCACCTTTGACACATTTTTATATTGGCGCAGGCGTTACACATAAAGTTTATTTGCTAATAATATCTGTTGGGGCGAGAACATTGATCACTTCATTGTAATTGCTTATTAAATTTTAACTTTTTGTACGTGTAACTACCACCGAGGGGGAATTGGGATTTTTAGACTAAGCCAAATTGACAGTTTGCTCGTAATATTTAAGTTTTATAGGTTTGGTTAGGCTTTATAGAACTAAAGAACCTGACTAAAATAAAGCGATAGTTAGTACGTTTAAACGGTTTCTTACGATCAAGTCGCTTATAATTTTGTTGTTACTTCATTCCTAAACTTCGTGTAAATTTGATTTACTCGAAGGAGGAATGGAGTTAGGAATGAAGTAATTGAAGTAGATTAAAAGATGTTTCAAGCAGCGGTAACGTGCTGAATGTGATGGTACAACCCCACCATATCCAACCTGATTCTGATGACTCCTGAGGCAACTAGTTCATTCTTTCACCTCATTCTTGCTTCAATCATTCAGGTATCAATATATTCCATTCATTTTTTTTCCAAACAGATATTTCTGCTTTAAGTTAGTGAAGATTCAAATTTTGTCTTTCATAGTCCGAGCTAGCAGATTATGATTATAATAATGATTATACTTTTATCAATAAGTTGGTAACATTCAAAACGCGCTACTTATTTTCTTCTGTATTCATCCTATATCCGTGTCTTCCTTTTTATTTTTTTCCTCACTCATAAATGAGTAGTACATTCAGATAATAAATTAAGAGGTTATACGAGTATAGGTAAGTTTGTGCCCGGTACGAGTACTCGTACATCTGAAATCTCCAGCCAACGGTGAACAGATGTGCTTGTAAATACCTAACTATTATGAATCAATTAATACAAAGCTTGATAACTGTCAGCTCAGCATGTAGTGGTACGTGAGTGAAGTCGACTTGTACAGTAACTACTCGTATATAATGTATGTGTGGTAGTTAGCCCGCGGAGTTGGTCGGTACTTAGACATTGTTTGGGTGTCTTCATACTTCGTCTGTACGAAGTGTTTACATTGTTATTTAGAGTTTAGACGAGCGGTGCGGTGATCACCTACGTTAATGTTAATTATTGTTATCTACATTTATTATTGCAGCCATTATTGAGCGAGAGGTCTAGAGCGTCCTGTAAAGAAAATCATTTCATTTCAGTTTATAATGCACTTATACGACGTATGTACACGTTTTACGTCGAGAATTAGCATGATTATAGAGACTAAAACGTCTAACCGGAATTAGGATAATAATAGTAATTAATATACATACTCGTATGTTTATGTTTGTCTATCTCTATGACATTGATCGCTGATATAAGCCAACTTAACTTGAGCAAGAGGGTTGGAGTTTGCCTTTTTATTATATTTTGTACTATACCATTGCGAAATATGATCTTGTCCTCGAGTTTCAGTATATTATCATTATGATGCATGAGGTCTTGGCACTATATTGTGGTGACGTCTCTCATACGTCAATGAAAATATAGTTACTCCATTATGCGTGTTTATTGTACTACACTTAATTACAGACTGGTCGTCTTATTATAACCTACTTATATGTATGCTTACTATAACAATATATGCTACAATATTATATGCTTACTACTACACCACACCCCATCCAACAAAAGAAAAAAATTTTTTTACATAAACATTTTTTTTTTTTTATTAAACTGAAATATTATATTATTATACCTTAAATATATAATTGAGAACTTTATAAGAAAGGTAGATAGATAATATGACATTGATTACATACAATTAAGATTGCAGATTCAATTAATTAGTGACATAATTTAACATTAATGACATTTCTATTAATTATCTACCTACCCAAGTGTAATAATTAACAGCGCAGCGTGAACACGTGCGTTCTCTGCTTACACAAACAACGAACAAGATTAATCACTAATTAACTCTCATTTATGTACGTAATCGTGTAAATAATCCTAGTTATGGTAATACTAACAATGCATGTTAACATCATTAGTTAACTAACATTGAATTGTTAGGTGTATAGACTACTTAGTAGTTTGATGATTTGTAGTCAATAATTTATTGGTGAAGGTTTGAGGAGGACCATGTCGTTAAACTGTAAGGCGTGTCATGTTTATTAATACATAAGTGGGGGCTACAATTCAGACCGAAAACGATTTGTTCATTGACCTATTTAATATAATAATTGACCTCTATTCATCCAGTCGACAGGAGTAGGGTGCTTATAATAGTAAACGAGCCCGCACCAGTAACCGGACCGTTATGGCTCCTGTTACCACCGCAGCCTAGACCGCGCCCTGAGACCGGACTTTGATCGTTGGCCGGAGGTTAATCTTGCATTTGTTTCATGTTTAGTCAATAGTAACAACATTATATTATACTACAATTTATAAAATTTTCTGAACTACAGAACATTTTTCAATTAAAGTCTTAACATTATTTATATATCACTACTTACAAACGAGATCATAATACGTACGTTATATTATAGAAATAGTGTGTATAGTAACCACAGAAGACGGCAACTTATAAAATATTCTAGGTAATAAGAATATAGAACTAGCCTCTCCAACTCCGCTGCGGCGCTGCACAATTCTCACATAATAATATGTATTATGAAAATATTATCTTCGTTAAAATTACCTTATTCTCGTTCATCCCTCTCAAACTTCAGTGAACTAATAGTTTCCAATTCTAAATGGAAGGATTCAACAGATAGGATCCGATAACCGACTCTACTATAACTCAAGATATGAATCAAACCATTCACGGTGGCACACGACAAATGCCATGCAAGTTGCTCCTTTGCACTCGGCACTCACACTATTTAAACCCTTATACGCTTCGCAGTAAGGATCTATTTCGAATTGCTGTTGAATGCAAATTTTAAAAATAGTATGTTTTAGTGGTACTCGACAGTTTTGATCTTAATCTCGGTGCGATAAGGTCTAATGTAGTTTGTCGCAGAGAGTTGCGTTCTGGACATATGGTTAGGTGAAGTATCGAACAAGTCCTAAGCCAACATCGTTAATCTACATCGATGACGTCACGACTGCTACCGCCATAGAGAACTGCAGCACGAACCATCGACCGGGACCTCAGGTCATTGTTTTTGTTTGAATGATCTGAGAGCGACCACTACTCTGCTCTAACACCACGTGCTTACTACTAGATATTCATAGAGTATGAGCAGATAGTAAGAAGACTTCAATAATGTCGTTTTGAAAATAATCTTCAAATAATATATTTACTAATATACTCACTTAGTTTATGATTTTTAATAAAAAAAAGCCTATCTCTGAACGGCAAACAGTGATTTCTATGAACAATAATTAATTGTATTATCGTCTAAGGTAATTATTCTGTAAATAGTTCGGCGCTCTTCAAAACCTACATACGAGTATTATGGCAACTTTCAGATTAAAAATGAAGGAACTGAATGAGTAAAACTAAGTGTGCACTACGCATTTTTATCGCAGCGAATAACAGTTAAAAATATGTGAACAATATAAATATACTAGATACGCGCACTACGAAAAGATATCTTATGAAAAAATTAAGATTTTCATCGTATTTTGCTAATCGCAGCGATTATAATTAGCTGTGCGCGCATAGCCTTAGTAGGCATATTGTTATAGGTCTTAATGAATCAAGTCTGCGTCGTGATTACCGCAACCATCTCCTCCGCCGTCTCCTGAGTTCGAAGATCTAATTAGGTGAAGGTGAAAAGGACCTAATTAATCAATGACCGGCCTGAGTCTCTTAGATTCACTCTCATTTTCTTAATATTTAGCTGTATCAGATTATTATATTTAGCTGTATATCAAAGGTGACCGCGGTCACGTGAGTATGTAAGTAATGCTTAGTGCACAGTAACGGTTAGAGCAAACACTTGAAATTTATGGAATAGCCTGCGCCTGGCTTCGACCGGACTTTATCATTGTGATATTGGATTTTCAGAGGCAAATGGCTTTGCTTGCTTTGAATACGTAGCATTTGTAATGAATCATAATTGTGTACACTAACACAACTTAAACATAGCTAGGAATATTACTTGAATATGGAGTTCGTATATTAACTACATAAGACGCCAAACATACAAGTTAACGTTTCGCTATGTATTATAATGACTTTTGGCATCACTTTAGACGTAATAAACAATAATGGATTTAAGTAAAGCTTAGGCGAACTGCGCTAAAGCTCACAAAACAATCGCAAAGTTGAGAAGTTGTTTCATATAAGAAGAACAAACCAAAGCGTCAACACGCGGCGAGTGGCTGAGGAGTCACATCCACCGAGCGCATGGGTGGCGCGCGGCGACCGTCGCTCAAACGCCGCAAACTTCATTAAAATCCGCACAAATAGCACTCTGAACCGCATTGACTCTACGTAAAAGCTGCAAGCCACAAGCGATGGCGGGTTATATTGAAAACCAATATCGTTCAAGTAGCATCTGATATAGGATATCGTTATTTACCAAAGGTATTTTATAGTTATTTTTGTAATACTCGTTACACCTGTTGTCTCCTGTATCTGCTTATAGAACACAAAAATTTTCAGCATAAAATAAATATCTTTCGTCATCTCTTATCGTTGGGGTCGCAGACAGCGCAGGCGACCTATCGTTTGGTAAGTTGCCGAAGCCACTTGACATCTCTTCCGATTTGCATAAGTTTTAATCAAAGAAGTTCCGGAGAGCATCCGCAGACGTCCGCTCGCCGAGAGACAAGAGCCACGAGTCACGAGCCACGAGCCACGAGTCACGAGCCACGAGCCACGAGGTACGAGCCACGAGCCACGAGGTACGAGCCACGAGCCACGAGGTACGAGCCACGAGGTACGAGCCACGAGCCACGAGGTACGAGCCACGAGCCACGAGGTACGAGCCACGAGCCACGAGGTACGAGCAGTCCACTCGACATACTTCATACCTTTTTACATCTACTTCGAAAATAGGTTCATTATAAACGACTTACGACATTTTATGGTTCCGTACCTCAAAAGGGGAAAAAAGGAACCCTTTTAAGATCACTTTGTTGTTCGTCTGTCTGTCTGTAACGGGAACACATGGAGGTATCAAGTTGAAATTGATATCAACTACTCAGATCTGCGGTCCCTTGTGGCTGTAAAAAAAGCATACTTCTAAGTTAACGCAAGTTAATGGATGTCGCTGTATGAACCCTACCCTATGCATACATACGTATGCCTTAAATATTTATTTTAATTTGATGCTAATGAGGACATAAAAGGTAACTCGGAGGAGGAGGTAAGAGATGTTTTGCAGTCTCTCTTATGCGAAAGATAGAATTCCACTCATACTGTGAGGAGCACAGTAGCAACTTTCTAACGTATTTTTCAGACAAAGGGTGCGCTAGCATTTTGAGTTTTTATTCTGTAAGTTGTATACCTAGTCTGGATAAAGTATGTTGTGAGTGGGGATGATCAACTATTCAACCAGTGAGTTCAGTTTACTGTCCGTCAACAAACAAACGGTAAGCTTTGGGGGATCGCGTATTTTTGAAAATAAACATATATGTACCTACCTAAAAATATTGTTTGTAAAGTAATGAGTCGACCGCGTCGTCGGAGTACGATCGTAATTTTAATAAACAAGGGTTACAATGGAAATGCAAAAATATGACATTATTTAATTTCTTTGTTCACCGTTGTCGGACGCAAATAGCGCCCTTCACATACTCGTTATATTTATCATTATTTATGATTTTTATAATTCATCTTTACTCATATTTAAGCCGCTTTTGCTGCATTCATTTTGTGATAATTAATTGCATGTTCGTATCATTTACGACAAGCCTGTATTACGGGGAGCGTCGAATATGGAGCTATTACAATTTGGTTTCTATAAAATGTTCAATGTGAACTGTTAAAGAACGGTTTAACAAATATTACACTTGCGTCGAATAGCTCTCACAAGTAATCTATACTATTATATAAAGAGAGAAAGTGATTCACTGACTGACTGACTGACTGACTCATCAACCCAGAGCCAAAACTACTGGACCGATGATGATGAAATTTTGACAATAGATTATTTTTACAGTCCAGACAAGTAATAAGAAAGGATTTTTCAAAATTTTACCCCTAAGTGTATTAAATAGGGGTTGAAAGTTTGTATGGAGTAGACTTCATTTTTCAGCCGATTAATTTCAAATTTTGTAGAAACATTCTAAAATGAAAATAATTAAACACGTGTTTCAGCGTTTTCAAAAATTTCAGCCCTTTTGTGGAAAAATACAGTTTTAAAGTTTCTTATGAATATTTTAGTTCCAACAATGCTTACTAGATGGCGCTACAGAAAAATTTCAATATTTTCTTGCAAGACATAACTACCCTAAAGCAACATTTTTAGGTAATTTAGTTCCAACATTGCATAATAGATGGCGTCCTCTAAATAATTAAAAACACGCTTATGACTTTAAAAAAAACATAACAAAAACATACATTCACGCCCTTTTTCCCGAAGGGGTAGGCAGAGGTGTACCCAGGACTCAGTCCCACAGTAGATACACCCACATTTCGCCAGTATGTTATTGGTTCCATGTAATAGGGGACGAGCCTATTGCCATCTACCGGGCACAGTTCCAGACTCCGGGCAGTTATTGAGATAATTCCTAATGGAAAAAATCAATATTTATCACTTTGTTTGACCTGGGTTTCGAACCCGGGACCTCTTGATTGGCAATCGAGCTTGCACCCTCTACGCCATAGAGGCAGTCGCTTATGATTTCGCTTCTCTTTATCATAGCTCTATTAAACTGGGTTGCAACAACATCGAATTATGAATGCTCTTCTTACTGTTTTCACTGTTTCCGTAATCCGTATGTCTCCAGATTATTAAATCTATTACCAATACCAATATCATAGTATAAAGTGAGAAACTTTGTTTTTTATTTGCAACGAATAGGTTCCGAAACTACTGGACCGATTTAAAAAATCTTTTACCTATGGAGAGCTAATTCAGTGTGAGTGACATAGGCTATATTACGTGGTTTTGAAAAATATTAGGGATCCGCAAGAAATCTGCAATATTGTGAACTAAGGTGTCACATAATTACCAAATATATTCATTAACTTGCGTGCGCTGTGAAATCTATTAATGGTAGAAAAATATAATGTACTAGGGGTTTGTAGTACTTACTAATATTCACGAAATAGTCCACGGACATTATATCCATCTATTTTGGTTTAGTCACAATAATCGAAACAGTCATTATATGCATGCGCTGTGAAAAGTATTGGTGGTAGAATAAAGTAATGTACTAGGGGTTAGCAGTACTTAACAATATGTACAAAATAGTGAACGGACATTATATCCATCTATTTTGGTTTAGTCACAATAATAGAAGCAGTCATTATTTTTCATGCGGTGTGAAAACTATTGGTGGTAGATTAAAGTAATGTACTAGGGGTTTGTAAGACTTATCAATAACTACAAAATAGTCTACGGAAATTATATCCATCTATTTTGGTTTAGTCACAATAATCGAAGCAGTCATTAACTTTCATGCGCTGGGAAATCTATTTGTGGTAGAATAAAGTAATGTACTAGGGGTTTGTAGTATTTACCAATATCTACAAAATAGTGAACGGACTATTTTGGTTTAGTCACAATTATCGAACAGTCATTACATTATGCATGCGGTGAAAACTATTCATGGTAAAATAAAGTAATGTTCTAGGGCTAGGGGTTTGTAGTATCTATATCTATACTATTATATAAAGAGAGAAAGTGATTCACTGACTGACTGACTGACTGACTCATCAACCCAGAGCCAAAACTACTGGACCGATGATGATGAAATTTTGACAATAGATTATTTTTACAGTCCAGACAAGTAATAAGAAAGGATTTTTCAAAATTTTACCCCTAAGTGTATTAAATAGGGGTTGAAAGTTTGTATGGAGTAGACTTCATTTTTCAGCCGATTAATTTCAAATTTTGTAGAAACATTCTAAAATGAAAATAATCAAACACGTGTTTCAGCTTTTTCAAAAATTTCTGCCCTTTTGTGGAAAAATACAGTTTTAAAGTTTCTTATGAATATTTTAGTTCCAACAATACTTACTAGATGGCGCTACAGAAAAATTTCAATATTTTCTTGCAAGACATAACTACCCTAAAGCAACATTTTTAGGTAATTTAGTTCCAACATTGCATAATAGATGGCGTCCTCTAAATAATTAAAAACACGCTTATGACTTTAAAAAAAACATAACAAAAACATACATTCACGCCCTTTTTCCCGAAGGGGTAGGCAGAGGTGTACCCAAGACTCAGTCCCACAGTAGATACACCCACATTTCGCCAGTATGTTATTGGTTCCATGTAATAGGGGACGAGCCTATTGCCATCTACCGGGCACAGTTCCAGACTCCGGGCAGTTATTGAGATAATTCCTAATGGAAAAAATCAATATTTATCACTTTGTTTGACCTGGGTTTCGAACCCGGGACCTCTTGATTGGCAATCGAGCTTGCACCCTCTACGCCATAGAGGCAGTCGCTTATGATTTCGCTTCTCTTTATCATAGCTCTATTAAACTGGGTTGCAACAACATCGAATTATGAATGCTCTTCTTACTGTTTTCACTGTTTCCGTAATCCGTATATGTCTCCAGATTATTCAATCTATTACCAATACCAATATCATAGTATAAAGTGAGAAACTTTGTTTTTTATTTGCAACGAATAGGTTCCGAAACTACTGGACCGATTTAAAAAATCTTTTTTCTATGGAGAGCTTAATTCAGTGTGAGTGACATAGGCTATATTACGAGGTTTTGAAAAATATTAGGGATCCGCAAGAAATCTGCAATATTGTGAACTAAGGTGTCACATAATTACCAAATATATTCATTAACTTGCGTGCGCTGAGAAATCTATTAATGGTAGAAAAATATAATGTACTAGGGGTTTGTAGTACTTACTAATATTCACAAAATAGTCCACGGACATTATATCCATCTATTTTGGTTTAGTCACAATAATCGAAACAGTCATTATATGCATGCGCTGTGAAAAGTATTGGTGGTAGAATAAAGTAATGTACTAGGGGTTAGCAGTACTTAACAAAATGTACAAAATAGTGAACGGACATTATATCCATCTATTTTAGTTTAGTCACAATAATAGAAGCAGTCATTATTTTTCATGCGGTGTGAAAACTATTGGTGGTAGATTAAAGTAATGTACTAGGGGTTTGTAAGACTTATCAATATCTACAAAATAGTCTACGGAAATTATATCCATCTATTTTGGTTTAGTCACAATAATCGAAGCAGTCATTAACTTTCATGCGCTGGGAAATCTATTTGTGGTAGAATAAAGTAATGTACTAGGGGTTTGTAGTATTTACCAATATCTACAAAATAGTGAACGGACTATTTTGGTTTAGTCACAATTATCGAACAGTCATTACATTATGCATGCGGTGAAAACTATTCATGGTAAAATAAAGTAATGTTCTAGGGCTAGGGGTTTGTAGTAATTATCACTATCTACAAAAAATAGTCCACGGACATTATATCAGTCTGTTTTGGTTTAGTCACAATAATCGAAGAAGTCAATATTTTTATGCGGTATGAAAATTAATGGTGGTAGAAATAATGTACTAGGGGTATATCATCAAAATAGGCCTCGGAAATTGTTTCCATCTGTTAAGGTTTGGTCACTGTAACAGAAATAGTCATTAATTTGCGTGCGCTGGGTAAACCATTAGGGTTATTTATACCTACAAAAATACAATGTATCACGAATTTACTCCTGTTAAAACGTTCACTTCTACTTCTCCCGTGCGAAGCCGGGGCGGGCCACTAGTTATATATATTTTTTATAACACATTCTCTCAATAATTTTGGAACATTTTGTTTTAGATAGATTCAAGATTTAGTTATGTTAGTGTATGCACACAAAACAACTTCCTAGTTCATTAGTAGGGAAATATTCTAAACTCACGGTAAGTACTTATAATGGGATGGTCCCACTGGGCCCCTAATATGTGTCCCCCGGAATAAAAGTATTATGCATCATCCATACAAATAATATAATATAATAACGTCGATCATAGCAGTTGCAACTGTAGATGAACTGTTGAGAGAACGACTGCTGCAAGAGAGTATGTACATACCTAGAGATATAATATTATGTACCATCTCATTGGCTGAAGTGAAAATGAGAGCTTACCTACTCGGTGTCAAGATCGTTAGGTATTTAGCTTCTTGGGATTATTACGATAACCTTGTACTTGAGATAAGGTAAGCTTTAATTAAGTAGGGAAAAAAATCCTCTATGATTCGTTAGAGTGTTTTATGGCAGTATAATGGCCATTACAAAGAGTCTTGACGTCACAAAACAACACAGCGCAATCAAACATAGCCTTTGTCGTAGCTCTAGTTGTACAATAATGTCGACTTTGTGTCGACAAATGAAACTCACAATCTGGACGGAACACAGGACACGGACGACCGACGACAACTTTTACATGAAAACTATTCGAGGCATGTGGCACATCCATTCGGATCGCTTCGCTTTGATTATTATAAAAGCATTTTAAATGCAATAAAAATATATTTACTCATAAACGGCGAAAATATAGTAATACTAAAAACATTATCTTTACAAATACGAGTAGTTTTCAATATTGAAAATAAACACAAAGGCTGATCGTGTTCAGACGAGGGAACCTTTTTACAGAATATAAGAATCTACATCGAAATGAAACGCTATAAATAGAATAGAATAGAATTATACTTTATTACATATACCAAAATAAAATAAAAAACATTGTTACAAAACAATTATAAGGTAATACGGTAAACAACCGGTGATCTTATCGCGTTAAACAATTTCTCACAGACAACCTGGGGATGGAAACGGAGAGTTAATCAATAAACGACGATGGTGTGCAATAGAGAATATCTAGATAATATGGGTTTTGGCATTTTATTCATGTAATATACACATACGACATACAATAGATACTTCCACAGAACATACATAGAATATATGTGTTTACACAATTCACCAATACAGTATTGGCGCCTTAGTGTCATGTTGATGTGATAGCTCCCGCAATTTGAAAGATATGCGTTATCTCGCCTACTTTAGTAATAACGTGCAGTAAAACGGCACATAATAAGACATAACCCGCGCGATTCACGGCCCCTCCGCGGGTTTACGATACAGTGCGTGCTCACGTCACCGCGAGCTTTACCACACGGGCTTTACTATGTATGGAATAAGACGATGTATCCGTTACATTAGGGTGTTCTCGTCGAGACGTAAAACTGTGATCGCGACAAATAGCATTATCATACAAAAAGGGTTGTAAAGTCCCGGCGTAAAGATCCCGAATTCCGGAAGCTGGAGTTGTCTCAGTCACTGCCTCGCTTCGGCTCGCACCTCCTTTCTACTGATCTGATTTACAAATGTGTCTCCCGCCGTAGATCGTATGGCGAGTGGCGACAATATCTCCAACCTTCATATTATCATATATTTTTGCCTTTTGTCGATGAAAATATCCAACTCGTTCACACAACATGCTCACTTTATTATAATATTGTGACCGAATTTATTAATATTATTATATCGCTACTGATAACAATTTGAAATGGTCAAGTTATAATTTAGTACTTAGTTTCTCTTTCGGTGCCAACACTTTGCACTTAAATGATAATTTTATTGATGTTTCAATTTTAATATCTTCTTTTATTTCAATGATGATAATAGCAACCATATAAAATACTACAAATAAATAATAAGATAAAATACAAGAATAATCCGGCAACTTCGTTTTTAAGGGAATTTCCTTCATAATGCAATATTCAGGTCCAAGTTGCGCTGAGCTTGGATGAGTGAGTGTGTCACTCAACCATTAGGGATTTGGATTTGTTCAAATACAATTATTTTATTAGACAAAATATATTTTCATGAGACTTACCTAATATATAAAATAATGCTAATAAATTACAGGTTCACAGAACCGCTTTACAGAATACCTATATAAACTATCCTGAACATAATTATCCTTAAATCGCATTGGTTTAAAGCAAAGGGGAGATGAGGTACTGACTTCTCGAAAATGGAAAGATCAAATTAGGTCCCATTAGGTCCACATACGTCAGTAAAGTACTAGCGACGAAAATGGTCTCGGTCGCACTTCGGTCTTAGGCACGTCGTTCTATCTTTGTTGTTCATTATATTTCACTGTGCAAACTGCACACTGAGCAAATTGCACGTGCCAGTTGTTGAGCGGGCGCTGGAAGAACTTACTCTATCTCCCCTTTTCTTTAAAAGGTCTACCGTTCAGTTTATAGTTGCTTACGGATATTACGTGTGTATAAGTAGGAGGATCACAGAGGTTAAGTGGTAGTTTATTAGCCAGTTGAATAGCGTAATATTCTCAATGGTGTTAGTGCATGCCGCACGCCAACTCTGGCGCCAAACGTTTAGAGCTAACAATTAATGTTCTTGCACATAATTTATTATATTGACATTAACTACAGGCGTAATGGAGCCAGCAGCCGGAGTAGACCTTTAGTTCATGCCTATTAGGAGGATATGCCACCTGTGTAATGAATTTGACCTTGCAATGGTCAAACTGCAGGGCAAGCTAATGTTGATTATGTTGTAAATTAACTAACTAGTATATTTACTAGTATGTGAACATTCGTATTTCTTAGGGTTCCGTTCCTAGAAAGGAAAGAAGGAACTCTTACAGGATCTCTTTGCTGTCCGTCTGTCTGTTTGTCTGCGTGTTTGTCTGTCTGTCTAGTCACGTTTTCACATGAACTAATGGAGGTTTCAAATTGAAATTCATATAAAATACTCAGGCCTACGGTTCCTTGCGGCTGTAACAAAATCATACTTACTTCAAAGTTAACGCAATCAACAGTTATGGTCATTTTACTGCATATTTACATACTTTGCGCGTATGAAATGCGTGTCTAAATTTAGTCATTATCTCTAAGGTACACGTGGTTCACGAGTGGTAGTGCAAGATTCGATTCCGATGTGATTGCTTTTTGGATTTTATTTTATACTTATAGGTTCTTATAAAACTATTTTATATATAAAAAAATCCCAAAATAGTACAATTTTACAAACAAAATTGTGATTACTAACGTGTTTGCTATATTGCACTAGATGGCGCTGTACGTTCTTAGAAGGCGGTAGGGTTTTATTCAAGTACCTAGGTATGGAACCCTACACTACGCATTTATACGTATATTACCCGGGTTCGATCCCAAGGTCAGGCATAGTGTTAAATATTGGATTTTTCCATTAGGAACTGGAGTCTGGAACTGTGCCCGGTAGATGGCAATAGGCTCGCCCCCTATTACATGGGACCAATAACATACTGGCGAAATGTGGGTGTATCTACTATGGGCCTGTGTCCTGGGTACACCTCTGCCTACCCCTTCGGGAAAAAGGCGTGAATGTATGTTATGTTTTAATAATAATAATAATAAAAAACTTGAGAGGTGTCAAGGGACACCCGTATGGAACGAAGTTCCACGCCACACTGTTCAATGCGAAATAGAAATGAAAATATCTGGCTTGCTTTCTATAAGAGAGAGAGAGACAGACAGAGAAACATGCGACGCCGCACAGCTTACAATAGCTTACTATAGCAAAAAGTGTCGTGACAACTTTTCTTAAGAATTTTTTCCGTCTAGCCTCCTTTTACAACGCGCGATAAGGAACTTCGTTCCAATAATACATAATCATTTTATTTCAGTCATAAACCATACATTTACAACTTTGTGTCTATGTAGGTTGGACCTAAAGGGTCGTCAAATTATTATTATTAAACCTTGAAATTGAATGCATGCAGCAGGTTACACTACAGTGAGTGCGGGCCGTGGAGTTCCACCCGCCCCGGTCGAGGTCCGCTCCACTCCGGGTCCGTGTGTTTGTACAGTTTATGCGCTTTGTCCTGTCAGCGCGTGGTTAATGGCCCCGCCTCGAGGTCGATCCCAATCGCGGCCGATGTAACGGTTATTGCCGAATTCTCCTGTTTCGCGATGTGGCCGAGAATCGATCGCTTGCAAAATTTGTACACATTTTAAATAAAAATATCGAAGCATTTATTTCACGGAATTTTACGATGCGTCGCTTCGGCCCGATTTTATACGACCGGTGGGCGATGTGAAAGCTCGTTTCAAAGAAGTGTTAACTTTTTCACCGAATTCGTTCATTTGAAACGGGCGTCTTTAGCGACTCGCACCGAGCGCCGAGCGCCGAGCGTCGAGCGCGAGGCGGCCGAGGCGAGGTGTGCATTCCACAAATTGTGCGGAAAATGTATGCAAGTTTTTCCCGCGAGAACAGTTGCGCAAACTTAATGCTTGTTTTTCCACTCTCCGATGTTCGTGATCGCTTTAAAATGGACAAGTTTTGGTATAAATCTGGAGTAACGATCGATTTTGATTTAAGTACACAGAGCCGTGTTGAAAACAACTTTGGGACTTTTTGCAACTATAAAATTTTAGAAGTTGTTTGGCATTAGCAAAACAAGTGACTCATAGGCAAGCGAATTTTTATTAATGTATTTGGATTTGATGAATTTAGTTATATTTTTTATTAAACGTCAATATTATAGGATTTGAATTTAATTGATGATTTAGCTCGTTCTATGTTGTCATAAAATGTTATATGCCATGTATATATTCATATACATAATATTATGTTGCGATTTAAATAAGAGAGTAGGTAGGTACTATCTCGTGTGAGAGAGAAGTGTGATTACGTGGAGTAGGTAGTAGGTAGGTAGTATATAATGTAGCGGCGTGACATTTCCACATGATCAGCAGGTCGCGGGCCACTGAGCCGAGATACTCACGCCTTTGTCTGTCACGCCTCGCTGCCTGTGCGTGACTCCGAGGGCCGCGCTCCTTACCTATTCATTGCAGATCTATTTCAACTGACTCTTTTATAGGCATCGATTCGGGCTCAAACCAAAAACTTGGAAAATTACTTACCGACTGCTCTCAAAGATGAGACGATTGAGTGAGAGAGGGTAGGAAGACTTTATGTCAACCAGTTTTAGTGAATATTTTTAAATACTTGGGTGAAATGAACTTAGTCGAAGCTAGAAGATGCCGGATGTTCTAAATGCCAGAACATAACATACATTCACGCCTTATTCCCGAAGGGGTAGGCAGAGGTGTACCCAGGATTCAGTCCCATAGTAGATACACCCATATTTCGCCACTATGTTATTGGTCCCATGTAATAGGGGGCGAGCCTATTGCCATCTACCGGGCACAGTTCCAGACTCCAGGCAGTTATTGAGATAATTCCTAATTGAAAAATCCAATATTTAACACTATGCCTGACCTGGGGATCGAACCCGGGACCTCTTGATTGGCAGTCGAGCATGCGCCCACTACGCCACCGAGGCATGCCAGAACATGCCTATTGAAAAATGTAATGAGTAATAATGAGACATCTATTTCGATAGATGGTTTAGTAACTAAACTTTCAGAAATGTGAAGTAGGTAGGTAAATAAGAAGTCTCCGAGACGACAGGTTCTTGCGGAGGGCTCGGCGCGGCAATGAATAGAAGAACGGTGCGGGTTACCTTAGCCTGGCGCACAGCGAGCATGTTGCGCGCGCGACCCGCCGCGACATCACGACACTGCACCGACACGACACTGACACGGTCTCACTGGCATAGCTTCACCACCTCCTGCTTACATAATATGCATTGCACTGCATTACATTACATTACCGAAACAAATACGCGCGCGGATACACCGAGACTTGTGAGGTTTTTGCGAGCCGGCGCGTGAACAGGTCGCGGACCACCGCGGGGGGGGGGGTGCCCGCCGGGGGCCGGGGGGGCGGGGCGGCAGGGGACCGGTCCGACCGGCGCCCGCGCACACTAAAGACACGCGGATCTATTTGAGAACGGAACTCATTATGTAGCCTATACTAATTAATGTTTTCATTAACCTCTACAATTTGAGGCTACTTAATAATTCAGTAGTTCTATCGATCAATTACAGAAACAACTCTTAAAAATAGAGGTGCGGGTACCTAATGGCTGAATAATAAATAATATTGGAACTTGACATAGATATGTACAATGTTGACGTGTACAGTAATGAACAGAGACCTATTGTCATAACTCCGTCGCCGCCGCAGGCACACGTACTATGTAAGTACTCGCCCTGACTCCAGCCATCCATCTCGACCCGCCCGCTCCATCAACATAACCATAACCGTTCCTATTATATACGACTGTATATTTACTTAAGTACACAGGAGCTCAGTTCACATGTACTCCTTGTATATTATACGATTCATACGACATCCACCCAAACATGTAGCTTTTTCAACATTTCCCCTAAGCGTGTAGTTTTTCGCGCGAGCTCATACTATTTTGTGGTTATTTATTATTCTCCAGACAGCCATAATATTCTATTGCGTAGGTGGCGCGTGAAGCGGTCGACGATAGCACTCGCTTGGAACTCGGATGTAGTCTCCGCGCTTTGTTCCCCAACGATGATATGTCACTATGTCGTGCGGGACCCACGGGACCCACGGACCCACGGCATCAATTGTTAACTATTTATAATTGATTAATTATTTATAACTCATCTGAAAATATTTAAGTGGTGTTTGCGTAGTAAATCACAATCGACGAACATATTAGTTACCGTTTTAAACACCTCGTTGGCTTAGACGATTACTCTGCTTTCTGTGCCGCAGTTCGCGGGTTCGATCCCCGGCCAGGTCAAAATTTGTGTGCATAAACATGTCTGTTTGATCTGTGTCTGGGTGTTATAAGCATATATAAGTATGTATATCAGTCCTCTGGTTACCATAATATATATAATATGGGACAACTACCACACACGGTCATCTAGTCCCAAATGTACTATGGTAACCAGATCACTGATATACATACTTATATAAGCTTATAACACCCAGACACAGATCAATCAGACACGTTCATGCACACAAATGTTTGACCTTGCCGGGGATCGGAACCCGGGGCCTGCGGCACACACATAGTACAGGCTTCTAGCCTAGTTTGGGACCAGATGACTGTGTGTGGAAGTTGTCCCATATTATTAATATTATTATAAAAAAAACAAACGCAGGTGCACGAAATTGCACACCTGCATTAAACAGTAAAGCCTTATATAATTATACATAATATATTCTTTTAAGTATTTTTTCAATTCACTGCTGTAAGCAAAAGAAGCACTGTTGAAATCCATAAGGAATCAAAACAATATTATCGCCGAGTAGAGCGTGGAAGCAACGGCAGCGCTCGTCTATCCAATAAATCAATATTTTTTCATGTAATGGAATTAAATTACACCCAGATACCTTTTGAAAGCTTCATATTTTCTTCGAGTCAAAAGACATTTTGAAAAAATGCAAAAAAAATATTATTTTCTAAAAATTAGTATTTTCATAGAAAATTTTCATAGGTGTTCCGAGAAAACGCGATTCTAAAAGTGCGTCTAACTTTATATTTTCCAATATTATTACACCTATATTATGTACAGACATCACAATGCAATATATTACATATAAAAGATTAAATATGATAAAGTTTAGTCGGTAGTCGGTAAGTTTATAAATCAGTCCTCAAAATCAGGTGCGAGTTACATTAGTTGCCAATCCTCGTATAGTTCCTCAGTATAGTGGAAAGACGCGGGTTTCAATTTATTATGGCTCTGAACTTATCTCTATACAAGATTATGAGTCACATTCGAGAAATTCAGCTTATAGTCAATAAAATCCCACCATTTGAGGTCAAAGAAAGAGAAAACAGTTCAGATAGAATCTCAATTAACACCATCATCAAATTATGGATCATTCCTAATTGTTGCATAAAAACCTTCTACTTAATGTCTTTCTATAGCCGTTACACTGAGGTGGATATAAATCTATTCTATAAACAAAAAAGTTACATAAATACTAGGCTTAAAAGCCGCTTAAGTCACTTAACTGCGTTTCATCTTTGTATAGATTATTATATAGATACAATAACAATGCCGCTAAAACGCAGTTAATGGACTTTAACTGCACTTTAGCTAAGTATTGTTGTATAACTGCATTCACAAAAAACATTTTGAAGCAGTTATGAACAAGTCCACGACTATAGTGCTGCTAAGGTATACTTAACGGCAATTTAGTCGTGTCAACACACCTACATAGAAAAATGATTGCTTAACTAAAACGCCAAAACACGATTAAAAATAATAAAAAATAGAAATTTGAATAGGTAAAAAACTCCTTAATAAGCTAATATTCCTTGAGCAGAGCTATCTTCCAATCAAAGAAATGAAGTCATAAGACAAACTGTTAAGAAGTAACAGAGTATTTTATTTATCGCCGCGTTTTTTGGCTATATCTCAAAACTTGATTTTGTCACTTAGCCGCGATTTAGCTTACGTACGGCAGTATAGGTGGACAGGTAAAAAATTGCAATGTTGTCAGGAACGCAGGAATATTGTAGCGAAAGCCTTCGGTGTTAAGCGGCTTTAGGTTTAAAACGTATGAGGATGACGACCGATGAGATGAGATGTGTTCACACGCAGCCTGCACGCGCCGCACCGCGCCGCGCTCGCCTGCAGCCGGCACCGGGCCGGCATTCATATAACACATTACGATCAGATTACGACACTTAACTTGATGTATGTGTTATTATGTAATATGTATAATGGTGATGCGATACTTCACTCGAACTTGAAAATACAAAACGCCGAAGAACTGTGCTATCTTAGACAATATTCATAGCCGGATTAGCCATAGATAGATAGATTAACTCTTTATTATTACACTACAAACAAGAAACCTCGCCCATGACTATTATAATCCACGACAGCAATGTTGTGCTGTGTAAGTCATTTTTTATCAACTGTACGCTCTAACCTGCTGGCAGTCCTGTTGTCGCGATGTTGGTAACAGTTTAAGACAAGTACTTACCCCGGAATGAAGCTCTGGGTAACGCACTTCGAGCTTCATTCGAGACCACACATAACACGTAATTGAGCCGAGAGATGCTCAATAACAATTAGATGTCCAAGACGACGCGACAATTCACATAGTGACTATGTGCGGCGCGGGTCGGGCCGGGTCGCGGCCAGAGAAGCAAGTGTTACGGCGGTAGTGACTACTGCTTTGGGAATGTAATCCTTTTACACGCATATATATATACCTAGAGCATATTATACCTTGAGAGAGATAATTAATCATTTTCAATATCTTATAACAGTTTAGCTACATAAGGTTAATTTTCAGAATTCAAATATTTATTTTCAGAGAGATAGGTCCTCGATACTTGATACTGACGCACGAGCTCTGTTAACGTTTAGCGTATTATATTATAACTAGTAATAGAGTTTTATTCCGCTTAGACTCTGAGCTCTGAATTATTGATTAAATCGCTTCTTTTATTCATTTCAGTATTCAAATATTGCACAAAGCAGTTTTTATTCATGTACAGATCTATCCAATCGTACGATTCAATCTCAAAAGGTACATTAAAAACAATGCGACAAAAGTGGAGGCGCGGGTCGTGGGTTCGACTCCCGCGGGAAATTAACTTCGACTTCCCTCCGCTCATCCACGGGCCATACACGGTGGAACTGCGGTGTATTGCCTCATCTCACACCTCACATGGGCTCCATCCATGGAAATCTAAATAACAAGCTCGTAAAAGTCACATGTCCGCGTTACCATGTCGCTGCAACAGTTGACTCATCAGTCACCTGTACCTTACGTTACGGTACGTTATGTTTCTGTACCTTACGTTTGTAGATGTATATAAACTAATCACAATGTAATGTTTTTTTAACACCCTAAATGAACATTTACTTTCACGCATTTAGGTTCATTATGCTGCTCTGCTCTGTTCATACGATTTTGTGCGTTTTATTTACCAACCAAAGTCCAATGGATCCAAAGTCCATCAAATCTAAGCAGTACCGTTTGACGTTTAATACTTTCAATTATTTCGCATGGTCGTAACTCACACAATTATAATAACTCTGCCGTGAAACCATGGAATTCACAAAACGTTATTAAGAATTCCTAATCACTAAATTTAAATTCAAATCCTTCAAAGAAGGCAAAATAAAATCTGTCAAAACGACTACTACAATAACAGGTCTTATGGACCAGTGCTTTTTACTTTACTTTTTTTATCGCCATAAACAATTAATATATTTATAATTAAGCATAATAAATAATTTAGCTTGTTCTCATCATAATATTATCTAATCATGTATATTTTTCAACAAATTAACTTTAATTTGCGAATTGAAAGAAAATAATGTTGTGTTTATTATATTTTAAAATGCCAGTGCATATATTTACTCCTGTGCGGCATTAGTAGCGCGGCACTCAAAATTATTACTTTATTGCATTATTTTATATAACTCTCGCGTGAAAGTTTAATATAGAGTCAACTAATGTCAATGTTGCCGAGATAACGACATTTAGTAGGAGCGACTAAGGACCAAAAAAAGCGAGTCACACGGCTTTTGGTTTAAGTCGATTATAGTACCATAATATTAACATATTTGTTACGTTAATAATAATTATTAAAAATGCCAAGCTCACACAATATGGATGGAGAACAGTTCGTAGATTTCACCCGCCGTCAATACCAACCGAGGCACAAAATACTAGTAATGAGCAGTCAGTGGACCACGAAACTTGAAGAATTGTGAGTTTTTAATCAGTTATTAAGATTTACTTAATAAAAATGCAAGTATGTTTTTTCTTCGTTACGGGTGTTGAAAAACGTCGTATGAAACGCGTGTGCTATGAACATTACTCAATCTCAGCTGCCAACACCGCCTCGTACGAGATGGTCAACTTTGCACACATGTGTGGCGTCTAAATATATACATAATATGCGCATAATCTTAGCCATCATCTTAGCCATAGGACGTCCACTGCTGAGCATAGGCTTCCCCCATTGATTTCCATCCAGTCCGGTTGTAAGCGGCCTGCATCCGTACGTAATAATAACAGTACTTATAAAAGTGTGGATAAGCGTTTTGTACGTAATACGAGGTGCCATTTGAAGTTTCTATTGCCTTGTTATGAGATTTCTATGGGTCCATTACAGTCACTCGCTTTACATTATACATCGGAGGTACGCGATGTATACACCTATATACAAGTCACGTGCGTTTCATTTATTCAACTGTAATTAAACGGGAGTATTACTGTTCCAGCTCCCGGTACGATGCCTATAGGTATATACTATAGGTATATACTCGTAGATAGGCAAGCGGCTCCACAGAGCCTTGATAATATTCATTGTGAATTATTTTTAAAGTAGTCCCATGAGAAACAATTTAAAAATATTTATAATTTCCTACCTAATAATATTCCGACGTCTTTTTCTCCTCATTTTCTTTGGCACAAAGTTGGAATTATAATAACATTGTGTTCCAGTGAAGACGCTTTCTCAAGAGTCAAGCGAGGCTTATTAGCCGGTATGAAGCTTCTTAGATACGTACACATAATATTTATTATGATGTTATTTCATTTTTATAGAAAAGGTTTTATTCTAGTTGGATTCTAACAAAAGTAAGTGAATAATATGAAAGAGATGCGTCCCATTCAGCTTTGTGAGATGTTATTATAACTATAGATGTAACTCATTTATATCTACGAAGAAGTGTTTGTCTTACATGAATGTGTGTGGCTGTTAATGCACAATGTCATGCTGACAATGTGTGCAAATGTGATAGTGAATAGGTATATAGCGGCCATCGCATCGGTTAGATATAGGTGAGGCACGGGGCCGCGCCGGCGGCGGCCTGTCGACTCCGCTCACCGAGAGACCTCTCCACTATCTAATTAAAATAGTTGGCGAACAACCGCTATCCTGTGAGGGTAGTGGACGGTGGGTGCGTCTCGCTCAAATTTTCTGATTACTCGAGAAACTATAGAGAGCTTTGTTACATGTATACTTCGTTACACAAGATATTATGTCGTGTCCATTCATTAGTACAAATGTGACCAATCGTAATCCTATCAGAATACAGTATTATGTAACTGTATATGGATTGCTTTTCACTTTTTAATTAACATTAAAAACCTCGGTGGCGGCAGGTGGTAGCGCTTGCGACCACCACCACGGTGGTCGCAAGCGCTACCACGTTCGTGAGGTCCCAGGTTCGATATCCGCAGGTACGAAAGTGTTATTGGATTTTTCGGTTACGAGTTTTCTAAATAACAGCCCGGAGTTTAAAACGTACCCGGGTCATGACGATAGGCTCGACCACTATAACGGGATACTTAAAAACGTAACTGGCGAAGTGTGGGTTGTTCCATAATTACTTGGTGTGTCCACTTCTGTTTAACCCTTAGGGGCGCAAGGCGTGATGTTATGTTATGTTAAAAAGCAAACTTAATAATGAATTTTGTACAAATTAGCTCATTTGACCGTGTTTTCGTGTAGATAGAGCGACCGGACTCAATACATGCATAATATACAAGGAGTAAGGGTACTCCCTTCTACCTTACAAGGTCGGGAGCATGGCTTGGGTTGCGAGCACAGTGAGGTTCCGTGTAGTGTGGTGTGGTGTAGTGTAGTGTAGTGATGTTCCCAAGAAGAGCTGTGTCGTGTGTAAGGTGGGTCGAGGGTGACACCACCTCTCGTGCTCGCCACTATCTATACACTCGAGCGAGAGCGCGTCTTCACATTACATTGAAACTGACTGGATGCACAGAGGTGCAAGAATCCAACACTGACTTCTATTCAATTAAACTACTTTTTTACATTTATTATCGCGTAAAATACATTATTTTATTCTGACGTTCAAACACTTTGCAGTGTTTGTAGTTGTGTGTGTGACTACGATAACACTACACAGTGAAACCAGATGACATTCATTGTCTTAAACAAAGTTAGCAAAATTATTATATAATGAGTCTATAATTTAATGGAAACGTTTCCGCACAGTGCACAGAAATCGGTTACAGTATCCAGAAGTCTTGAAGTTTTCTTGAGAGCTTGATATTTGATTAATGTTGTGAACAGGTCCCCAGCAGGCTGCTGGAACTTGACAACCATTTTATACATTTAAATTTATATGCTTTTATATGAAACACCTCGCGTAGGATGCTTGGTACGAGCTCCTTCTATATTCGGTAACGATTTCCAATCGTATTAATAATATTAAACAAGTTGATTTAATACACAGGGTGAATGTTTTAAAAGGGTCTTCAGGGCCATCTACGAAATTTTAATATATTTTAAAATAAGTTGTTTCCATTGATTTGCCATATAATATAACTTACCCTAAAAATAATACAGAGTGTGATTTTTCGATTTCTTTTTCATTTGACTCGCAGCGCCGGTAATTATATTTTCAAAACGTAATAATTATTTTATCTTAATCGGTCACATATTGTGACATTTCATAATATGTGACCATCACTATGGTCACATATGTGACTTCAGGCCACAATGATCGCCCTGACACCGTAGCGAGCGAGCCCAGTCGACAGAGGGTCGAAGAACCACCGACCTTTCTTCTCCGCGAGATTGCGCGGTATTTTCACTAAGCCATTTTGAGGATCCCAACGGTACCCAAGTTTCGTTTACAAAATAATTATCGTAGAAACGCTATTTCTCCTTTCTTGAGCCTACGGCAGGCTTACCCGGTGACGGATCGTGTCGAGATTTTAGGAATTATTATTAGAACATTAGTTAATCTTTAAGTTTCGTATTATATTGTGCTCGGCGTACCCCGCGACTGTAATCGAGGCCCAAATATCCACGTCTAGGCTCTTACCCTGTTTAAAAACAAACTATTTACATTTAACTTAGCGTTCTTGCGTTCCCCCGTAGCCCCCGGGCCCCCGTAACTTTAGGGCGGGGCCCCTCGTGTGTTGCGACCCCCAGGCCGGCACCAAGTGTACCAAAGGCACGGCCCTTACTCCCAAAGGTCCAAGGGCCCTCTGCCGGCTGATCACTATCCGAGTTTTGTTAGTTTTTACACATAGTAACGTCATACTTCACACCCCTATCTTTTATTACGTTACACATTATATATTACTTTATATAGTAATATGTATGCAGATGTGTACAAGTAGGTAGGTAGGTACAATAGATGTATGCAGTCGCGGAGTCGCCGCGCGACGCTAAACACCGGCGACAACTTATTTCATTAAAACTTTACCATAATCGTCTCCTTAATACTTTGCTGAGCTCTTCATTAGAATAAAATAATAATTTTCATCAACAAACTGTGGACTCGGTACGCAACGGTACGCCCCGCGGTACGTTGCATGTAATGGAACCCTCTCTGTACCTCCTCCCCGCTCCCTACTACATACCGCCTTGTAAAGGATATGTTCCGAGAACGAAGTTAGAAGTGTAAACGTTTTGTACACGCTTCGTAGCGCCGGCTACGCGATGCGGCGAGTCGTAGCACTTCGTAGCACCGGCTACGCAGCGCGAGCGTACACAATAATAAATAAAGGCATGTAATTAAATGATAGTTTAACACTTAGTAATGTGATGTTCTTCTAGCCTCACATCACGCCCAGCTGCTCTATAGCCGCGGGAGGTGTCTGTTGTCAGCGGTTCACCAATATAGATACGACACTCTGTAGATATACTATTCCTATATGGGACAATGCTATACAAGATATGAATATAATAAATTAAAAGCAAAAAACTTTTTTTAATAAAGCTTTTATTTTAACGCTCTAAAAAGAAGAAAATATTTTTTTCCTAAAAAATCGCGAGGTTTAATTACCTATCAGTATTTAATTAAATTGAAATTGAAAATATAATAAACTTAGCAGATCAATTTACATAATTAAATTGGTACTAGTTTATTTACAAATCGCGCGACAAGCTTTTATGATCATATAAATTGTATATAATGAGGTTATAAGTTGACAGTTAAATTTTTTTAGGAAAAAAATATTTTCTTCTTTTTAGAGCGTTTAAATAAAAGCTTTATTAAAAAAAGTTTTTTGCTTTTAATTTATTTTTTATTTTTTAGTTATCGCTGGCTATGTTTCTCAGTCTGTTCATCTCATTCAACACATCATTGTTGGTACGTTCATACTGGTTGGTCATAGGTGGTACGTTCACGACATTATATTACAAATTACACCCCGAAGCCACTCAGTCCTCGGCGCGGCCTCACCTTGACTTGGGTGTTTGGGAGAATGCGCCACTTATTTCAGCTTGGAGCTTACTTGTGCCTGACGAAACACAGTTTCGAATATTATTTTGGAGTTGTCCTTCACCTAGACAGGTTGCAGACCAATTCTGATGACGTCTATCTCGCCAAATTACACAAATCAAACTTATTTCAGCTTGGAGCTTACTTGTGCCTTTTTTTTTGTTGCCCGGGGAAAAATGCATGACGCATACCACCCGCACCCGGGGGAGCGCAGGGTGGTTATGTGGGACTCCCCGCCGGCACAGCACCGTACGTCGGTACGTTGCTGTGCCGGCGAGTATACCCACTAAAAACCCCGGAGTTTTCCTTCGCGACGCCATGTGTCGGGGCTGCGGGCACGCCGAAGCACTCATCCGCGGCCCCAACGGCGTTTGGTCCATGGAGGACCCCACCACGATGGGGTGAGGGTAATCCTTCACCCCAACCCTCCCAAGGGGCGCGCGGAAACACGCGCGCGCCTCCTCGCAGGCCCTTAAGGTGGGCAACGGATACCCCCGCATCCGTTGCCCGGGCCCCACATCTCTAAGGGCTTCGAAGGGCGTTCCGTGCCCTCTCGAACGCCTACCGAACGTGTGAGAGGACACGGAAGGCCCACTCCCGCCCACCACCAGGCGCAAATAGCGCAGGAGGCTCTCTGGTTGCCCCGGTGCAGGGGTAGATCTGCACAGGGGAAAGCAGAGAACCCTCCTCACTCTAAAGGCTTGGAAAGGTGTTCCGTGCCCTTTCGAACGCCTACCGAACGTGCGAGAGGACACAGAAGACCCATTCCCGCCCACCACCACCGCAGGGCTCAAGTGAACCCTGCCTGCGCCATCCACTGTGCCATATGCTGCCTTCATAGGGACATGCGGAGGCGCAACCAACACTGCGGCAAGCCGTTGGCTTTCCGCCCCGATTCGGTCGCAGAGGATAGGGAGAGCGGCGCATCGTAATACCGACACTCCTCTTCCCCTGCGACCCCACCGCCTTCGCGGTGGCGACCCCGTTTGGGCCGCGGAAGGCAGGAAGAGCGGTGCACCGCAATACCGGCACTTCTCTACCGCCGCGGCCCAACCATTCTGCCGCGATGCGCTACGTTACGCATTGCGGCCCGCCTCAGTTGCGTTGCGTCCTGTGGGACGCACCGCTACCTACTCGGCCGCTCACACCTGCCTGGAGAAAAGTGAAGCGGCCGACCACCTCGGGCTCCTCTTCGCTTCACCGTGGGATCCGTACCACGGTTACTGACCCCCACCGCCGCGAGAAGGCGGGAACCCATCGGGGGGAGCTTACTTGTGCCTGACAAAACACAGTTCCGAGTTTGATTTTGGAGTTGTCTTTCTCCTAGTTAGGTTGCAGACCAATGTTGATGACGTCCATCTCGCCAAATTACACAAATCAAACTTATTTCAGCTTGGAGCTTACTTGTGCCTGACGAAACACAGTTCCGAGTTTGACTTTGGAGTTGTCTTTCTCCTAGTTAGGTTGCAGACCAATGCTGATGACGTCCATCTCGTCAAATTACAGAAGTCAAACTTATTTCAGCTTGGAGCTCACTTTTCAATGTACTCTCAATGAGCCCTATCATTTGATACCCATATTGCAGAAGTGCATTAAAAATAACTATTCCTCTATCTTGGATGGTCCGCCATATTGGATTTAGAATGATGTCACACACGATATCGTGCATTGTCATCCAAACTAAACGTGTATACAAAATTTCAGCTTAATCGGTTGAAGATATCTACGTCAAAATTGAGTTCAAAGATTTCACCCGAACCCCCTAAGTATGTTTTACTTACATACATTGCAAGTTAAATAAAAACTTTTAAAAAGAAAGTGTTATTAAGTAAAAAAAAAAGTGTTATCTAAATATAATGGCGTCAGCTTATGATCTGATCT
The DNA here is from genome assembly GCA_947063395.1 of Hemistola chrysoprasaria. NCBI lineage: Eukaryota > Metazoa > Arthropoda > Insecta > Lepidoptera > Geometridae > Hemistola > Hemistola chrysoprasaria. The sequence goes on from OX346718.1 coordinate 16,300,839, forward strand.
CAGAACCAAAGAGGAACAGTATAAGAACAGTAGCGTAGGACATTCGTTTAAAATGTGTTTCAAACGATTGAAAAGGTTGTAATATAAAGCAAAAAAGTATCATTTGCAGCAGGAGCGAGGATCGTATCGAACTCTGCGATGTAAACATTTACGATGTGATGCGATGCGAACATTCTACATGCACCAAGAGGGAAACAATTAAATGTTCTCCACACAGACGATGTCGCGTGTGACGTCACCGCACATGTCCCCGCATGACATGTGTGTGCTCACCATGCGGAGCGTGCATGTCCACGCATGCGGTCTCACACAATAGCCCCTGCGCTGCTGTTACTTGTTGCACACACATACCGAGACACACATGTTGTCTAACTTGGTCAAAGTTTTCAATCAGAACTCCGGTCCATGGTCCTCTATTCATATTACTAGGTTTTTTTTGTAGTGGTAGGCCTCTTTTGCAGAGGGCCGCCTGGGGAAGTACCACACCTTTGCCAGTTATTCATCCGCCAAGCAGTAATGTGCAAACATTACTGTGTTCCGGTGTGAAGGGCAATGTTACCAGCGAAATTACTGGGCATGACGAATTTCAACAACTAATATCTCGCGATGACAGGCGCAGTGCAGTGCCGCGCAGAGTTTTGAATTTTAAAACACTGGTGGGCACTGTGTCTGATATGGGCAATCATGATTGCTTACCATCAGGCACCTGATTTGCTCGTCTTGTTACTCACTATATAAAAAAAATACACACAAACGAGTTATCTCTCCTGTATTGTACACATTGATTTTACACAACACATAGCACCGATATATTATATTTGCTCGTAGTTGAATTCAAATGAATTGATAGTTTCGGCTCCAACCGTTACCATTTCAAAGTTAGCCGAATAAATATCAGCTTCAACGTTTTAATTTCCTGCGAGTACATTTACAATGAAATACGAGAGCAGCTTGAATGAGGGTGAAGTGAAATTATATTAATTACAGAGCGGTCGCGAACAAGTCGCGCGAGTGTCGCGACCTTTAATAATGTTCTTGTAGATATAATAGAGTTAATGGCTCGAGAGATCCTGGTTCCTAGCCTCGGGTAGAGACACCCAGTACACGTGCAGACTTACTGCCGACTGACAACTGCAAGGAACATTCACAAGGTAGTCATGATAACGGAACTGTCATCTATTACAAATCTCCCGTCAGTGAAGGACTATATCATAATATTATGACTGCCTCGGTGGCGCAGTGGGCGCAAGCTCGACTGCCGATCATGAGGTCCCGGGCTCGATCCCTAATCCAGGCGAAGTGTTTTATATTGGATTTTCCCATAGGAATTATCACAATAACTGCCTGGTGTCTAGAACTGTGTCCGGTAGATGACCACAGGTTCGCCCCCTATTACATGGGACCAATAACATACTGGCGAAATGTGGGTGAACCTACTATGGGACTGAGTCCTGGGTACACCTCTGAATACCCCTTCGGTAAAAAGGCGTGTGATATGTTATGTTTATTATGACTATTTCATCGATAATCTTGTGCGAGCAAATAGTATAATAACAATATGAATCGGTATAATAACAATATGATAATTATAATAAATGTGTCGATAGCACACATATCTGAACGATAATTATATATGTAGTGAGAAAAGCTTTACGAGGAACCAGAGGTTTACTGTAACAACATCTCGCCAGCACTATTCTTATAGAACACGATCATAGCTGCCTCTGTATAGAACACAATAATATATGATCATAATAGTATATCGAATTTGGTATCGAGTAGGTTGTTAACGTTATAGAGATCGAGAGACATGTTCAAACAATCACAGATGTTGAAGAGCTTGTTCAACTCGAATCATATTATATTATAACATGAAAGAGAAGCAACATCGAGTGGATTTCCTCCGTAGGAGATCGTATAATAATATCGCATCTGTCTGTCTGTCACTGCGGTCGGGCGGTCGGTTCGTCGGACGGTCGGGTGGTCCGGCGGATGGGTTATCGGGCGGTCGGGCGCGGAGGCCTCACTTGCTGTTGGACCGTGATCTAAATAATTGCTTCTTCTACAAACTTTTCCGTCGTGGATACATTTTTCTTTCAGGTCTCGATCGATCATAATGTCGAGTCGCAGCTCACCTGTTTTAGTTCAATGAATTGTGAATAGATTAAAATGACACGGAACTGTGACATGAATAATTAGTTAACTACGACATACGCCGTGGACGTACTGCGGCTGAGATGATGAGACGATGATCCATTGGGAGTAGGTAAGTAAGTACGAATAGAGAACGTTCGTGTCTACTTACGAAAGGCAGGAAGCGGATGCAAAGTTCAGTGTCGGCGAAAGAATTTAATTTAAAAGTGATCTGTCGGAATACATTCCTTACCAACAGAATCCACCGTCTACTGTCCGCTCGCTGACATCAGGTACCTAGAGTGCCTGCTCACCTACGCCCTGGCACTCGAGGACGACGAATGTTATAACGATCTCACATAGCTGTATACCTACTACTCAAATATTATAAGGTAATATTATTTTAAGAGAGAGCGGCGCGACCCGACGGAGATATAAGGAGGAAGAATCGATGAAACCATAAATTAATTACGATCGCTAAAGGACAGAATCAACGTGAAATATTGCCTACACTATTCGATAACCTGGAGATCTTTTTTTTGTTACACGAACATGGCATATAATATCTATGACTGCTATGACTTCAAGATGAAGCATAATATCTAATAGACTAAACATAATAATAATAATAAATAAATAAAATAGTTTTTATTCAGGCAACATAAACCCATGTACATGTACATGTAATACATGTATGTAGGATGTTTATCGGACACGCTGCAGCATTAATACTCGTATCAATAGTGTAGCACAGCATACAGCAAGGCGAGTGCGCGGGGGCGCGGGCGGGGGCGGGTATAATGTGGACGCGATCGCAGACATTACATTTTATTTTATGGTGCCGTAAAATGTACAAACTTATTAATTTTTCACTCTTAAGAGCTTAAGAGGCAGTAAAAGTTGGAGAGTTACGCGCCTCCCGCTATTTAATTGCACAACTAGAAGAATAAACCCGCAAACATTCTCGGCTTCTTATCCTCCACTCGTAAACGACTAATTGAATTTGTTTTACGATGAAAAAGAGAGATTTAAAGAGATAACGAGCGACTCAGATTCGAATTGTAAAAGAGATATTCACCGAATGAAAAATCCAATAAGTCCGCTCAATCGGATCCAATCTGCAGCGCGCGTGCGAGCCGACCGGAGGACCGACATCCGGAGCGGCCGCCTATTGACACGCAGTGACCGGCGGCGGCTCTCGCCCGCGACACCGCATCACACGACCGTCCGCGCGGCGGCGGCTCTCGCCCGCGACACCGCATCACACGACCGTCCGCGCGGCGGCGGCTCTCGCCCGCGACACCGCATCACACGACCGTCCGCGCGGCGGCGGCTCTCGCCCGCGACACCGCATCATACGACCGTCCTAATCACTAATCCTAGTCACTAATCTCTCATTACACTTGCTCCTTCAATAGGTATATCTACGTTACACACGTTTATAAAGGAGGTACTCTCCGGTAACAGCAGACCGTAACTATGAGTTCGGTAATCCTTACAACTTGATAAAAAACTCATAAGTTTTCCTATAAATAAAGATATCCCGCGGACCATTTCAAAGTCACAAACAGTTTCTACTTTATAATATGCTAAGTTGTCAAGTTCCCGGGAGCTCGCGCTCAAGTGTATCGCAGTGCACATCAGAAACAAATAACTACGCCCTCGACGGCCGTTTGCTTCTTCATGAAATAACAAGCCGGTTAGCTCGACGAAGACATATTGTGTACTGTCGAGTGCAGCGCGCACACGAGCTGAGAGGGCGCACAGGACCTATGTGTGCCGCTCCTACCATCGATAGTTGAATATTATAAAGTGGAATAAATTTCGTGATTTATGACGACACAGAGATGATTAATGCATGACGCGATGTGAACAGGTGGGGCGACGAGGTCGTGCCGGACGAGGCGACGGCTCGGTTTGAACATACTCACACCTCAGTCTGACGTTCATTTATTACCTAATTGCATTTATTAGGAATCTTAAAGTGCGATGTCGTAGTTTGTGCCATCGTAAGGTCCAAAGCTATGTTGCACGAACTGATACTTCACCGACAAACAAAACCAAGAAATAATTACAAAGAGTGTAATGTGCCTCCCTCCTTCAAGCTTTTAACTTTGTTCATAAATTGTAGCTCGCTCTATATAGTAGGAGAACATCCGTGAAACGATTCAACTTTGTATTGTTACAACTCGGTATCTCCTGTCTTACCTTTAAAAATATTACACCGCTTAGGAGGATCGGATCTAACGAGAATATTCATGCGTCCTTCTAAATCTTTTTCAAAAACGATAACACGCAGCTAATTGTACCGTGGAAAACGTTCAATATATTTCCCGGATGATAAAGATTGATCGGTTTCGGATAAACACCGTAAGCGTAACATTTGTTATATTTAAAAACCAATATCTTGAAGGGTGCGGGAGATCCGCGCCGGAGAGGAGTGGAGGAAGGAATCTTGGCTCCCTGACAAGGCGAGGCCTCCGAGCACACCCGCACTATTAGTGTTTCCTAACGGCTACATACCTCGCGTGTTTACGACTACTAATATTGCAAATAAAAAGAAAACGGAATCCCAATAATATCCCCGTGAGAAGAGAATGGAGCGCGAGCTCATCCTGCTACCTGTGTAATGTTGTCGACGGTATCCACATATATCTCACAGTATACACACTACACACGACAGCTAGCAGTGAGACAGCAGCAGCTAGAGCTGGTAGCTAAAGCAGCTGCAGGTGAAACCGTGTACAAATCATGTATTTACCTATCTACTGTGAGGGAAACAATAACCAAAATAAAAGCGGTCGATACACTGTTGACTATATCAACCTAGTGCCTGCTGGTAACATAAGCAAATCTATTAAAAGATATTTCTGATGCGGCTCTCCGTAACATCGGGACTATGCTGGATGGGTTTATTGCTACAACGACATTTTTGTGTAGGTATTATTTGTAGAAATTGCAATACAGCAGAGATAAGAGGATAACCTAAGATAAGAAGGTGGAATCAGGAAAAACCAAAATAAAGATGATGATAGACATCGTAACAATGTTAAAGCACAACCATAACGTTACCAATGCATAAGGCACTGAAAACTGTTATTATTGAAATCTCAAATGTAAATGCGACCGGTGAGAGGACCATAAATAAGGTAGAGACACGATAAGAAACGTAATTAAGTTCAGTGCCATCTCTAGAACTAACCGGAGCTAAACCTAGTTAAAAAGGGAAGGTTCGACCATTCGACCGAGATCGTTCCGTGATTCCCTTTGCAGCGTGCGGTGCGGTGCGGCGCGGTGTGAGAGGAGGCTGCTAACGAACTTACTGGATAAATATACACTGAAGCGGCGAAAAAGAAACCGAACCAATCGCACTCGCATCAGCCGGGAGAGGGGGTGTGAGGGAGGCGCCGGGGGGACGGCCAAGATTCGACCGTTTGCAATTTTAATTAACGGTTACTCGAAGGATTCAAGATAGATAGACGATTTCTATTCATATCAGATTAACTACCTACAGTAAGAAACTTAATATTATGTATAACAACTATTATTAGACAGGAATCCGAATATCAACATCACCCTGCGACAACATTTGCGACAAGAATAGTAACTATTAACTAAAGCGATTCAACGTCATTGCTACGTAAAGAAGCGCACTCACCTCCCGTCGCCAGCTCATCGTCGCCTGCGACCAGTGAGTAAACGAAAGAGTATCGCCGTGCTGACGTCACACGGTTGTCAGTGCTCCGTTATTGTTCGGTGTATGGGTGTTTAGAAAACAATCATACAAACAAGAACCGGAGATTTTGTAGCCCTTGATTTTAATGATTAATTACGTCAATAAAAACTAATTCGAGCTATCGGCCTAGTATCATAAATCTGAATGTCGGTTTGTTCGTGTGTATAATGTTTGTTTGTAATAAGATTACGCAAAAACGTCTGTATGGTTTTGATAGGTAAAGCTTGGATTAACATGCGGTTTACTTATATACTTTTTAAATCATGTAACGCGGGGAAAAGTCTAGTATCCATATTATTGTGTTTTACAAAATAAGTAAGTCTTTTATTAGTCCATTGAAAAGTTACATTTGCGGTTGCGTTTTTTAGAGGACGCAATTTTATTTTTTGATGTGTATTTTTAACTAACCTACCACGTAAAAAAAAAACGCGCCTCTAGACTCTACCTCGTGGGTGGTGGGGAAAAGAGTCAATAATTAATTATTAATAATATTGCAAAATTTGTAATTAAAAAAGTTATAACAAAATAAAAAAAAATTAAAAAAAAAAAACTGATGATATATTATTAGTACACACGTATAATATAGGTATAGTTAAGAGTACTAAAAAATAGTACTCACTTAGGAGCGCTGTAAAACCTTAGCTATTGACTTAATGAAAAAATGATGCGAATAAAAGTTGTTCCTCAAAAAACGATCTACAAAAATGGTCAGATATCCTTTTTTCGTAAAATGATAAAAAAAAAGTTACATCGAAAAATATAATTTTTTTTCTCGAATTTCTGAAGATTTTCACTTATAACTTTTTTATTTATAGTTCTACGACAAAAAGTTACTGGACCAAAGTTGTAGAGAATTTAATTTGCAACAAAAAATGTTAAAACATTTTTTATCAAATAAATAGTTTAAGAGATATACCGTAAAAACCATTTAAACCCCTATTTTCAAGATGGCGGCCGTGGGACAAGGGTGGCGACCCCACAAACTTGGTTTTAGCTCTACACTGACCCCCCAAAACACATCAAAAAATAAAATTGCGTCCTCTAAAAAACGCAACCGCAAATGTAACTTTTCAATGGACTAATAAAAGACTTACTTATTTTGTAAAACACAATAATATGGATACTAGACTTTTCCCCGCGTTACATGATTTAAAAAGTATATAAGTAAACCGCATGTTAATCCAAGCTTTACCTATCAAAACCATACAGACGTACTTGCGTAATCTTATTACAAACAAACATTATACACACGAACAAACCGACATTCAGATTTATGATACTAGGCCGATAGCTCGAATTAGTTTTTATTGACGTAATTAATCATTAAAATCAAGGGCTACAAAATCTCCGGTTCTTGTTTGTATGATTGTTTTCTAAACACCCATACACCGAACAATAACGGAGCACTGACAACCGTGTGACGTCAGCACGGCGATACTCTTTCGTTTACTCACTGGTCGCAGGCGACGATGAGCTGGCGACGGGAGGTGAGTGTCGCTTCTTTACGTAGCAATGACGTTGAATCGCTTTAGTTAATAGTTACTATTCTTGTCGCAAATGTTGTCGCAGGGTGATGTTGATATTCGGATTCCTGTCTAATAATAGTTGTTATACATAATATTAAGTTTCTAACTGTAGGTAGTTAATCTGATATGAATAGAAATCGTCTATCTATCTTGAATCCTTCGAGTAACCGTTAATTAAAATTGCAAACGGTCGAATCTTGGCCGTCCCCCCCGCGCCTAAACAATAACTGATGACATATTATTAGTACACACGTATAATATAGGTATAGTGAAGAGTACTAAAAAATAGTACTCACTTAGGAGCGCTGTAAAACCTTAGCTATTGACTTAATGAAAAAATGATGCGAATAAAAGTTGTTCCTCAAAAAACGATCTACAAAAATGGTCAGATATCATTTTTTCGTAAAATGATTAAAAAAAAAGTTACATCGAAAAATATAAATTTTTTCTCGAATTACTGAAGATTTTCGCTTATAACTTTTTTATTAGTTCTACGACAAAAAGTTACTGGACTAAAGTTGTAGAGAATTTAATTTGCAACAAAAAATGTTTACAATTTTTTTTATCAAATAAATAGTTTAAGATATATACCGTAAAAACCATTTCAACCCCTATTTTCAAGATGGCGGCCATGGGACTAGGGTTGCGACCCCACAAACTTGTTTTTAGCTTTACACTGACCCCCCCCCCTACACATCAAAAAAATAAAATTGCGTCCTCTAAAAAACGCAAGGTAAGGCCTAAAAAATGTAACATTTCAATGGACTATAATATTATATCAATATACTTGAAGACGAATTTGCCATCTAGTCGATACAATCCGTACCACTAGCCGCTAGCGGATGGCGACGCGCTGGCCCTACATAGTTCACGCACCCTTTTGACGCGTGTACACACGTTATGTGTTCTATGTAGTAGTAGTAGGCTATTAAATGCGAGCGTTTGTTTGGAGTGACGGAGGTCTGACCCTGCGTCCGATGACAACTAACACTGATTAAGTAATGATTTACTTATTGACCGAGCGAGCGTCTCATTTTGGAGATTGGCCAAAAATGCTTTTGTTCGTCAGTATGTCAGTCAGCTGTCTGTCTGTCTGTCGCCTACAGCTTGTATTTTTCAACCGATTTTGACGAAAATTTACAGACGTTTCTTCATTTATTTTTTTGTCGATCGCTATTTTTTATTGGGGAGAAATTAGTCGAGAAAAGGGGGGAAGTTTTCTGTAGCGTTTTTTTTGATAAATTTCAATCAAATTTGAGAGGCTCACAAAGGACTTCATTCTACACAAGATTTTGTGAAATTTTTCCATAAATGGCGAGTGGAGAAAAGAAAAGGGGAAGAAAAGGGGAGAAAGTTTGATGTAGGGTTATTTAAATGCCTCGCTATTCGAAAAGTGCTAAGAGATTCGAGTTTGGGCTCGATTGCTTTGTAGTTTTGGGTACAGTTCAATCAGTACAATTCACATAACGAGGATCTGATGATGGAGCCGAAAGATTGCCAAGAATTGAAAGAAGATTGTATAGAACTACCTAAGTAAAACTGCTGAGATATTTAAAATTGGGCTCATTTACTTTGTTGTTTAGGGAACCTTTATGGAAATAGGAAGGAGCAATAAAAAAAAATACATTTTTATTTAAATGCTCTAAAATGGATAAAATGTTTAATAAATTAATTAAACAAAGCAGTTGAAAAATCTTTTTTTTTTCTACATATCTGAAATAACTATGCTAAGCCAGAGGAAAGGGGAAAGTGCTGTTCTCATATCAGCTACTAGTAATATTATAACTGTTCACACACTTCCTTCCCGCTATACGAGTACTAGTACTAGCTATATAAATAAAGTTCAATCATACGACAAGCAGACCACCAGAGGCCTAATCGAGGTGTATTAACAATAAATTCCATCCTCAAATAATACCCCAGTTAATATTCGAAGCGGAGAAAGCAGTGAGCACGAGAACCCTTCATTTATTATGAAAATGTGAGAGGAGAAAGCTGTCAACAATGGATGTCATTTGCCAAGTTGCACTCGGCTCGAGCCGTCTCAATGTGTCCAACATCGGACCTCCGTCGACAGTAATTGGGTTAAACGTTGCGCCCCGACCGCGCCCGTGCCGGCTGGATCGGAACATGTCTATTTTCATCTGTCTGCGATTATACACAATATTAGCATCATCAGTTTGAAGTTTGTTACTACATTAGACAAGGTTTACTAAAACTGTGCTCCGCTCCTTGGAAAATTCTTTATTCTGTTAATAAGGGTTAGTTATATTATAGACAGGGTACAGCTGCAATACTCGTAATTGCGACTAAAATAATATTTGTTGGCGGTAATGGCAATACGAAATAACAGCCGTCTATTCGATCCGACAACATAGAACATAGTAGGTATCTATATAAGCTTATTAATATATTGTATTAGCATGAGGGCCTTCCTAATAAGCACTTGTTATTAAATAAAGAACAAGACGTCAGTAAATCATATGTCCTAGCAGCAAGCGGTGAGCGGTGAGCGGTGAGCGGTGAGCCGGCGACGCACAACAATGTGGTGTCGCATTGTATCTATCTCTACCCGCGTGTAATATTAGTGAGCAGTCTCGAGCCACGTTATTGTTCGCATTCCGATCTCTCCCGCGAAGGCGGTCTCTGTTCTGTACACTATTATTGTACTCGGGGGGTTCGAACGATATCCTCAGGATGCGGACGTTGCCTCTAATATTAAACCTACATATAAAATTTTCACTCATACATATTTGAAAAGTGTTTTTAATTTTCTCTAGACTGCAAGTATGCTTGCACCTTTTTCCAATCAGTCATGTTGAAGTTACATTTTAATTTCACAACTGATGGAGCGGCGCGTCTCCGAGCTCGTCGCTATCCCTCAATTACAGGGAAATGTTAATCAAGCGGCGGCCGCTATAAAAAGAACCGATATTAAACCTGGTATTGAGTAGATTCTTATAAATTGTAGTTCGATTGCATCGCGAGCCGAGACGTTTCCGACGGTCCCGCAGGGGCTCCGTTATTGGCTCATTGTTCTCTACTCTTAACTGATATGAAACGAGCGGAGTCTCGAAGCTTAGCTATAATTGAAAACGGAAGGTACGAGTGGAGCGGGTCGGCCTCGCCTCGCACCGCTCCGCCCGCAGAAACTGGGTCTCCATCCGCTGACGCTGCGATATGTGAACACCTTCCTACAATAATAGAGCTTTCTAATAACTACGTATGTATGTGTACCATATGACCGCAGCGATACTATCACGTGTGTGAAATTGAACGAGTCTGGACAAATCCTGTGTGATACGAGAGCGGAGGCGGCTCGTCCCGCGCGAGGGCGAGCGCCGCACCGTTGGGACGTTTATATTTTATAATACTCGCGCCGCGCCGCATCGTCTCCTTTTATTATCAAACACAATATCAACTCTAATAGGAATCATGTGCAATATCTTCATTTCGTAGACCCCACAGAAATTATCTATGTTTTTATATGAAACACATTGTACTTTACTTACCTACCTCTCACGGAGAATGGCTGCAAGGCAGCAAGAAATCGTAAAAAAATGTTTCCGAAAAGATTAACTTAATTAAAAAGTAATCTGGTGGGTTTATAGATAAACAATAAAGCCTGTGGCCTGTATATATGAACTAGTTCTAGATCTCGGAGTGATATCCCACTGAGTAACACTTCTGCATTATTCTATTAAATTGTTACCTTTTCTATTAGTTCGGACGCGTTGGCTGCATCACATCAGTGTGTGAGTTAAACAATTCAACACTCGTAACTTATGTTGTGAAACGCTACAAAAGACAAATAAATAACTATGTGTCTCAGATTTATCTGTATGTAGTATAATTTAGTATATAAGTAGGCACGAGTATAAATTGGTAAAGTGAGCAGATGCAAGTCAACTCGGAGAGATTCAGGGAGTTTGTAAAGTCGTGAACTAATTCACTTATGTCGCGCCCGGACCCGGGAACCCGGACCCCAGGCGGCGCCGGGTCACGCACTTGTTTATATTTCTACATAATAATATACGGAAAATGTTGAAAAAGTTGTTGAACGCTCGAGGAGGCAGGAGGAGCCCATACTCTGAACTGTGCGCGCATCTGTTAATGTCTTCTCTATGTTGCAAGTGTTGTAATATTAGTTTGATATGTGAGCGAGTGTTAATATCATATCCACAGAAACAGATCGCATCAGAGGAAGTCGACTCGGGGTGCGGGACTTATACATGGTATCATACTTGGGTGTTAACTTTGGAACAAAACGATGTTCTCCTACATTATTTCTGACAGATTCACAATATTTTTTCTTAATTTATCCAATTTATCAATCATCTCTGTCGCTCCGCGATCATAAATGTGACAGAAGCGACTGATAAATCCGGAGTACAATATCTGAAGTAATTGAGTCTCCCCCCCCCCCCCCCCGGCCCTGCCCGCCTTACCCCCGCTCTGAGCACCTAATTATGTTACATTAATGTAGGGATTTCCCACGGAGCTGCCGAGCCTCTCGCAAGAATTACTTGTATTCACTTATATAACAATAAGTAACCTGACCTCTGGAGCTAACTCCTATCAGGTGATGTCTTTAGCCTTTGTATTATAAGTTCTATATAATGTTTTTACGTTAGATGGACGGCAGATATGTATTTTGAGGTGATTCTGACATTACCTCGGATATTGAATTTTCTATTAGGAATTTTCTTTGGAATCTGGAACTGTACCCGGTTAATGATGGTAATACGCCACATGGGACTTAAACACATAACTAGCAAAGTGTGGGTGTACCCACCATGGGACTGGGTCCAAGGTTCACCTCTGCCTATCCCTTGGAGAAAAAGACGTAATATTATGTGATGTGTTTCGTACAATACTCGTGCTCGATAGGAAATGCAGTCGACCGGTATCAATGTGAGCCGCTGTAGTGAGTGTACACCTAATATATACCCTACCGTATGCTCGTGTTGCACTCGCGTGATGCGTCGCTATGGCAACCGTTCCCGTCTACTTACTAATGTCTCCGTGTTTCAGAGGATATTCGCCACACGGTAACAGTTGGGGTAACAGAGTCTATCCTCTCCACTTGCTACGATTCTAACGGCTCCGCACCGTTCTCACCCGGTCCCGATTTCACCCGGTCCGTTCTCACCCGATTCGAATAAAGTTTTTATCAATATTTTTTGTCGCTTATGCGTTGCTTTACATGAAGTACCGGCGAAAACTAAAGTGCTTCCGAATTTTATTCTGTTTTTAATTTATTATTTAGCCCTAGATTTTGTTTTTGTTTTCTTTGTTAATTTATGTATTATTCATGTTCGAATATTAAATAATATATTTACTTAAATTAACATACGACTTTTGTTTCTCCTACTTTAATTACTTACTTCATACATGCCCGTCGGTTATACGTCGGTTATAGACATTTCGTGTTAAAGGATAAATCAATCTGCGTGACTGACTGAACTGTCCTGCAGATTGTGCAAATAATGGACCTAAATATAATAAATACGGTTGTAGGTAGGTACTTATTGACTTGGCCTTGCTTTACAGCCTCGTTGGCACAGGTGGTAGTAACTCTGCTTTCTGTGCCGCAGGGCCCGGGTTCGATCCCCGGCCAGGTCAAATATTTGTGTGTATGAACATATCTGTTTGATCTGTGTCTGGGTGTTATAAGCTTATATAAGTATGTATATCAGTCATCTGGTTACCATAGTACAGGCTTCTAGCCTAGTTTGGGACCAAATGACCGTGTGTGAAAGTTGTCCCATATTATTATTATTATTATTATTATTTAAAGGCTTGTGCGATATTTCATATGTACGAAAATGTACGAAAGTGATAACGGCGGATTTTTGTTATACGATACGGTGCCGCCTGGCGCTCCCTAATGTGCGCGAGCCTTAATATGACAACATTAGATTTCGTTATTTGCTTAAATTATGAGAATGACCGGCACTCACCTTCGTGAGACTAGTATCCACAGCATTACAACTGCAAAGAGAATTCTAGCTCTACTCTCGATACTCAATAACAACTATTGTATTACAAAAACGTGAGAAAGTTATCGACTTAATCGAAAGCGTTCCATAGAGGTGCAATAAATAACCGTCGTCTGGACGTATTCAATGAGACGCAGTAACATATCGCCGCCTGTGCGGGTTTTAATTGTGCCCTGATAAGCCTTCAGCCTGACCCTTTCACCCGCGAGCCGCGAGCCGCGAGCCTCGGACCGCCCACACCCGCGAGCCGCTCGAGGGTGGCAGGAAATGAGCCCGAGTGTGGAGATGCCTTATATCCACCGCTACTGATGTACGAGTAAGCGCCTCGCTTTATGTTCTAAGTGCGATTTAGTGCTTTGTCATGCAAATGTAAGGCTTCAGAGTGGCCTCGCGCGACGAATAAAACTTCTCCTACATTTTTCAAGATAATGATACCTAATTGCTGCCAGATTATTATTAGGTTACATTGATTGTAATCGTATTTTAAAAAATCTCACAGTAGATTCAATTCCGTTACACAAAACATGGATAAGTCCACCTTGCGAGTAATATATAAATTAAGCTCTGATAAGGAAATTAATTAATTAAAGGAATTACCTTGACGGCTTTCTCTTTGTTCTCATTTGAAATTCTATTCGTTATGCTAAAGATAACTGATTTTAATCAACTCATTAATTAATTAACCATTGAACTGGGAGGCGTCGCTTCAAGGTGATCTCCTACAACACACTGTACTCGTAGTATGTGCCAGTAGGTACGTGAGGAGCAGACACAAGCAGCAGTAGAGTGTAGTGCCGCTCGCACTGACACGAAGCTAATGATATTATGCGACAGCCGGACTCATTACGCGACGCCACGCGCCGACACAGACTCTCCTCTACATATTACCTATCTCTATAGAGGTACATACTCGCACTATACATAGAATTTTGGCCATCTGTGTTGACTACTCACAATAGCAGACTTGATGGCTGGGTTTTATGATCCGTGATTAAGTAGAAAAGGAAATCGTGTCAGATATAGGTACATAGCGGTAATTGAACAGTTATGTACTGGTAGGCAGGAGTTCGTTATCAGGTAATAGAAACCGCTCCGCCCAATCCCGGCGTGTCCGGTCTCATATCCTGGAGCGAGACGGTTGCACACAGCCCGGCTGGGAACTAATAACATCGGCTAGTGTTAATAGAGCCGGCTGTTAGATGTAGATATCGCTCATTGACACGGTCTGACTTGTGAAATTCCTGATAGTTCTGAATTCAGGATACAAACACATTAGCACGTTGATGAACGCTTCGATGGTCGCAAGGCTTCCTAAGCATGAGGTCCTGTGTTATATTCTCAGGTCAGGCGAAAAGTGTTATTGGATTTTACCATTGGAAAATTTTCTCACACGAACCTCTTGCGATCGTGAGACGAGGTGGTATTGTATTGTACGAGTATTGTATCTATGCACATATATTATACTTCAGTTAAACCACAATCTTCACTCATTGCCCGAGTAAGCCAGCGCGCCAGTGTTCCGCGCGACTCTACACATGCTGAAATATTACGTGGTGTTTGTATTATTCATGAACCTGAGTGAATGAGTATATTCATTTTGAATAATGGTGTAATGTACCGTATAATGAAACGTGTTGAGAGTAACGACCGCGGATGAGTTATAATACTATGAATGATGCAGCGCGAACGGCGGCGAAGAGACGCGCTCGATACAACCAGCTGGTGAGGAACGGCATCGCACTTATTGCTCGAGTACTGTACGCTACGAAGCAAACAGAACAACAAGTTGCACAAACAGAACAACTTCCCCTTCCCTTTCCTCCGCGACTCGCGACGTGTCGGTCCCTTCTCGAGTTGTTCCACTTCTTCGAATCGGCAAAACAGCGAGATATTATTATATTAGCCGCAATTTCTTTTTTTTTCCGTTTAGTTGAAAAAAACACCTTTGCCAGTTATTCATCTGCTAAGCAGTAATGTGCAAACATTACTGTGTTCCGGTCTGAAGGGCGATGTTAGCAGTGACGAGTGTCAACAACTAATATCTCAGTGCGACAGACGCAGTGCAGTGCCGCAATCATGTTGCTTACCATCAGGCACCTGATTTGCTCGTCTTGTCACCTCACTATCATAAAAATAAATAATAAATATTTTGTAAATTTCATGAACGCTGCAACTACAGCGGTACCTACTACCTACCTATTCAGTGCACAGAGAAAGTACCCGATCGGAATATTGCACAAAGGAATACCTTACAGGCACGGTTTACTCATCAACTTTAATAAGCTTTCAGAAAAACCTCGTAAAAGCTGAACAGTTGAACCGATCGACTTATTCCTTAAACATTATTATTATTCAACTATTATCTTGGGATCGAGATGAATATTCGGGAGAATATTAAAATTCCATCGATGAGAGCGACAGGACGCGGCCGAGGGCGCGGGGCGCGGGGCGCGGTGCGGGGCGCGCGGGGACTATGTCTTCTAGGTTATAACACTATTTTATCCAACATTTTATCGTTCACAAAACCCTTCGCTTTGCAAAAACTATCGAACAATGTGAATATTGGCTATCTATCAGGACCCGTGTCACCGACCGGAGATAGGGTCACTCGTGGTCCATCGCGCGCCACGCCCCGCCACGCTACGCCATGCCACGCCACATTCCGCCACACCACGTCTCTACTGCACGCAAGTGTAGCAGCCCCTCGCGCTGCAAACAAAAGGTTCACAACAGTACAGTTAACTTCCTACCTAAGACATATCTGCTATATAGCTCGCGCTCTCTGATCGACAACGTCTCACCTCTGGAATCTTGATTCGTATAAGTAAGTTTGTTCAAACAATTGCTAATTTTACTATCAAAAACCCTGCAATATCTTCTGAGGGATGTTAATAATTTCGTACATAATCAATATCAATCAATCAATCAATCAAATGTTTATTTGCCAGAATGCATAATTACAAAGGTTGTTCGGTATCTTAAAACTAAGTCACTGCATTCAGCCTGCAAGCAGACGTGCAAATATTATTTATTTAAAATTTAAAATCTCCACAAAAGTCCAAAAATTCCTTAATACTATAAAAGCAGTTGCATTGTCGAGAGTAAACTTCACTACGCATTTTAAAGTACTCGGGGTGTGTCTTAATAATCCTAATAATATTCTACTAGATAGATTTATATTGATATTATATACAAGTCAACCTTACCTATCTGACAGAATGAGCACAAGTATGTATATAATATACCTAGTTTGTTCTGACCGGGTGAGTTTATAGAAAACATACCAAACCGTAAAAATTTACAAAAAGATGATTGTGATTACTAACGTGTTTGCCGTAGTTTGCAACTAACATGATATTTTAGAAGGTCGTAGGGTATCGTTCATGTATGGAACCCTACACGACGCATACATATGTACCTATACCTTGACAATTTATTGAACTAGGGCAGAGTCATTAATATCTAATAGAATATCAGAATATAGAACATCACGAAAGCATTTATAAAGTTCTATAATTCGTGTCGTCTCGGTTGTATAATTTGTGACAAAAACAAGCGATCCTCCGTGCGAGGGCGGCGCGGGGCCGGTGCGGGGCCTGCACGGGGTCGGTACGGGTTCGGGGCGGGTCCGGTGCTGTGCCCGGGTTTGAGCGAGCACAGAAATGTAATAAATAGCGCTGGAAATAGACAAGCGGCGAAAACATTCACAAACAAAATTGCCAACGAAAAAGAATCGCTGCCGCCTGCTGTTACTGCTACAAATCAACAGTTTTTAAGCGTCTCTTCAAACGATACCTCTATCTTTCGGGGTATACAGGACACAGTCCCACAACAGCCATTATATGGCACGGCCTCGTATATAAACAGGAGAATCTCGCACGTCATCACTCAGAAGGAAGCTCTACCTGCTGACGCCGCGTTCGTTCTTATTGGTATTGTGACAACATTTTTGTTCCGAACAAACATTATTAGTAATCTCGGAGGATATTCACATCTACTCTGCAACAATATCACACAACTTACTGACTAATGTTTATTGAATACCGATAAGGGTATAATAATATTAATATAATGTATGAGATCGAAGAAAGATGATAATTTATTATTGTTATGGACGTCGAGCGACTAATATTATGGGTACCTATTATACTTGATGAACTGAAGCTAAGGATACACTGGACTGGGATGAATCTGAACAACTACTTGTAGGACACGATAACTCAGTAGCTCTACGATCTTGAACTATTCTTTGATTATAAATTCTTTGATTATTCTTTGATTATAATTCTTTGATTATAAATTTAAACAATAATTATATTATGACCGATTAAAATTTAAATTATTATTCAGAATATGGCACGACATTGTACAAAATATAAGGACGCAGAAAAATAATAAAATATTAACGGTATGTTAGTACCTATACATAATTATATTCAATTTCATACGCTAGAATAGGCAGGTGGAGGTTGGACTAAAATAGTTGTATGACCTATTGTACCGGAAACTTATGAAATAAATGAATTCTATTCTATTCTATTCTATGTTTAAATAGTATGTGAAATGTATAGGTATATGTCTAGTTAATGCTGGAATTAGACAATATCAATGATGAGTTGAGCACTTGTATTAACAATCTATAAGCTTGACAACGGAGGGTGACATGTCGAACTGTTAATATTCTATCTGTTGGAATCGTTGGATAAGCTGCCATCGACCCAAGCGCGAAACGTTGATGGAAGTTAAGTCCTCATCTGGAACCGCAGTTAATGGTTCCAATGTAAGGAAATGACCCGGTGTGAGTACAGCGAAATCGTTTGGGTCTGAGCTTATTGGGTAGAGCGGTCGCGAGTTTAGCATAGCTTCGATCTGTATAAAGACTGTGAACATCTCATCAAGAGATAATGATTGGTCACCGATAGTTCTATACAAATGAGTTTTAACCGCCTTTATTTGAATTTCCCAAACCCCTCCAAAGTGTGGACTTGCGGGTGGATTGAATTTGAATTCGATTTGCTCAGTGCACGACGCAGTTTGCATGAGCAGAGAAAGTTCCCGATGAGCACCGACAAAGTTGGTTCCTCGGTCAGAATGAATTGTGGACACGCGGCCACGGCGGCCGACCAGGCGACGAAGTGCGGCGATAAAGGCGTCTGAGGTTAAGTCTGCAGCTACTTCTAGGTGGACAGCTTTCGTCGCGAGGCAAACAAATAAACATAGATACGCTTTTGTGAGTCTGGCGCCGCGGTGTTTGGCTGTTTTTAAACGGAACGGGCCTGCGTAGTCGACGCCAACCATAGAAAATGCTTTTACCTGATTGACCCGAACTGCTGGCAGGTCGCTCATGAACGGTTCCAACGGTTGTGGTTTGGTTTTGAAGCATTTTAAACATTTGGATACGCAATGTCGAATCGCACGTTTTGCGGATAAGATCCAGAATTGCTGACTAAGTAAGTAGCTCAGGGTGTTAATTCCAGGGTGACAATTCTCACGGTGTAGTGCTTCGATGATCATGTACGATAGAGGAGCTGATTGAGGGAGTAAAGCTGGATGCATATGGGAATATTCGAGTCCAGATCGTGAGAGTCGTCCGCCCACCCTGAGAACGCCTGCTTTGTCGATGAAGGGGTTAAGTCGTCGCATGTGTTTCGAGATGAGCTTGCCGTCTCTTAGCTGTTTCATTTCCTCCGAGAACGCAACAGATTGTGTTCTCTTAACAATTAATAACAACGCATTATGAAGCTCGGAACGATTGAGGGGAAGCTTGAAGCGACGGTTGTCCTTATGGCGTAAATTGTGGATGAAACGAAGCCACGATGCGACGATGCGTTGGACTTGACGGATCGACGAGCATCGTTCGAGTAACATGTCGACCGGGTGAGGCTGGGTGTCGCTGGTTAGGAGTACTTGCGGTAACTTTTCTTCAACGTGAAAGTCCGGACCGGGATGGTTCGTGAGAGGTGAGGGCCAGGATTCCCTTGGCTGACAAAGCCAAGCCGGTCCCGCCCACCATAACGAGTTGTGAACGAGTTCTGCCGGTGATTGGCCGCGCGACGCAATATCCGCTGGATTATCAGCGGTGGGTACGTGCCGCCAGTGCGCGCCGGGTATAGCGTCTTGAATATGGCTTACTCGGTTAGCCACGAATGTCTTCCAACGAGAGGAAGGCGACCTGATCCAAGACAATGTGACTGTCGAATCTGACCATGCGAAGATGTCGGAGATTGGGAGAGTGGAGCGATACACGTCTAGTGCATACTTAAGTAAGTCCGCCAAAAGGACGGCAGCACAGAGTTCAAGACGCGGGAGCGAGACGACTTTGAGAGGCGCGACCCGTCCTTTAGAACAAATGAAAAAAACCTGGGCATTCCCGAGGTCGTTTAACACGCGAAGATATATCACGCCTCCATAACCACGCTCAGAACTGTCCGCGAATCCATGCAGCTCACAGGATTTCAACTGAGGTGATGAGATAAATCGTGGAATCCGTAAATCCTGAATGCAAGATAGCTCCTCGATGTAGGTAGCCCATTGTCGTTTTATATTGTCAGGTGGCTCGTCATCCCAAGATATGCCGATCACCCACAATTGCTGAACTAAATATTTCGCAATGAATGTCAATGGAGAGAGGAATCCTAGAGGATCAAAGATTCGAGCTAACTCACTAAGGATGTTACGCTTTGTGCATGGTTGATCCTGAGGGGCGACTGCGAATGTGAAACTGTCTGAACAAGGTTCCCATTTCAGCCCTAAAACTTTCAAAATGGCGGTTTTTTCTACGTCCATTGAAACAGGGTCGGTAAGGCAATGGTCGGAAGGAAGATCAGAGAGTACTTCTGGCGAATTGCTCGCCCACTTGCGAAGTTCCAGGCCGCCTCTACGTAGAAGTTCAACTATCTCAGTCTTTCCCTGCTTCGCCTGCTTTACATCAGTGAAGGAAGCTACAACGTCATCGACATATACTGACTTAGATAGGATGGTTTGAGCAAGAGGAAGATCGACTGCTTCATCAGCCAGTGCCTTCATAGTTCTACATGCAAGAAACGGTGCAGAAGATATGCCATATGTGACGGTGTTGAGTCGGTATTCTAGGATTGGTTCAGTATGATCAGCTCGCCAAAAAATCCTCTGAAAATCTCGGTGATCCTCACAAATCCAAAACTGACGGTACATCTGACAGACATCCGCGCAGAGGACAATGGGCTGTATGCGGAATCTTAAAAGAATTTCCAAAATGTTTGCTTGTAACTTAGGGCCGGTGAGGAGGGTGTCGTTGAGCGATTTACCCTCATTATCAGGGGCCGACGCGTCGAAAACCACACGAAGTTTTGTTGTTGTACTGTCTGGCCGCAGAACACAATGGTGAGGAATGTAGTACCTTCCCTGAGAGAGTTCCTTAGCTGGTACTGGAGTCATGTGACCATGCTGGAGGTAGTCCGACATAAAGTTCGAGTATTGTTCCCGAAGGCCTGTGTCCGAGCGAAGCTTACGCTCCAAAGAGTAGAATCGTTTCAATGCAGACTCACGTGACCCAGGGAACCTCGGAAGTTCCTCTTCCTTGAATGGCAATGCTACAACGAACCGGCCGGTAGATGTTCGAGTGGTGGTGTCACAATAAATGTGCTCGCATCGCTGGTCCTCAGCAGTCATCTTAGTCACGGGTGAAACACAATCTAGTTCCCAAAATTTCTTCACTTCCTGAAATAATTGATCATTAGATACAAGAAAGGAATCTGCAATGTAATTCTGCGGTTCTGCTATGTTGTTCTGCCGGTCACCTACAGTACCCAGTAGAAGCCAACCAAATACAGAGTTTAGTGCTGATGGCTGTTTCAACCCGCCATGGATGGACCCTGGGAGTATGAGAGAGGGGAATATCTCAGCACCAAGAAGTATGTCGATAGGACCAGGTGTATCACAGCCTGGATCGGCCAGGTTCAAACCGCGAATGTGTTGCCACGAGGAACAGTCAAGCGTCACACTTGGCATTTGACCGCAGATGTTAGGTATAGTAAGGGCCTCAATGTGAAATCTCACCTGTCCATTGAGACCGAGCTGAAGCTGAACAGCGCCCGATATTGTGGTTGCCGACTGACCTACGCCACGAACTTGACGAGAAGTTGATTGCTTATTCAACCCTAGGCGGTGTGCGGCATGCTCAGTTATAAAATGGGCCTGACTACCAGTGTCGATCAAGGCACGCAGTGGCTGGAAGTTTCGAGACACATCAAGCACATCAATGATGGCTGTAGAAAGAAGCACCACCGAATTGCCAGCAATGTTAGTGAGAACGTTTTCCTTCATGGGTGGTGTCGGGCCAGAATCACTGTCCGCTTCCTGGTGAAGAAGGGTGTGATGTCTCTGCCGACACTTCTGACACGTGAATATCGACTTACAATCCCGTACTGAATGTGATGGTTTCAAACAATTGAAGCACCACCGATTTGTTTGTGCGTAATCACGTCTATCATGAGCATTTTTCTCAGCGAAGGTTTTACAATGAGTGATCGCATGATCTTGTAAACAATACACGCACTTAACAGGTGGCGCGACTGACGCGGTACGATTTTGGATAGATTTGTGTATACTTACAGAGGCCTGATTTATGTGCAGATCATCCTCCGTATTATCCGCGAGCAGTGTCGAAGCCACTTTACTCTTGTAGCTATGAGTATGAGTATGTGTAGCACTGTTACTAAGTGGTGGATTACTGACACTTGGGCCTGAGAAATGTTTATCACGGACGAAGGCGTCACATTGAATTTCCAAGAAATCAATTAACGTTTTGTAACACGGTAGTTCCGACGTCTTGTCACTCTGTTCGAATGCACACCGGGTCTTTGAGTCTAATCTGGACAAGACTTGGTAACACAATACAAAGTCCCACTGATCGGTAGGTAGATCTAAACCTTTAAGAATAGTTAAGTTTTCATTAAACAGATCCAGTGCGCGTCGAAATTCAACGGGAGCATTAATCTTAAAGTTAATGTTTAACATTTCCTTCCAACAAGTAAACGCCAATTCACGCTTATTTCGATAACGATTCACTAGAGTTTTGTAAGCTTCTTCATAATAAACACCTTGAATCGGAAACGCTTTTATTAGTTGCGAGGCGTCATGTGTCAAACTCGACCGCAGATAATGCATCCGTTCAGAATTCGATAACGATCTATTCGAATGAATCAGCGAGTTGAATGTATCGTAAAATGTAGGCCATTCCTTAATGTTACCAGAGAACTTAGGTAATTCGATTTTTGGTAATTTAATCGTGGATGCCGTTTGATGTTGAGATTGGTCGTGAGCAGAGGATGAAGTCACGAGTGATTGATGTATCGCAATCACTTTGAAATAAATCTCATCAAAGTCAGAACGGATCATGTCTTCATCCTCGGCGTCACTCTCATCGACAAGCCCCAGAATACTCAGATGCGCCTTTTCGAAATCATCTGCTTGCTTTTTTAAAGCTGAATAGTGTGCTAGAAATTCATGTAAATGAGAAGAGTCGCATTTTGCAAGTTGAGCTATTTCAAACGTTTTTCGCAATCGATTAGATGATAACGTACGCTTACGCCGTAAGACAGGTAGGTCGCTGACAGATGGATAGCTATTAACGTCAACGGATCTCGATCTTGACTTTTTCAGCGTGACACCACCTCGTCTCATAGCGTAAGACATGATTAGTTTTCCGAATACGAATCGAGGTGAACTAATCGATCATATGCAAATAACTAGCTATTCGATTACGATGTTAAGACTTCTTTAATAATCTATACTTGAAAATAAATCTACCTTCTAATTATTGTTCTGAATAAACTTGTGACTATACAACCCTTTTAAATGTGTCGTAGGTGTGTCGGTGTATTACGATTTACCTAAATTGTTATTTGACCGGTGCGATGGTTCAACGCTACAGATAATGAATACGTGATTCGGCATGCAGTATGCAGCGTATTATCGTTTGTGAATGTACATGTATTACCAACGTATTCGAGCGCAAAAATCACCAAATTATTATTATTGTTTACGATAATGCCTTGACAGATATTTGCCACTTTCCTCACCAATACATAGGTATATGTTGAAAATACAGATTACGTTATGAAGAAATCGTCGACAACTAACCCTAGTGTGTTGTTCATATGCTTCCGATAAATAGGCAACGAGATGGGTTACGATTAAGTTTGCCTATGTATAGCATTCAAGATGTCCGCCGTGCCTTTACAATATCGAACAATTAGACTGAAGTTTCGGTTTTTTCGGCACCATTAAATGTTAGGGGTTCGTTAGGCTATGAAGCCTTCGAAGCCCTGGGCGGTTTGGGGATGGTCAGATACCATTAACGAATGGACCTAGTCCGCTATATAAGAAAGGCACATAAGCAGACTCACCTCAATCCGTGTCGGGTTGCTGTCTTGCCTGATCACACGCGTGGATATTTGCCTGGATTTGGATCTCCAAGATGGAAGGCCCGCCGGCGGGCTGGTAGAATTGGAATACAGTTGTTTTCTTGCTACGTCCTCTCTCTCTGATTACTTTTGAAGTCTGATCTCTTTTTACTGTCGAATAGTAGGGTTGGCTTGCATCTTCATCCCGTTTGATGTACCGGAGATTTATGGTCTTCGTTTTAGTCGATTTTCTCCCAATGTAGTCTATATTCGGGTGAAAACTGCTAGCGCACGCAAAATTACGGCACTTACCTTTTCCCACTCTAGAGGACTAGGTCCTTGTCACTGTCAATATGGCAATGACAGGACAAATGAGTTGAATTTGATTGACGATGACAAACTTAAGGATTAAAGACGGAACACTATCTGTTTTGGAGTAATGTAAATAAATAGTATTATAACTGTAGTATTGTGTTTATCTTGTCTATAAAGGCACTTGTAAATTAAGTCGCTCTGAATTTAGTTCGATTTGCTTGTATAATTATTGGTTTGTTTGAAGCTTGAGTTCATATTTAGCTATCATTAGTCACATAAGTATTGTATTACAATCCAGTCCAGATGTTAGTTTCATAGTGATCCTTGAAGATCCTTATTGTTTACTCACTTATTGATTGTAATCTGTATTATGTGGAGAATAAATAAAATAAATAAACTTGCTCCATAGTGTGTCGAATCTATATGACTTAATATATATATATATATATAGGTATAAGAGAGGTCGTGTCTAATTCTGGTTGTGAGAGGAACAAGGACCATGTTTCAGCAGCATTACATTAGCTAGCATATTATAATGAACATTGCCCCTGCACTGCATTGCACTGCACTGCACTGCACTGCACTCTCTCGCTGTACTCTACGGTACGATCTCCTCTCGCGCGGATATAACTACATACATCATATTACATAGTTACACTCAATATTGTGCAAGGCTGACATATGTACATCGGTATTATTGTGTCGCACGGAATTTCTGCAACGTTTCAAATATATGAATAACTAGCGACCCGCCCCGGCTTCGCACGGGTAGCAGAAGTAGGTATAGTGGACGTTTATCAGGAGTAAATTCGTGATACATTGTATTTTAATAGATATAACCCTAATGGTTTACGCAGCGCACGCAAATTAATGACTATTTCTGTTACAATGACCAAACCTTAACACATGTTATAATTTATCGTGGGCTATTTTGAAGATATTGATGAGTACTACAAACCCCTAGTACATTACTTTATTCTACCACCAATACTTTTCACACCACATGAAAAATAATCACTGCTTCGATTATTGTGACTAAACCAAAAAAGATGGATATAATCTATGTATACTGTTTTGTAGGTATTGATAAGTACTACAAACCCTAGTAGGTACATTACTTTACTCTACCACCAATAGTTTTCACACCGCATGAAAAATAATCACTTTTTCGATTATTGTGACTAAACCAAAAAAGATGGATATAATCTATGTATACTGTTTTGTAGGTATTGATAAGTACTACAAACCCCTAGTACATTACTTTACTCTACCACCAATAGTTTTCACACCGCATGAAAAATAATCACTTTTTCGATTATTGTGACTAAACCAAAAAAGATGGATATAATCTATGTATACTGTTTTGTAGGTATTGATAAGTACTACAAACCCCTAGTACATTACTTTACTCTACCACCAATAGTTTTCACACCGCATGAAAAATAATCACTTTTTCGATTATTGTGACTAAACCAAAAAAGATGGATATAATCTATGTATACTGTTTTGTAGGTATTGATAATTAATACAATCCCCTAGTACATTACTTTAATCTACCACCGATAGTTTTCACACCGCATGAAAAATAATCACTGCTTCGATTATTGTGACTAAACCAAAAAAGATGGATATAATCTATGTATACTGTTTTGTAGGTATTAATAAGTACTACAAACCCCTAGTACATTATTTTACTCTACCACCAATAGTTTTCACACCGCATGAAAAATAATCACTGCTTCAATTATTGTGACTAAACCAAAATAGATGGATATAATCTATGTATACTGTTTTGTAGGTATTGATAAGTACTACAAACCCCTAGTACATTACTTTACTCTACCACCAATAGTTTTCACACCGCATGAAAAATAATCACTTTTTCGATTATTGTGACTAAACCAAAAAAGATGGATAGAATCTATGTATACTGTTTTGTAGGTATTGATAAGTACTACAAACCCCTAGTACATTACTTTACTCTACCACCAATAATTTTCACACTGCATGAAAAATAATCACTTTTTCGATTATTGTGACTAAACCAAAAAAGATGGATATAATCTATGTATACTGTTTTGTAGGTATTGATAAGTACTACAAACCCCTAGTACATTACTTTACTCTACCACCAATAGTTTTCACACCGCATGAAAAATAATCACTTTTTCGATTATTGTGACTAAACCAAAAAAGATGGATATAATCTATGTATACTGTTTTGTAGGTATTGATAAGTACTACAAACCCCTAGTACATTACTTTACTCTACCACCAATAGTTTTCACACCGCATGAAAAATAATCACTTTTTCGATTATTGTGACTAAACCAAAAAAGATGGATATAATCTATGTATACTGTTTTGTAGGTATTGATAAGTACTACAAACCCCTAGTACATTACTTTACTCTACCACCGATAGTTTTCACACCGCATGAAAAATAATCACTGCTTCGATTATTGTGACTAAACCAAAAAAGATGGATATAATCTATGTATACTGTTTTTTAGGTATTAATAAGTACTACAAACCCCTAGTACATTATTTTACTCTACCACCAATAGTTTTCACACCGCATGAAAAATAATCACTGCTTCAATTATTGTGACTAAACCAAAATAGATGGATATAATCTATGTATACTGTTTTGTAGGTATTGATAAGTACTACAAACCCCAAGTACATTTCTTTACTCTACCACCAATAGTTTTCACACCGCATGAAAAATAATCATTTTTTCGATTATTGTGACTAAACCAAAAAAGATGGATATAATCTATGTATACTGTTTTGTAGGTATTGATAAGTACTACAAACCCCTAGTACATTACTTTACTCTACCACCAATAGTTTTCACACCGCATGAAAAATAATCACTTTTTCGATTATTGTGACTAAACCAAAAAAGATGGATATAATCTATGTATACTGTTTTGTAGGTATTGATAAGTACTACAAACCCCTAGTACATTACTTTACTCTACCACCAATAGTTTTCACACCGCATGAAAAATAATCACTTTTTCGATTATTGTGACTAAACCAAAAAAGATGGATATAATCTATGTATACTGTTTTGTAGGTATTGATAAGTACTACAAACCCCTAGTACATTACTTTACTCTACCACCAATAGTTTTCACACCGCATGAAAAATAATCACTTTTTCGATTATTGTGACTAAACCAAAAAAGATGGATATAATCTATGTATACTGTTTTGTAGGTATTGATAAGTACTACAAACCCCTAGTACATTACTTTACTCTACCACCAATAGTTTTCACACCGCATGAAAAATAATCACTTTTTCGATTATTGTGACTAAACCAAAAAAGATGGATATAATGTATGTATACTGTTTTGTAGGTATTGATAAGTACTACAAACCCCTAGTACATTACTTTACTCTACCACCGATAGTTTTCACACCGCATGAAAAATAATCACTGCTTCGATTATTGTGACTAAACCAAAAAAGATGGATATAATCTATGTATACTGTTTTTTAGGTATTAATAAGTACTACAAACCCCTAGTACATTATTTTACTCTACCACCAATAGTTTTCACACCGCATGAAAAATAATCACTGCTTCAATTATTGTGACTAAACCAAAATAGATGGATATAATCTATGTATACTGTTTTGTAGGTATTGATAAGTACTACAAACCCCAAGTACATTTCTTTACTCTACCACCAATAGTTTTCACACCGCATGAAAAATAATCATTTTTTCGATTATTGTGACTAAACCAAAAAAGATGGATATAATCTATGTATACTGTTTTGTAGGTATTGATAAGTACTACAAACCCCTAGTACATTACTTTACTCTACCACCAATAGTTTTCACACCGCATGAAAAATAATCACTTTTTCGATTATTGTGACTAAACCAAAAAAGATGGATATAATCTATGTATACTGTTTTGTAGGTATTGATAAGTACTACAAACCCCTAGTACATTACTTTACTCTACCACCAATAGTTTTCACACCGCATGAAAAATAATCACTTTTTCGATTATTGTGACTAAACCAAAAAAGATGGATATAATCTATGTATACTGTTTTGTAGGTATTGATAAGTACTACAAACCCCTAGTACATTACTTTACTCTACCACCAATAGTTTTCACACCGCATGAAAAATAATCACTTTTTCGATTATTGTGACTAAACCAAAAAAGATGGATATAATCTATGTATACTGTTTTGTAGGTATTGATAAGTACTACAAACCCCTAGTACATTACTTTACTCTACCACCAATAGTTTTCACACCGCATGAAAAATAATCACTTTTTCGATTATTGTGACTAAACCAAAAAAGATGGATATAATCTATGTATACTGTTTTGTAGGTATTGATAAGTACTACAAACCCCTAGTACATTACTTTACTCTACCACCAATAGTTTTCACACCGCATGAAAAATAATCACTTTTTCGATTATTGTGACTAAACCAAAAAAGATGGATATAATCTATGTATACTGTTTTGTAGGTATTGATAAGTACTACAAACCCCTAGTACATTACTTTACTCTACCACCAATAGTTTTCACACCGCATGAAAATAATCACTTTTTCGATTATTGTGACTAAACCAAAAAAGATGGATATAATCTATGTATACTGTTTTGTAGGTATTGATAAGTACTACAAACCTCTAGTACATTATATTATTCTACCATCAATGCATTTCACAGCGCACGCAAATTTATGAATATGGTAATTATATTATGTAACACCTTGGTTCACAATATTGCAGTTTTCTTACGGATCCCCATTTTTTTTCAAAATCTCATATAGCCTATGGCACTCACACTGAATTAAGCTATCCATAAGTGAAAGAATTTTTAAAATCGGTCCAGTAGTTTCGGAGCCTATTCGTTACAAACAAAAAAACAAAAAAACAAAAAAACAAAAAAACAAAGTTTCTCTCTTTATAATATTAGTATAGATATAATAGTAATGTCAATGACGTTCAGTTCAGTTGTGTAGTATATGTAGTACCTTCCCGTTCCTGGGTGCCTACGAATCATTTAAAAATGCTTTTGAATATGTATTTCATTGAATACAATTTCATGTTTAGTTAGTTTTAAAACATTATGAGCGAATAGGATTCAACATAGCTTTATAAGCTACATGTATAAATAGTAGTTATTAAACATAATAATATTGTGAATACAAAGATAGAACAGGTTCCTACCGCATGAGTACCAGATCCCAGCTGGAGCAAGGTGTGGACTTACTATCCAACACCACACTTGTATACAATGTGTGTGTGTGAGAGTGTGTGATATATAGTGTAAGGTAACACAATAACGACGGCAACGTTCTGTGACCACTCACTCACTCACTCGACCCTTCTAATGATATATTCCTCACATTCAGCTCTACTTCTCCTCCCCCCCCTTCCTCCCCAGCTTACACCCTTCTCTCTTGTGCCTTTAAATCACTTATTAAATATTAACTAAAAGTTTATTGTACTGATCTAATTATAATATTATGTTCAATATAAGTTTATTTAAATATATTGAGCGTTTTCACGTCAACTTTACATTACAATGAACCAACATATTATGATCTCTCACGACGTCTCTTGCTCATATTATTACTTATTATTGAATCTACACGACGTAGACTAGCGTAGCACACTCTACGCCGTAGCATGTGCTACGACATACCTACTCCTCGCGGACGTAGCGGCGTAGCGTCAACGACTACATATTTTAAACATATTTTTATCAATAATAATATTACATTGGCTCAAAAAAAATGCTTCTATAATAAAATACAATTTTGTTGATCTAATGGATCTCTTGTCTTCTTCAATTAAAATCATATACATACATTCACGCCTTTTTACACGCTTTTTGTGTACACAGGACACAGTACCCAGGACACAGTCCCATAGTAGATACACCCACATTTCGCCAGTATGTTATTGGTCCCATGTAATAGGGGGCGAGCCTATTGCCATCTACCGGGCACAGTTCCAGACTCCAGGCAATTATTAAGATAATTCCAAATGGAATAATCCAATATTTAACACTTTGCCTGACCTGGGGATCGAACTCGGGACCTCTTGATTGGCAGTCGAGCATGCGCCCACTACGCCACCGAGGCAGTCAAAATCACTGAAACAATACCTGGAAGAAATTGCTTAAAGAGCTAAGGCCGCCTATTGCCGACCTTCTCCTATTCTATTCCTTGTATTGTGAGAAAATAAATACAATCCTAATGTTATTATCTGAAGAATAAAAAACGACAGAGGAACTAACGAGTTCCTGCGACGATACAAGCGCGTGTTGTCTTAATGTAGTCAGTGGCAGCAAGTGTTCTGTCCGCGACTGTACTTGTTACACGTTATTGTCTCCTTTACGTGTCTCTCATCAACATGTCGTAGCACTTGCTACGGTGCTACGGATGGCTACGAGTCGTGTCGTAGCACATGCTACGGTGCTACGAGCTTTAACTGCAGTGCAGCTGTGCTACGGAGCTTGTTGAAGACTAGTAGCTCGCCCCGGCTTCGCACCGATAGCAGAAAGCACAGGTATAGTGAACGTTTTATCAGTTTTGTTAATTATTAATAAATTATTAATTAATAATAATTTATTAATTAATAATTTATTTTTTTAATTTTAAAGTTTATTTATTTATCATAAAAGCCTTACAAAATAGTACAGGAAATATAGGTCTTAAATATTATATTATATAATATTGTTACAAGTGGCTTATATAAAAAGTAATATAATTGAACAGCCGGTTAGTTAGTAAGTATACGGTCTGTCTGTCTGTCTGTCTGTCTGTCCGGTTCGTTAACTTTCTAACGTATGTACGAGATAGTTCGAGATCACGATACAATCTCCGCACACTACACACTCTACTCAACATTCTACTGAACATTTATATAATATTGTACGTGTGTGTGTTGTGTGTTGTGTGTTGTGGGTGTATCTACTATGGGACTGAGTCCTGGGTACACCTCTGCCTACCCCTTCGGGAAAAAGGCGTGAATGTATGTTATGTTATGTGTTGTGGGAGGTGGGTAACGTGTGTACAATATTTTACCTATTAAATGTTTTGAGCTTTTTTACTTCTGTATTTCATAATTAGATCGAAACGTAGACTTCGTTCAGTCCCTCGCTCGCGGACTGTAACATAATGGCCGCGACGTGACTCACACGGAGCCACTTGTGGCGTCCTCCGATATTATGTTACGGTGTTATTACTTGTAATGATTTATAATTATTAGTGCCGCCTTGTGTGATCACTCGCGGGAATCGAACCCGCACCTCGCACTTCACTGATTCACTGATACTTAACTATATCCTTCCCCTAATGTGTCCTTTAATATGATATAGTTGGTGTGGCACACTATCGTATTAATGGATATATTGATATAGTTGGTGTGGCACACTCTCGTATTAATGGATATATTGATATAGTTGGTGTGGCACACTCTCGTATTAATGGATATATTGATATAGTTGGTGTGGCACACTCTCGTATTAATAGATATATTGATATAGTTGGTGTGGCACACTCTCGTATTAATGGATATATTGATATAGTCGGTGTGACACACTCTCGTATTAATGGATATATTGATATAGTTGGTGTGGCACACTCTCGTATTAATATGATACGAGTATAGTTGGTGTGGCACACTCTCGTATTAATGCATATATTGATATAGTTGGTGTGACACACTCTCGTATTAATGGATATATTAATATAGTTGGTGTGGCACACTCTCGTATTAATGGATATATTGATATAGTTGGTGTGGCACACTCTCGTATTAATGGATATATTCGCTTCGCTTTATATTATGTTGTTAGAAATAAACACTGACTTCACATGAAGTTATGTTATAATGCACACGTATAACATACACATGTCGTAGTTAGTAGGCACACCACACGCACCACACGCACCACACGTACCACACACACCACACGCACCACACGCACCTCACGCGTATATTAAACTAGAGTTTGGGTGGTGCGCGAGCCGCGAGTAGCTCGCGAGATGTGCTTTCCTTTGCTTTTGGTGGGTGAATACCAAAAAAATTATTTTTTTTCGAAACATAACCTCAAAATATCACCGTTACAAAAAATCATCCAAATCGGAGCGACTTTGTAAAAGGCCGGCATCTTGAATCCGCCATCTTGGATTATTTCCAATTTCAATTTGTAGTCATCACCGACCTCGTACATTTTTGTTCAAGAACCACCTTCCCATCTCTTTTACTTTAGGAGTTATAAGGAAGTGCATTTTGGCATCCGCCATATTGGATTTCAAGTTCGCAGTTTTGCTGCGCGCGTACCAGCTCGTGCTACCCCCAGTACGACTACAGAGGGTGCGCTGTGCGCTTCGCAGCAAGCTGCTCGCGTGGGTACACTCGCGGTACGCTCGCAGCTTTGCTGCTCGCGTACCAGCTCGTGCTACGCCCAGTACGACTACAGAGGGTGCGCTGTGCGCTTCGCAGCAAGCTACTCGCGTGGGTACACTCGCGGTAAGCTCGCAGCTTTGCTGCTCGCGTACCAGCTCGTGCTACCCCCAGTACGACTACAGAGGGTGCGCTGTGCACTTCGCAGCAAGCTGCTCGCGTAGGTACACTCGCGGTACGCTCGCAGCTTTGCTGCTCGCGTACCAGCTCGTTCCACCCCCAGTACGACTACAGAGGGTGCGCTGTGCGCTTCGCAGCAAGCTGCTCGCGTGGGTACACTCGCGGTACGCTCGCAGCTTTGCTGCTCGCGTACCAGCTCGTGCCACTCCCAGTCCGACTACAGAGGGTGCGCTGTACGCTTCGCAGCAAGCTGCTTGCGTGGGTACACTCGCGGTACGCTCGCAGCTTTGCTGCTCGCGTACCAGCTCGTGCCTCTCCCAGTCCGACTACAGAGGGTGCGCCGTGCGCTTCGCAGCAAGCTGCTCGCGTGGTGGCACTCGCGGTACCAGCTCGTGGCCGCCATCGTGGATCCAAAAAACTATTCCAAATTTGAAATCAGAACCCCCGAAAACCCCCGAATCCAAAATTTCATCCAAATCGAAGCAACCCAGTACTCGGCCGCCATCTTGGATTTGAAAAAAAAAAAAAAACCGGTGCCCCCTCCCCATCATATTTCCAAAGAAACCGGTCACCCATCCCTTTTGCGGCGAGAGTGTCGAGCCTCGAATCGAAATTTTGTATGGCCGCCATTTTTTTTGTATGGGCGACATCTTTTTTTTCGCGCCATCCATCCCATACCAGGGTCCCGAACAACATTTGTTCTACGGCGTAACGGAAAATGTGCACCGTTTCGGCGGGCCGTCGAGCAGTTCCATCGGAACAGCCCCCCACACCCCCCCACGTATTTAATGGAGGGTACTCGTAAAGTCTATTATACGATGGCATTGAAAAATCTCACCCCTCCTCGACCCCCCGACCCGTAACCCCGATCATATGTGAGTGAATGAGTCAGTGGGGATCGAGCTATATATTACCAGGCACGCTCATAACACAGCCTGCCTGGAATATCGCTTGCAACATCAAATCTCATCTTGTTCCCGGTGAGTGTCAATGTAATAGTTTCACGCGACGGAACTTCACATGTTATTTACCTGCGAGAACTCATGAATGGACTCTAACTCCGCGTGGAGGGGCTCTTATTAACCTTTAATGCGACGGGGGGTAATCGCTGATCTTATAAAATTATTATAGAAAAATACATCATAACAATAATAAGTAGGTATGAATATATGCGGTTTCTTTACTCGATTATACCTGCTTTATGTTTGTATCTCTATAGGTATATGTACGCTGTATCTATATGTACGTGTGTCCCTACGAGCGGTTGGGAAGGTTTCAAACGTTTAGATATCGAGTTTATGGAGGCGGCTGTAAACAGTTATCCGACGCTTTCCGCACATTGACTTTATTGAACAACATAACGGATGAGGACTCGCGGCTCCCCTCCACACATGCCCCCGCCGCTCGGAGGCTGCACTCGACTCCTCACATACATTATATTATAATACTGTGACTAACATATGACATAGTCCAACACAGTACGTCATTTACTCTGGCGTCCGGTCGGTCTTCACGTTTTACGATGGAATCTTCTCTCGAAGTGTCCATAAACTGGCATCAAACGGATCTCGATCACCGATATAGCCGATAACGGACACAGTTTCGTCGTGATTGTCTCACAATGTCATACTTTTTAAATAATGTCTGAGACGTTCGAGATTATGTTCAATCAACATGCAAAGCGAGTGCGCATGAAATAGGAGTCTCAAATGGCAATAAATATCGTGATTAGTACACTAAGTCCGAGGATGGCGAGTCGTGCGTCAGTCACCCCGCGCGCGTAGTCTAAGCTCCTATTACAATGTTATAATGGTCTCTTGGCGGAGCTCTCGCGCTCACGCTCAAACATCTGTATTCGTTGTCGAGATGTATCTCCGCTCCACTAGACTATTTATTATTCTATCGCATCTCGGAAGAGAGAGCATCGAAGGAAATCGAACCTCCTATCATTAATAATATATCCAAAACCCAAACTTAATCAAAACTCAATGTCATCTTAACTCTCGTCGCAGCCTATACTTGGCTTATGCGAGAATTTAGAAATTAATAGGTATTAGGTATATCTATATATATCTACCTACATTATCCGGATCCAAAAGAGGAAATGATGTTCCATTATCGAGATTGTTCATCTCGTGACGGAGCCGTTAGCTAAATAGGAGAGGCTTTAATAGGAACATTCATCGCGCTCTTATCATCACTGTCCATTCTAGAGGATACCGAACGACTCGCCTTCGTTACAATATGACACGGGATTTATTTAACTGAAGAGCGTACGCCGCCTTCTAGGAATTTGACACAATCCTATGAAAAATAATTTACGAAATCGATGTTTTGTATTCCCCTGCTTCCTCCGAATATAATAAACCTATTCTATAAATTTACATCCTTGTATTTATAGTAAAGTAATCTATGTCCCTGTAATTTTAATTTTTCTTGTAAACCCTTGGATTTTTCATAGTGAACTTCCAAAAATCCCAGTTTTACTCGCGTGATTGGACGTTCATTACAAAAAATTATAGCGTTTATCAACAAAAGTAAAATGATAGGGACATACTTTACTTCATTATTAAAATATCAGGATATAAATATATCAAATAGGTTAACTGTATTCGGAGGAAACAGGGGAATAAAAAAAAATTGCAGGGGGCCGCCTGGGGAAGTACCACACCTTTGTAAGTTATTCATCCGCCAAGCAGTAATGTGCAAACATTACTGTGTTCCGGTCTGAAGGGCAATGTTACCAGCGAAATTACTGGGCATGACGAGATTCAACAACTAATATAACAGGCAGGGTAACAGGCGGAGCGCAGTGCCGCGCAGAATTTTGAATTTTAGAACACTGACTAGCCCTGTGTCTGATATGGGCAATCATGATGCTTACCATCAGGCACCTGATTTGCTCGTCTTGTTACTAAGGTCAGGTACTCTTTCCTGTTAATACGCGATGTCACTATATCTTTATTATTATACGATATCTAACGAAATAATCTATATCTATACTAATATTATAAAGAGAGAATCTTTGTTTTTTTGTTTGTAACGAATAGGCTCCGAAACTACTGGACCGATTTAAAAAAATTATTTCACTTATGGAAAGCTTAATTCAGTGTGAGTGACATAGGCTATATGAGATTTTGAAAAATATTAGGTATCTATGAGAAAACTGCAATAATGTGAACCAAGGCGTCACATAATTACCAAATATATTCAATAATTTGCGTACGCCGTGAAATCTATTGATGGTAGAATAAAATAATGTACTGGGGGTTTGTAGTACTTACCAATATCTACAAAACAGTATACACAGATTATATCCATCTTTTTTGGTTTAGTCACAATAATCGATACCGACATTATTTTTCCTGTAGTGCGAAAACAATTTTTTTTTTTTTTTTTTAAGAGCTGTCCTATCTCCAACATTATCGGAGCTTTGCTACTTCTTTCTACTTTGCTAATTCTTGTGAAAACTATTCGTGGTTGATTAATGTAATTTACTAGGGGTATGTAGTACTTATCTACAAAATAGTCCACGGACATTATATCCATTTATTTTGGTTTAGTCACAATTATCGAATCAGTCACTAACTTTCATGCGCTGGGAAAACTATTGGTGTTAGGATAAAGTTATGTACTAGGGGTTGATAGTAATTATCAATATCTACAAAATAGTCCACGGACATTATATCCGTCTGTTTTGGTTTAGTCACAGTAATCGAAGAAGTCATTCTTTTTATGAGGTACTAGCGACCCGCCCCGGCTTCGCACGGGTAGCAAAAGTAGGTATAGTGGACGTTTAACAGGAGTAAAGTGATACATTGTATTTTAATAGATATAACCCTAATGGTTTACGCAGCGCACGCAAATTAATGACTATTTTACTGTTACAATGACCAAACCTTAACACATGTATAAATTTATCGTGGGCTATTTTGATGATATTGATAAGTACTACAAACCCCTAGTACATTACTTTATTCTACCACCAATACTTTTCACAGCGCATGCATATAATGTCTTTCGATTAATGTGACTAAACCAAAATAGATGGATATAATGTCCGTAGACTATTTTGTAGATATTGGTAAATACTACAAACCCCTAGTACATTACTTTAATCTACCATCAATAGTTTTCACACCGCATGAAAAATAATCACTGCTTCGATTATTGTGACTAAACCAAAAAAGATGGATATAATCTATGTATACTGATTTGTAGGTATTGATAAGTACTATAAACCCCTAGTACATTACTTTACTCTACCAACAATAGTTTTCACACCGCATGAAAAATAATCACTGTTTCGATTATTGTGACTAAACCAAAAAAGATGGATATAATATATTATGTATACTGTTTTGTAGGTATTGATAAGTACTATAAACCCCTAGTACATTACTTTATTCTACCACCAATACTTTTCACAGCGCATGCATATAATGACTTTCAATTAATGTGACTAAACCAAAATAGATGGATATAATGTCCGTAGACTATTTTGTAGATATTGGTAAATACTACAAACCCCTAGTACATTACTTTAATCTACCATCAATAGTTTTCACACCGCATGAAAAATAATCACTGCTTCGATTATTGTGACTAAACCAAAAAAGATGGATATAATCTATGTATACTGATTTGTAGGTATTGATAAGTACTATAAACCCCTAGTACATTACTTTACTCTACCAACAATAGTTTTCACACCGCATGAAAAATAATCACTGTTTCGATTATTGTGACTAAACCAAAAAAGATAGATATAATATATTATGTATACTGTTTTGTAGGTATTGATAAGTACTATAAACCCCTAGTACATTACTTTACTCTACCACCGATCTGGGATCAGCGTTCAGCGAGGTAACATCTCGAGGAGCGGCGTCGTACTAACATTTGTCGCCCTTACAGCGGAGTCAGAGTCTATTTCCTGATGATGCGTCGTGTAGACGCGAAACACGTGTCGATATATGAATGGTGTCACTAACAACAATAATACGGAATAGCATTTCCTCTTTGCATGCAATTTTGCGGGCGGGAGGGTGGTTCACTGTGCATGTTGTTTTTGACACTAAAAATCGGAACTAAAAACTAAATATTCTTGTTCTAGGAGTTTACAATGGAGTTCCGAAAAGTAACGCCAACTTCAATCAATTACATTTGTTAAGGTTTGGTCATTGTAACAAAAATAGTCATTAATTTGCGTGTGCTGCGTAAACCATTAGGGTTACATCTATAAAAATAATGTATCACGAATTTACTCCTGTTTAAATGTTCACTATACCTACTTCTGCTACCCGTGCGAAGCCGGGGCGGGCCCCTAGTTTATTATAAAAACGTAAGTACTAAGTACACACATAGGAACGTATAGATCACCGTTACCGGCTTTAAAATAGTGTCTTCGTATGTCGTAGGATAATATTATGGTAGATGGTTGCATAATGAGGTAGAGTAACCGGCCGCAATAACTAGCCGCGTCTCTTTACACACGCATCCAGTGCGCTCCCCACGCGCCACACTACACCACACCACACTACACCACACTACACCGAGCGCCGCCGCGAACACATTACAGGCGATGTGGAAACAACTCATTACGGACCTCACTCCGTAAGAGGATTATATCATAACACCACTATAACGGGGCATCATGAGCACGCAGGTCAACCATCGCATCGCATTATTATCTACTTCGGACAATGAACTAATAGTTACGAGTGAATAATAACAGTATACATTATATTAACACCTGTCGTTATGTTATAACATTCCATCAGCATTCAATTACAGCTCATACTACACTACACGGCTACATCTATACTAATAATATTATAAAGAGAGAAACTTTGTTTTTTTGTTTTTTTGTTTGTAACGAATAGGCTCCGAAACTACTGGACCGATTTTAAAAATTCTTTCACTTATAGATAGCTTAATTCAGTGTGAGTGCCATAGGCTATATGAGATTTTGAAAAAAAATAGGGATCCGTAAGAAAACTGCAATATTGTGAACCAAGGTGTTACATAATATAATTACCATATTCATAAATTTGCGTGCGCTGTGAAATGCATTGATGGTAGAATAATATAATGCACTAGGGGTTTGTAGTACTTATCAATATCTACAAAATAGTCCACGGAAATTTTATCCATCTATTTTGGTTTAGTCACAATAATCGAAACAGATATTATATGCATGCGCTGTGAAAAGTATTGGTGGTAGAATAAAGTAATGTACTAGGGGTTTGTAGTACTTATTAATACCTACAAAACAGTATACATAGATTATATCCATCTTTTTTGGTTTAGTCACAATAATCGAAAAAGTGATTATTTTTCCGACGGTGTGAAAACTATTGGTGGTAGAGTAAAGTAATGTACTAGGGGTTTGTAGTACTTATCAATACCTACAAAACAGTATACATAGATTATATCCATCTATTTTGGTTTAGTCACAATAATCGAAAAAGTGATTATTTTTCATGCGGTGTGAAAACTATTGGTGGTAGAGTAAAGTAATGTACTAAGGGTTTGTAGTACTTATCAATACCTACAAAACAGTATACATAGATTATATCCATCTTTTTTGGTTTAGTCACAATAATAGAAAAAGTGATTTTTTTCATGCGGTGTGAAAACTATTGGTGGTAGAGTAAAGTAATGTACTAAGGGTTTGTAGTACTTATCAATACCTACAAAACAGTATACATAGATTATATCCATCTTTTTTGGTTTAGTCACAATAATCGAAGCAGTGATTATTTTTTATGCGGTGTGAAAACTATCGGTGGTAGATTAAAGTAATGTACTAGGGGATTGTATTAATTATCAATACCTACAAAACAGTATGGCAATAGGCTCGCCCACTATTACATGGGACCAATAACATACTGGCGAAATGTGGGTGTATCTACTATGGGACTGAGTCCTGGGTACACCTCTGCCTACCCCTTCGGGAAAAAGGCGTGAATGTATGTTATGTTATGTTACAAAACAGTATACATAGATTATATCCATCTTTTCTGGTTTAGTCACAATAATCGAAGCAGTGATTATTTTTCATGCGGTGTGAAAAGTATTGGTGGTAGAATAAAGTAATGTACTAGGGGTTTGTAGTACTCATCAATATCTTCAAAATAGCCCACGATAAATTATAACATGTGTTAAGGTTTGGTCATTGTAACAGAAATAGTCATTAATTTGCGTGGGCTGCGTAAACCATTAGGGTTATATCTATTAAAATACAATGTATCACGAATTTACTCCTGTTAATCGTCCACTATACCTACTTCTGCTACCCGTGCGAAGCCGGGGCGGGTCGCTAGTACTATATATAAGTCTACCGCAGAGATCGTCGACAGACGCGACTTATGTCTAATGTTTCCGTACTACTTATACGAGTAGGTAACACATTCGTTTCACCAACTAATATATTATCAATGTTCGTCTCGTCCTGTTTATGTTTTGTTAAAACAGTCGTTCTTAAGGCGCTGTACAAAGCAAATTTGCCTTCACGCTCACACGTTTGGAAGATCTAAAAAATACTACATGTAATGGATTGCTCCACTTTGCCCCACCGAGCCGCCCCACCGGTGTAATTACGTAAAATAAAAACAACTCAATTTTAGTAAATTTATGTTTTTAGAGGGTCCTTAATTGATACATTGAATATTAAATTACCCGAATTGATTTTTGTTTAGCTGTCATTGATCAAGCTAAATTATACAAGGTAATAATATAAGTTCATGAGCATGATATTGCTTAACATGATTTATAATATTACTAGGATTAATAATATTTCCTCGCTTTTCGGGGAAATGTCTATTCACTTGGCACATCATTCGCGCGGAAATGTCTATTCACTTGGCACATCATTCGCGCGGAAATGTCTATTCACTTGGCACATCATTCGCGCGGAAATGTCTATTCACTTGGCACATCATTCGCGCGGAAATGTCTATTCACTTGGCACATCATTCGCGCGGAAATGTCTATTCACTTGGCACATCATTCGCGCGGAAATGTCTATTCACTTGGCACATCATTCGCGCGGAAATGTCTATTCACTTGGCACATCATTCGCGCGGAAATGTCTATTCACTTGGCACATCATTCGCGCGGAAATGTCTATTCACTTGGCACATCATTCGCGCGGAAATGTCTATTCACTTGGCACATCATTCGCGCGGAAATGTCTATTCACTTGGCACATCATTCGCGCGGAAATGTCTATTCACTTGGCACATCATTCGCGCGGAAATGTCTATTCACTTGGCACATCATTCGCGCGGAAATGTCTATTCACTTGGCACATCATTCGCGCGGAAATGTCTATTCACTTGGCACATCGTTCGCGCGGAAATGTCTATTCACTTGGCACATCATTCGCGCGGAAATGTCTATTCACTTGGCACATCATTCGCGCGGAAATGTCTATTCACTTGGCACATCATTCGCGCGGAAATGTCTATTCACTTGGCACATCATTCGCGCGGAAATGTCTATTCACTTGGCACATCATTCGCGCGCATGTGTGTGCCTGGGGCAGTAAATACATGACATTTACTGACACGTCAATTTGAAAGTTGCTTTAAAATTGAACGAAAATTTGTTTTGAACTCTCTTTCTATGCGTCTTTCTTCTGTGACTATAGATATAAACAGATTGTAACTTTGACATGTATAATTGAGATTAATTTTTTTTTTTTTTTTGTATAAAAACGATAACATTAAATTAATTATTATTATGAGAATGTTAATATTTGTACACAAGAAACGGTAGGTGTTGGATACTTTCATTCTCATATTACAACACACACAATACTCTGAGAAATAAAGCTATTTTGATCTCTCATTTTTTTATTTTATTGGTACAAGTTTTAATATTAGAGAACTCAAAGAACCGAAGCTGTTGTTTTATGTTAAAATGAGCTGCCAGAACAATGTGCCTTATATGGCGAGCCCATAACATACAATCACGCCATTTCTCGAAGGGATAGGCAGAGGCGTACCCAGTACTCAATCCCATAGTAGGCACACCTACATTTTGCCAGTATGTCATTGGTTCCATTTAATAGAGGGCGAGCCTATTGCAATTTTCCGGGCACAGTTCAATACTCCAGGCAGCTATTAAGATAATTCCTAATGAAAAACTATGTCTTAATGTACGAATGTGTTCCGTATCGTTCCGTATCGATGAGTACACTATGTATAAACCGATATGGGCTCACGTAGCGGATTGTGGACAGACAGACAGACAGCTCCCTCTCTATTTATATGGTATTGTTTATTTGGAGCGACCCTCGTCACGCTCGCAACATCTCTTAAAACGAAGACGATACGATACGATACGATACGATGAGCCGATAGATAATAGGTACATCAACTCTATGTATTTTTTGAGACGGACGAGCCTCACTGAAACAAGACTAATAGTTACAACTACCTCCTCACTATCTACTCTAAGTACACTAGTATATCTGTAGACAAGTTGGACAACACATAGGGCCGACATGTCAGCCGGCGCACTGCCCGAGGGCTCTCGACCGCCTGCTGGCAGCGCACCCAACATGCTGGCGGCATTGCCACGTCGGACAACAATACCTTGAATACCTAGCGCCAGATAGAGACGGGATGTTGATCAACACGAGCTAAGGGCACTACTTATTACCTTTTTTCGAAGAACTTCGTCGTTTTTGAACTTTCATAACTTGGGTTTGGGCAAAACTCTAAGGATATAATGTTAACTGTAGATTTATTAAACATATACACTATATGTTCAATTGCATAGCTCTTATACTTTAGGTTTTATTGATATCTAAAAAACCCCGATTTGGTCGCTGATTCTCCAAACTTTTAGGGTACTTCCTGAAGTCCTAGAAAGCTCAAATTTAGTTTGTTAGCAAGTATTGGTACACGAAGAAAAAATCTATAACTC
This sequence comes from Hemistola chrysoprasaria, assembly GCA_947063395.1. Taxonomy (NCBI): domain Eukaryota; kingdom Metazoa; phylum Arthropoda; class Insecta; order Lepidoptera; family Geometridae; genus Hemistola; species Hemistola chrysoprasaria. Next base: position 16,343,467 of record OX346718.1, read on the forward strand.
GGAACTTTTACTTAGACTTTCACAAGTTTTGATGCTAGTTGTCTGAAAATTGATAACAACGAACAAAATAAAAAATGTTGTCAAACGCAATTAACAAAAAGATGTGAAATTCTATCAAAAACATTTTCATTTAAAATGTTGCCCAGATGAGGCCATGATATTATTATGAGTCATAAGTTATCAGATCCCATGTAGAGCCCAGCTTCTAACGGGTCGGCTCCACTTGTAGTTCGTGAATGTACAATATTGTGAAAAATAAACTTTATTTGTAGCGTATGCTACGATATTCGTAGAAAGTGCTACGATATTCGTAGCAAGTGCTACGATATCTGTAGTGAGAACTAGAATCAATGATTGATTCCCCCGGGATACACGTTCAATAATACTACACACACTTGTCAAAACCCTGCCAGTTTATTCCTCATAGGTACACTGAAGGAAAGCGACGATCGTCAGGAATGTAACCCTCAATATAGTCTTACCCCTTCCCTGTTTCGAGGAACAAACGAAATTCGGGAGTCGTATCATACTAGATGACGACTATAGCCATTTCGTGTTCTTCCGTTAAAGACGTAACGAAATATATATATTATGTTTCATCTATCTATCTATCTATATAGGAGTCTATCGAACTAGGTCTAGTATCAGGGGCTCTGTAGCTATATGTCATGTTTCTCGATCTCGGGCCCGGAGAGCCCCGGCCGGGCCCGGGCCCGGGTCCCACCGTACCGACTCTATGGCTAGAGACCCTTTCACTGTTGTGTTCTGAATTGTTATGTGACGCTAACTAGCTATTGTTATAATTTTCGCATTTGATATTTTTTAAAATAAGGTAATCGTCGATAGAACGGTGTTTTCACCCACATGAACAAAGTGGAATAAAAGTGTATCCTCATTGGTGCGTCTGCGCAGTCGTATATAATATTATGGTAATACGTAACTATATAACAATAGTTACGAGTATAATAATATGCAGATAGTGCTAATAGATATATAACATTATGATATTGTTAACAATCTATTTTTGATATGTTTACATTTTTGTAATTCAAACTGATGTTGCCAGTAGTAACGTTTGACATTGACATTTCTGACGTTTGACATTTCAATATTACGGCAACATTTTAAAGTAAAGCGCCATTTTATTCATTCTATGACAGTTCTTCGGCACTCTGTGGTTATTCGACCGTTCTATGTTAATCTATGTTCTTGGCTGGAAAATAAAATGGCGCCATTGCTTATAACGACTTGGAACTGAACGGTTGACTCTCGTGGCGACTTGTAAAAATTAATATTTAATAAGTAATAAATTGTATATTACCATTACTGAACTCTTGGCTGTTTTATTAAGTTAAAAATATAAATGATGGTTGTTACCTTGGCGGGTCTAGTGTATGTGGGCGCGGGCTGGAGGGGGGCAGGCTCGCCCCCGGGGGTTGGGGGGCAGGGGCGGGGCCCCGGCGTGCGGCTGCGGCGCTGCTCCTCTGCACACAACAAACACTCTTCTCTGTATAACATCTTAACTAACTTCTGAACTAATCGATCATATTTTAGGTAAGAAATGTGTTTCGAGAAGTTCTATGTGGATGTAGTCGGTTTCCCACAGAAATAGCGATAGATGGTGAATCACAACGATATTAATGTACTACGGTACCTACTACGTACTAGATTTCGCGTTCCGAACACTCACTTTGGTCGACTAAATTGCACTTAAATCCATGCACCTTACTTTAGTGTAGCTTTGACATCCATGCAGTGTGCACGCGTACGGAGCTGTTCTAATATTAGGGGAAAACAAATCGAGTATTTAGTTTTCGTTTGATTTGATTACAAACTATTTGACCTTAATAGTAGTTTACGCTTTTACCCTTAGTTTACGTATTTGACCTTAATAAATAAACGCAACTTAAAATATTATAGAACTAAGTAACAGAATTAGAGCTAATATTTTTTAAAAACATTCTTGTCTATCGTAGAATATACGTCTATGGTGAAACATGTTTCGGCACATCGCTCTTCCGCACATAGACGGTGGTACGTGAGAAGGACTAGAGGGGTGGTGTACTGACCGGCGCGGCGCGCGCGCGGCGCGGGCTCGGGCGTGCGCGCGCGATCCGGCGGGGGCGCACGGGCCGGCGGGGGCGAACGGGCCGGCGGGGGCGAGCGGGCCGGCGGGGGCGCCTGGCCCGGGGCAGGCAGCGCCAGAAGCTGCCGGTACAGCTCCAGCTCGTGGTAGAACTCCAGCGAGTCCGGGGACTCGGTGCAATGCGCCCCCGCGCCCCCCGCCCCGCCTACCTCCGCCACCAGCCCGTTCAACACGAGCCGCCGCGCACACATGCCCCTACACACGCACACACCGCACCATGCGCACACCACGACACCACACCACACTACACTACGCTACACTACACTACACTACACTACACTACACACAGACGCGCGCCGAGTGTTCACTGACCACTCCTACACCGATACCTCCCGGCAGAGGTGCTCCCATCATATAAGTATGATTCATTGTATCGCTGTAGGTACATATATATCATTATTATAGAAGCTAATGGTTGTCAAAATAAAACAAATAACAAGCAGGTAATTATGTATCATTATCATGATAATTACTTCTCATTATGATGGGGCTCTTCAAAAGAAGAGTGAATAGAGTGTCGGTCGGGTCGGCAACATACTGGCCAGCAATACCCCGCGTGTTGCAGGTATCCATAGCCGGCGGTAACCGCGAGCATCAGGCAGACCGTCCGCCTGCTTATTTGATACCTATGCCATATTTTTTTTTACATAGAACCAACTGAATTAATTTAAATGCATAGCTGTCGATCTGTACGTCAGTCTGTACTGACGCACTGGTAAATGATAAGTGCCCGAATCCGCCTCAAAGTATTGCATAAAATCGAATTACAACTCTTTATACAATTATACTTCATTTAAATTGATTGTATTTAGTTTAGGTATTGCAAATAATTGTGATTAAAACCAAAATAATCAATGTTAAAAGGAACTAGGAGAATTGATTATCACTTTTTTATCAAGACCATAATACCTCTATATAAAACACGCTTCTGTATTATCACACAAAAAGCGAAAAATACATACTGTTGGCGACAGCCTTTTTGGTGCGCGTATGTAACTTTTATTTTTGAAAATATTTCTTTTACTTTTTTTGTGTTCTCTGCCAAATTGACGTTGTGTCCCATATTTTCTATTCTTTGATATATTCACGAATTTCGTGGTATTTTGTGTCGTCTTACACATACAAATATAATAGGTTTACTTTTTTACATTATAATAGGTTAACTTATGTAGGTGTAGAAGTCTGTATACATATCATTTAAATTATTTTAAATATTTTATTATCATTCAAATATAATATTTATTTATTAAGAATTTAGCGGACTTGTTTAAAGATCACTTCTGTGTGGAACCTACTCGTAAACATTTTAAGCGGGTGAGCGATGGTGAGACTCCTAGTGATAGGGAAATCATAAAAAGTCACTGCTAAAGATGTTAGAGATGTAATTATTAATTAAAGGTATGAGCAGAAGAAAATCCCCGGGTCATGATTGCCTCAGCATCGAGCACCTGCAGAATGCAGGTCCTCACTTACACTATCACTATGCATTGGTCACTCGTAATCTGCCAAGTGACTTTATGGAAACTATTGTGGTGCCAATACTCAAAAATAAAACTGGGGTACATATCTATGATAACCGTAATTATAGACCTTTTTCATAAGCAACTATTATCGCCAAAGTTTTGGACCGGCTTCTAGATAACCACCTTGCTAAACATCTGCAGCTTCATGATGGACAGTTCGGGTTCAGGCCTGGCCTGTCTACTGAAACTGCTATATTAAGTTTTAAATATACAAGATACTATGAGGATAGAAAGACGCCGGTCTATGCTTGTTTTCTGGACCTTTCTCCTGCATTCGACACGTTATGTTATGACGTGCTGTGGCGAAGGCTCCGCGATACTAGAGTGCCGGAGGAAGTATGTGATATTTTTGAGTATTGGTACAGCAACCAGTCTAACTCAGTAAAATGGTCTGGGACTCTTTCCGATACCTATGGACTGCTGCAGTGTGGTGTGAGGCAAGGAGGAGTGTCCTCCCCCCGCCTCTTTAACCTTTGTGTGAATGAGCTGATAGATGGACTGCTGATAGCAAGCAACCAGTCGGGTGTTACATTGGTGGTACACGTGTCAATAACATAAGCTATGCTGATGACATGGTCCTGCTGGCTCCATCTATTAGTGCACTGAGACGGTTACTGGGTATTTGTGAGGAGTTTGCGGTGAAACATGGGTTGCAATATAATGTTAAAAAGAGCGAGTATATGGTTTACTCGCCTAAGGGCAAATGTAATATAATGTACCACCCATTGTACTTAATGGATGTCCCTTAAAGCGTGTGACTCAGTTCAAATATCTAGGAAATATAGTGTGTGATAATTTGTCTGAGTTGGATATAGAAAGGGAACGAAGGACATTGTCCGTGAGAGCAAATATGTTGATTCGTCGGTTCTCTCATTGTTCACAAGAGGTTAAAGTTACCTTATTTAAGTCATTCTGTCAGTCTTTTTACACGGGAAGCTTATGGACCACATATACTCAGAAGTCGGTCAATGCTCTTTGTGTACAATATAATAATGCCTTTAGGATGATGTTGGGGCTCCCACCAAGGGCGTCGCCAGCCGATGATCAAGGGGGGGGCTAGGCAAGGGATTTCTACCCAAATTCCCCATTGGGGCTAGTAGAAGTATAGAGGATGTGAAAAGTATGTAGGTACAGTCGAGAGCATTATGAAGCAAGTGAAAACTTCAACGTGCTTTTGACTGTACAAACAATAAATTCGACAGCCTCGATATCTCACATGGTAGTAACTCTGCTTTCTGTGCTGCAGGGCCCGGGTTCGATCCCCGGTCAGGTCAAACATTTATGTGCACGAACATGTCTGTTTGATCTGTGTCTGGGTGTTCTAAGCTTATATGAGTATGTATATCAGTCATCTGGTTACATATATATCAGCTTCTAGCTTAGTTTGGGATCAGATGACCGTGTGTGGAAGTTGTCCCATATTAATAAATTAAAATTGGAAACATAGTTGCAATACAATAAAACTAACTTTGAACAAATTAGGTATTCAAATCTACGAGGGTTTTTTGAAAAATTTACGATTGTGTTTGACTTTTTCACTTGTTCATTTTAAACGAGTTTTTATCTGTGACAAGTTTACAAGTGGTTTACGAATGTGACTACAGGGCCCTATTTCATACAAACATGTAATTACAATTTACAATAGGGTTGTGGAAAAAATAGAGAATCAATGAATAAAAGGATTAGCATAAAATCTATGCTGTAATAATCCAATTAAAATACCCAAATTTAATATTCAATCATTTAAAAGCTTATTTTTCTATGAATCGGCCATTTTTACTGAAAAGCAGTGCGGCATCACTAGCCGTTAAGTTTCATGTTTTTAATATAACTCATAAATAAAGTGCCGCTTCAAATTCACAATGAGTAGGTACTTAAAAATCTTTATAATGAATTTTACGAAAGATTAAGATCGATATTTGTAATGATAGTATATATTTTTACATATTTAATAGTCAACTGATTTGATTATTACTTTCAAGTTTCGCCACCATTACACTTACGAGCCTTACGAGCGTTTTGGATTCGATTCCATAAGAGCTATAAAAAATGAAATAATTAACATGTAATTACTGAATGCGTTATAAAACGTTAACATGTAATTACTGAATACGTTTAATATTGTTGGTGATAGTACCCAGATGTATACCTTCATTAGAAGAAGAGCTTCTCAAAATTAGTTCACTACCCTATTACAATGCTACAATTATTGTAAATAGTTGTTTTATAAAAAAAATGTAATTGTAAGAAAAGCTTTGTAGAAAATCTACAAATTTGTAGAACTGTCACGAATTTCTGTTATAAAAATTTTAAGTTACAGTTGTAATTTACAAATTTGTAGGAAAATCACAGGAATTTTCCTCAGATTGTAATTTACCATTCTACAAAATTGTGGCATTATACCAAAAATTCTAGATGCGCCTGGACCTGTCATAAGTTTACAATTGCCTTTTTTAATCAATGAAAAATAGTTAATTCACAAATTAGTGTCTTATTGTCTGGAAATGACGATCTAGATAATTTATTGCTACTGAACGACATTACAATAAAATAATTATAATTTTCGTTTCCAAGTGTTTTCAATAAACGTAATTATTAAGTTACAAAAATATAAATAAATAGATAAGATACATACGAGTACATTATCATAATATATAACCTAAAATAGGTCAATTTTATGAGAAAATGGTTTTTTAAAATACAATTATATAATATACCATTGTTGGGTAAAAATTCCTTCAAATTGTGATTGCAATTGTCCAAAATGTATTTTATCAATAACATAATTTTGTATTTTTTACACAGAAACGTACCTAATTGTAGAAATACAATTCCACTAGTTTGCTTGTATACAATTTACAATTACAAATTTTTATGAAACAGAAAAGTCCTGCAATCTCTGCAATTTTGTAGATTTTTTACAGTTTTACATTTTTTTTTATGAAATAGAGCCGAGATGGTTCTGTATTTAAAAAAAACGTGTCTATCATATGGCGGCACTTGAATGTCAAAATTGACAAAAATAAAGGTTACATTTTTTCGATTCTCTAGGGGGGGGGGCAGCTGCCCCCCCCCCCTGCAGACTGCGTGTGTTCCTAAAGACCATGTAGGTACCTACGCATAATGATGGTTTTGTGCTCTATGTTATTCTGTTGTGTACAGTGCATTAGGTATTTAGTTATTGCATAACTTTAAGTGTCTATTTTTAATTATTATACTAACTAACATAGATTGTAAGTTACAAACTACTAACAATAATATGGATCATAATGTGGTCTGAATTAAAAAGAATTCTATTTTTATTTTATTTTTTATAAAGTATCGTGTAAGTATAAGTATAGAGGCACTTTCATATTACTATGAATTTAGTAAACCTAATAATTTTAATAAGTACCAAAGTAATAATTATATAATATTATAAACAGACTTTAATTCAATATTTATTTATATTATTAAAGATATCACTTAGATTAACTCATGCCTACGTACACTGGTATATAAAACACTAGATACGCTACAATTTATATTCCAATGAAAGAGTGTACTGAAGTTACGAGAGTATCGTAATATTATAAATGACGCGGTGGAAGACGCGCGGATAGCACCGAAACGACGACCACCGCGGCGGAGGCGCGCCGCTGTACTAACTGATAACTGACTAGACTCTAGACTACTAACTGCCGGGAACATGGCGGCGGGCGCCGGGAGCATGGAGCTAGGAGCTGGGAGCATGGAGCTGGGAGCTGGGAGCTGGGAGCTGGGAGCAGGGAGCCGTCGACACGCTGCGCCCGTCCTGTCAACTACCTATCAACCTTCTATGTCACCCCATGCCTGTGTGCGTCGACAGTAGACAGTCGACACTGAAGGTGGAGGAGCAGACCAGGACCAGACCAGGACCATAAGGCACAATAAAGTACTTAGGTACCTTCAACTTCATATTATATCAACGAAATATTGAACAGTATAATTTACAATAGTTTTAATCCAGGAAAGTTAGCATTTCTCGTCTGAATTCTTTCATTCATCATCATCGTCTCAGCCGATGGAAGTCCACTGCTGGACATATGCCTCCCTCATAAACATAACGGAGGGTTTTGCCATACCCGCCACGCTTGGCAGGCGGGTTGGTGAGTTGGTGAATGAAAATTAATAAGCTGAAAATCAGTATAGATGTTAGTTATGTGGACGTCCAACCCAGTAAAACGTCACGGTGACGAACGTTTCCCGACGGCCAAGAATCCCTTGCGACAGGTCGAGCAAGTGGCGCCCGGTCGCCGGCCGCAGAGGATAGGGAGAGCGGCGCCTCTCTATACCAATGGAGGATGGATGGATGTTTGTTACTCTTTCACGCCAAAACTACTGAACCGAATGGGTTGAAATTAGGTATGTAGGTAGCGGGTTTCACACGCGTCGGCGTCGTCCCCGTAAGGATATCGGGAAAAATAGTACTCCATGTATTATTCCAGAGTGTAAGCTACCTACATGCCAAATTTCAGCCCAAACGGTTCAATAGTTTTGGCGTGAAAGAGGTTTGTTGCATGATCTGAGGTGTTGACGCATTCAAGTGGGTCACATTGACAGGGTTTAGAGCTGTTAGGAATACGGTTCCGGTTACAGTGGAAGGTATGTGCCATCATTTTAATTCAGATGGTGGCGCCGATTTTTCCGTTTTTCTGTAGCACATATATTTTGTTTTATCAACGTTGAGGGATAGGAGGTGGTCCTCCTGCCACGCAATCACTCTTGCCATACCTTCCTCAGCAAGTTGTCGTGTGTTTGCTCATGTACAGCTATGGAACAATAGGACAGTGTCATCGGCAAACATGACGATTTCAGCACCACCAATTTGAAGATTACCTACAAAGGGCATTAATACACCTATAGCAGATACAGGGTAGACCTCTTTTATTACCAGCGAAATTACTGGGCATGATGAGTTTCAACAACTCATATCTCAGGGTGACAGGCGCAGTGCAGTGCCGCGCAGAATTTTGAATTTTAAAACACTGGGTGTCACTGTGTCTGATATGGGCAATCATGATGCTTACCATCAGGCACCTGATTTGTTCGTCTTGTTACACACTACCATTAAAAAAAAAAATCTAGATATACCTAACCCTAATGGTTTACGCAGCGCACTATTTCTGTTACAGTGACCAAACCTTGTATAACACATGTATAAATTTATCGTGGGCTATTTTGAAGATATATAAAAAGTACTACAAACATCTAGCACATTATTTCTACCACCAATAGTTTTCATACCGCCTAAAAATAATGATTTCTTGGATTATTGTGACTAAACCAAAACAGACGGATAAACTGTCCGTGGACTATTTGGTAGGTGTTGATAATTACTACAAACCCCTAGTACATTCACACACACACCTCAGCCTCGTTGGCTCAGGCGGTAGTAACTCTGCTTCCTGTGCCGCAGGGCCCGGGTTCGATCCCCGGCCAGGTCAAACATTTGTGTGCACGAACATGTCTGTTTGATCTGTGTCTGGGTGTTATAAGCATATATAAGTATATATATCAGTTATCTGGTTACCATAGTACAGGCTTCTAGCCTAGTTTGGGACCAAATGACCGTGTGTGGAAGATGTCCCATATTATTATATTATATTTATATTACTTTAATCTACCACCAATAGTTTTCACACTCCATGAAAAATAACTATTGCTTCGATTATTGTGACTAAACCAAAATAGATGGATCTATTTTGGTTTAGTCACAATAACCTAAAGTCATTATTGGTGGTAGAATAAGGTAATGACCTTATTCTACCACCAATAGTTTTCACACCATTGAAAATAATCACTGATTCGATTATTTTGACTAAACCAAAATAGATGAATATAATGTCCGTGGGCTATTTTGTAGATATTGAGAAGTACCACAAACCCCTAGTACATTACTTTATTCTACCATCAATACTTTTCACAGCGCATGCATATAATGACTTCAGATTATTGTGACTAAACCAAAATAGATGAATACAATGTCCGTGGACTATTTTGTAGATATTGGTAAATACTACAAACCCCTAGTACATTACTTTATTCTACCATCAATAATTTTCACAGCGCATGCATATAATGACTTCAGATTATTGTGACTAAACCAAAATAGATGGATACAATGTCCGTGGACTATTTTGTAGATATTGGTAAATACTACAAACCCCTAGTACATTACTTTAATCTACCACCAATAGTTTTCACACCGAATGAAAAATAATCAATGCTTCGATTATTGCGACTAAACCAAAAAAGATGGATATAATCTATGTATACTGTTTTGTAGGTATTGATAATTAAACCCCTAGTACATTTCTTAAATCTACCACCAATAGTTTTCACACTCCATGAAAAATAATCACTGTTTAGATTATTGTGACTAAACCAAAATAGATGGATATAATGCCCGTGGACTATTTTGTAGATATTGGTAAATACTACAAACCCCTTGTATATTACTTTAATCTTCCACCAATAGTTTTAACACCGCATGAAAAATTATCACTGCTTCGATTATTGTGACTAAACCAAAAAAGATGGATATAATCTATGTATACCTACTGTTTTGTAGGTATTGATAATTACTACAAACCCATAGTACATTACTTTATTCTACCACCAATACTTTTCACAGCGCATGCATATAATGTCTGTTTCGATAATTGTGACTAAACCAAAATAGATGAATAAAATTTCCGTTGACTATTTTGTAGCCGTGGAGTTACCGGCTTTAGAATAGTGCTCCACCCTCTCTACCCGTGGTTGCCGTAAGAGCCGGCTAAGGGTTAACAGATCCAGAGGACGGGCAGCAGCGTCCTCTGCGAAACACCATGTAACTGCGCTCGACAACCCGCCTGCCAAGCGTGTTGAGTATTGGCAAAACCCCCCCTTTATGGGGGAGGCCTATGTTCAGTAGTGGATTACCAACGGCTGAGATGATGATGATGATTTTGTAGATATTGAGAAGTACTACAAACCCCTAGTACATTATTTTATTCAACCATCAATGGATTTCACAGCGCACGCAAATTAATGTATACCTATGGTTATTATATTAAGTGACACCTTGGTTCACAATATTGCAGTTTTCTTACGGATCCCCATTTTTTTTTCTAAATCTCATATATATGTCACTCACACTGAATTAAGCTATTCACAAGTGAAAGAATTTTTAAAATCGGTACAGTAGTTTCGGAGCTTATTCGTTACAAACAAAAAAACAAAGTTTCTCTCTTTATAATTTGATTATTAATTATTATAGTACATACCTATAGATTTTGCATTTTAAAAAACAATTTAGATTTCCCTCGAAAACGCTCAAAACTAATGGCGTCTTACGTGACGAAGCAGTGTACTCTGTACGAAAATTGTGAGAATTATTCAAATAAAATAAATACCTATATAATAAGTCTGTATAGTGCCCCAGTGTAAAGGCACAACCATAAAAACGCCAGACAAATTACCTATTTTGTAAGTACCTATATGTTCCAAAAAATCCACAAATGCGAAAAAAGTGGCTAAAACTTGCAAGAAGGGATCGTATTTTACTTCATTAATTAATTAAATACCGCGGTGGCTACTGATTGTGTTTGTTTCTTTGTGTAGGATCTGTCAACATTTATTTGTTTTGCATAGCAGACTAGTAACCTATACAATCATTGGCACCTAATGGTGACAGATGTCATTCAATATGGAATATTTTCAATAATGCGTTAATAGTGTTAAATACACTCATGTCATTTGATTTGTTGATTATTGGAGATAAATTAAATAAATAATTCCAGTTCGAATATTATTAATATGTATTCAAAATCGACATTTTTAGCAGCAGTGGTCAAAAAGTACAATCATTGGCACTCAAGTACAATCATTGGCACTCAAAAAATGTACAATCATTAGCACTAAAAAAAATTTTTTTTTGCTCTATTCTGATTATTTCCTCGTCTCTGATTGGATTTATGTCTGCAGATTTAAGAATTTGTCAATTATTATGGTATACAGGATGATTTTTTTAAATGGGTATTTCGGACGTTCTCCGAAAATACCGGGAATTTCGAAAAAACAACTTACGTGGCCTATTTCAATAGTAACTAAAACATCATAATCAAGATTTTAAACGGTTTTATTAAACTTGAACTGTTTGTTGTGGCTTTTTGTTTGTTTCTTAATAATTCAATTTTACCTCTTTTTACTGTTGACTGATTTCTCTGATATCAAGTACACATTTTTACGTCTAATTAGAATACAATTGAATATATTTGGTATCATTACATATTCAAGATGGCGGCCGCCACAAAATGGCGGATTACTTACGTATTTCATTCAACAGTCAACAGTTTTCGAACGGTATAATTAAAATTTGACCGTAAGGCTTCGCTTAGCTTCGACCGTGTTGACCCTTTTAAAAATCACATTAGATCCTGGCCCCGTTTCATTTTATTACATATAAGGTTCCAAACCTCAAAGGAAAAAGGGGTATGGGTATGGGGTATGGTAAAGGGTATGAAGTGTCAATTAATATCTTATACCTAGGTTGTCTGCAATTGCTGCCGTGTCTGCCTTTGAGCTAAGCAAAAATAAAATTTTGATGTGTACGCAAACAAAGGTACGGCGATTAAATATAAAGAAGGATGTGGGTTCTTCGATCCTTAGCTAAATTTAATCATAACTTATTATTTCAGCTCGGTATTGAACCCTACATTAATCAGAAATAGGTAGGCATGCCACCCTGATAATTATTAATTTATTATTTACGTACCTATGCATTTGCGGTTTTTTTTACCTAAAATACTTTACATTGGTTATCAGTAAATCCTATTCCAACGAAATAAATACACAAAAATGGCCAATATTATGCCAAGGTACAATCATTGGCACATGCCACGGTATAATCATTGGCACTGCCAATGATTGGATTTGATCGATAATATATGTTAAATCCATGCGATTTATTTATTTATTCATTAATAAGACATAGAATGCTTACAGTATACACCAAACGCAAACTATGTTAGGAACGGCTTAGAAATAACCTTAAGTTAGTTATTAGAATGCTTATACTATCGTGAAATATGTCGTCATGTTGGTTCTCGCTCAGAAACGCGGTCAAGAGAGATACGGCTCGGCGTGTCGGCGTATTGCTGGCATGACGCGTCCTAGGTGGCGGTGGACCCACCAGCAACCGGTGATGCCTACGTACGGAACGTAAATAGTTATCTGGCACATACAACCCAACACTAGACAGGAAATTATGCGGATTGTGCAACTCACCGCGCAATATCTTGCAGTAATGCACAATGAGCAGCAGTTTCCGCCTCAGTTCCAGTGTGTCGAGCCCTACCATCCCGGAGACAAATAGTGATGGGTACAAGAATGGATAGTACCCATAGCTACGTTTATACGCATAGCGAGCAAATTTACGCTGGAGCCGTTCCACCATGAGAGTGTATTTGGCTTCCCGCGGGTCCCACACTGTAGCGCCAAACTCTAATTTGCTGCGAACGAAGGCGTTGTACAGCAATACCGCCACTCTGATATCCGAAAACTGGGAGGCTGTACGCATTATGAATCCCAGCGTCTTATTAGCCGCCTTGCATGTCGAGATAACGTGCTCCCGGAAGTCAAGGCGGGAGTCCAATGTTAAACCTAGGTCACGGATAGAATTTACCTTCTCCAATGCAGAACCTTCCAAAATGTACGTCAACGATAAAGGCGCTTGTAATCTTGAGAAAGTAATAGTTTTACATTTATTTACGTTAAAACAGAGCTTATTTAGACGACTCCACCTTTCCACCGACTCTACATCATTCTGCAAGGCTACGCAGTCCGATAAATTATCTATCGATAGATATATTTTCAGGTCATCGGCAAACATTAAACAATGGGCTGTTCTCAACACCTTCGGGAGATCATTTATCATGATCAAGAACAAAGTCGGCCCCAGAGTGCTCCCTTGGCTGACACCCGACCTAGTATAGATATAAATTCCATTACAATGTAAATGAATTTCAACACAAAATAAGTCGCATTTTAAAAATCATTTAAAAAGTACAATGATTGGCATTGGTGCCAATGACTACACCGTCATAGAGTTCATAGTGCAATTAATTATTGGCATATCAAAAACTGGCAAAGTAATCATTGATTTGCAAATCTACACAAATATCCCAAATTATGCACCTTCTCTTACGTGAAAATTACAAACATTAAACAATACTTAGATATATATAATGGAATATTTGGAGATGGTTTTAATACACAATTCTTTGATTGCATAATATAATTAAGTTTCATAATATAACAAATTAATTTAAATATGTAACAAGAAAAAATTAAACTACCTAACTTAAAAGTAAACATTAAAAACTAAAATTTAAAACTAAAAACAAACTATAAGTAAATAAAATATTTGACCAAAATCACCGTCGATTGGTAGCGTGCCCAGAAGGCTGGCAGCATTGCCACGTTGTATGGCAATGCTGATCCGCTGTGCTAGATATGAGCCAGCCCTCTGGTCACGTGTCAGCTCTACCAATATCCGGCTGCACTCTTTAAAGACCCTATGGGCGCTTTCCCCCCAGGGTCCTAGAGTCTCAACCCCAAACGGCTCAAATATACATCCACTATTTATATTAGTATATTTGCGCCGCTTGAGGGACTCAGCCGAATTGGCGGCAGAGCCAGCCTTTACAGCGGTGCCACGAAGGTGGGACTGCGCCAGAGTGTCGGCACACGTCGCGTCCCAAACTAGGGGCCGTCCCATCCTCCATGGCACGAGGGTCATGCCGTCGGGCCTCTTACCGTCGTCGCGGGCGAGGCCGGTCGGTTCTAAAACATATAATTATTTTAATGCAGTTTTCTTTTCTACTACTTTAACTTTTTTCAAATCATCAGCAGCAATGGCGCGCAAATTTATGAAAAAAATAAATCCCGCCAATTTAACTGTCAATGTCACTTACAATTTGATTTTGCCAGACGCTAAATTTAAAATACTATTTAGGAAAAAATATTAGAAATGGCTACAGTCGTGTTGTGTTATAATATTACGATTAAAAGTTGAAAGTGCCAATGATTGGGGGGGTGCTAACAATACTACCGGTTACCCTATATCTTTATTATTAGGGGCACAGAACACATGATTAGGGGCAGCCCGGAACTAGTGGGTACAGAGGAGCATCTGCCCCAGGCGGCGCAATCATGACAATATTATATTAATATAATTATTAAAAGGGTGTCCTATTGATTCGTATAACGTCATTAATCATAAAATTTTTCAGCATACATCATTTGTCATAACATGCTGTAGTCATAATATTAGATAAGCATATTTTTCTGTAGACATACTCAGAATTTGTGCTAAAATTTAATTGTTATAATATTATTGAGTATAATGGTTTCAATTCCTATATAAGTAATAATGTTATGAGTCCTAATTATTCTTAGTCATACCTAATGGATATTCCATATATTTTTTAAAATTCATGTGTTGTAGTTCCAGTTGCAGTTTACTAACTGTTATTTCTTATGTTTACAATGCCTACTGATACTGATGTTCTTGACTAAATAGGTATTCATTCAAATAATAACAAAAACGCATGCAAAGTGTGTTTTCAATTGTAAAATTAAATATCTTAATAGTAGGGCTAAGCATTTGTTCGTGACGTTTACTTATTATGGTATTAATTCCGCCGCCAGCCTTCTTCTATATTATGTATGGGATTGGGATACCTTCATCTTAATTGATAAATCCTTCATTAATATGGTAATTTATTTTTATTTATTTATTTGTTAGGGGGACCAACAGCTTTAAAAACAAAAAAATAAAGTAACTTAATATAACAATAGAGAGCCAATAAAAGGTCCTCACGGATATGCCAAGAAATAAACAATAAAAAAAAATGAAACAATGTCAAAAACACACTACAAAGACAAAAATAAAAATAAGTACAGCTAACTAAATATATATAAAAAGAGCCTAGGTATAGGTACATAATACATGAAAAAATGAAATATTATGATGCAAAGAAATCCTCACTCAAGAGCCGTCTAGCCGAAGCAACGCTCGTGCAGAACAGGTCAATGTCTACTCCTCGCTTGTTCAATGAGTTAAAGGACATGCTAGCACGATGTATATATGAATTTTGTCTGAAGTTGGTACTCACAGCTGGTATATTAATCAGGGGGTTGAATCTCATCGGTCTTAAGGGGGTACTTAGTGAAATTTTAGATAAAAGTAATATTATAATAATAAGTATATAAATAATAATATTATAAATATAAGTAATGTAATATTATAATATGTCAACTGTGTCAGTCAGTGGATTCAGTGAAAGTGGATAATAAATATCTAGCTCTGTCTAGTCGCAGGGATTGGAATCAATAACACCATGAAATCCACACTTTATTGTCATAATATACATGTAGTGTAGCATCAGATGAACAGAACAGAAAACAGACAAACAAGGGGAGACGAGAGAGAACCAGAGCCGTCACAAAGTGAAACGTCATTACGGACGACTTGCAAAGTTTTAACGTATACAAAAATTTCATCGCCATCGAGATTCGCACCGCTAGTGTGCGGCGAGCTCCGACGCGACTTCATCCCCGAGCGAGTCCCCGAGCGAGTCCCCGAGCGCGTCCCCGAGCGCGTCCCCGAGCGCGTCCCCGAGCGCGTCCCCGAGCGCGTCCCCAAGCGTCCCCAGCGCCGGGGCCGAGAGGGGCGCGCGCGGGTCCAGCCGAAGCAGCGCCGCGCGCGCCGCCGCCTGCGCCGCCGCCGGCCAGCGGTGCGCCGCCAGCGCCGCCAGCGCCGCCGCCGCGCACAGCCCCGCCGCCAGCGGCAGCAGCGCGCCGCCCCCCGCCGCCCCCGCCCCCGCCCCCGCGCCCGCGCCCGCCACCAGCTCGGCGTCGGCGCGCGCCGCGCACGCGGGCCGCGGCGCGGGGGCGGGGGCGCCGCGCCGCGCCGCCGCCAGCAGCCGCAGCGCGCCCTCGGCCGCGCGCCAGTGCCGCAGGTGGAAGAACGCGTACGCCAGCGCCTCGCTGCGGCCGCGCCGCGCCACGTGCTCCGGCGGCGGCGCCAGCGGCGTCAGCTCCAGCAGGTACTCCGCCGCGTGCGGGTTGTACTCCAGCGCCGCGCGCGCCGCCGCCAGCGCCTCCCCGCGCGCCTCCGCGCCCCCCGCGCCGCCCGCGCACGCGCGCGCGCGCACCAGCGCCGCCGTGTACAGCGCGCAGGCGGAGCGCTCCCCGCGCCGCGCCACCAGCGCCGCGGCGTCCGCGAACGCGCGCCGCTCGAGCAGCGCCTCCACCAGGTTCTCGTGCGGGTCGAGCGCGGCGAGCGCGGGCGGCGCCTCGCGCGCCAGCTCGCGGAACATGCGCGCCGCCTCGCGCACGCGCCCCAGCCGCCGCAGGCACATGGCCGTGCGCCGCTTCACGTGCGCCAGCACGGCCGCGTCCCGCGAGCGCGCGCCCCCGCCCGCGCGCAGCGAGCCCTCCGCCGCGCGCCACGCCGTGCGCAGCACGCGCTCCGCCTGCACACACGCGCCGTGAGCCCGCGCCCCCGCCCCGCCCCGCCCCGCCCCGCCCGCCGCGCGCGCTCACCTCGGCGACGGTGGGCGCGTCCTCCTCGGCGAGCAGCAGCAGCGCGGCGGCGCAGTGCGGCGCGTGGCGCAGCGCCTCCCGCGCGGCGGCGACGCGCGCGCGCGGCTCGCGCTCCCGCCAGGCGCGGCCGAGCGCCTCCTCGGCGGGTCCCTGCGGGCGAGCGCGCGCGGTGAGCGGCGCGGGGCGCCCCCTCCCCCCCGCCCGGGCCCCGCTCCCCGCACCCTCACCTCTCCGACGGCGCCGAACCAGGCCTGGTGCTCCTGCGCGGACAGGTTCATGTCGTAGTAGGTGAGCGGGGCGCGGCGCGCGGCGGTCCACAGGCGCGCGTACTCGGCGCCGCGCAGCAGGGCCAGCGGGTTGCGCCACACCTTGCACTCGCCGCCCGCCGCCTCCTCCTCGTCCCCCGCGCCGCCCCCCGCGCCGTCCCCCGCGCCCGCCCCCTCCCCCCCGGACTCCGCGGCCTGTCGCGCGCCGCCGAACCACGAGCCGAGGTGGCCGCTCGACATCTGACGAGTATAATAGAACCGTCGCGCTTCTATTACAGAATATTACTATGTGAGGGAGTATGTTATGTAGATATATGTATAAACTATTATATTATATTATTGTATGTAACACTAGGATTAAGCAGAATACAGAGATCTATAACGTGAGCTGGTCGTTTCACTCGCCTCCGATCCCGTCCATCCTTACATGGCGACCCGTGCCATGTTTGGACCGCGTAACGCGACACCGCGCGATCCAAACAAGTGATTCGGACTTTGCATTGTAAAATTAAATTAAAATCAAATTAAAAATTACTAAATTTGACTATTTAATTAAAATGAACTATATACAAAAAGATTTTTAAAATGTGTCGAACAAAAAAAAAAAAAAAAAAAAAAAAAAACCAATTTCATTAACCAAAATGCAGTCGGAAATAATAATGCTAATATAGAGCAGCTGTAGAGCGCTATAGACCGTGCTGTACTTCGTTTACGTTTACGGTTGCTGTACATCGTTTACATCATGTATAAAAAATGTCATCTACGTTGGGCTCGCCAAGAATTTGAACTCAGGACCCTTAACCGAGGTTCGTTCCTGCGACGTAGGCGACCACCTAACCCAAGGCAGCAGCAGCAGCTATATCCAGATCTGAAGATAGATGAGAGCGGCCTGTAGAGCAGCAGAGCAATGGCGGAATGACGGCATCCGGCATACGGCAGTGCGTATAAAGTGCGTCCATAAAATTACGTCTATAAAAGTGCGTATAAAAAAAAATGTGTGTAGTGCATAAAACAGTTAAAAATAATAATTAGTAGATAATATAGAGTGCGGTAAAATAATAAAATAGTCGCGAAACGTAAGGTGTTATGGAAGAATGTGCGGAGATAGACAATTATCGGACTTTGGACAGTAGAAAGTAATAAGTTAGTGTTAAAAATATTATTATCATAATGTATTAAAGGTATTCAGGTATATTCTACATTATTAGGTAAGTGAAATTGTATCACCTTTTCCTTTTTTATTATGCTTTTCTTATATTAATGGCAGAGTATTTAGAAAAATGATATAATGAGCTTTTAGAAATTAGAACATATTTAATTAAGATAGGACCTTCGCGCAGGCAAGGAAATATTATAGAAAAGAAATCAAGCGAATGTCAGACAGTTGTTAGAGCGTATAATACGTATGTAGAGAAAATATAACAAGTATTGAAAGAAGTGAAGAAGAAATATAATTAATTAGAGAGATTAGCGAAAAATTTCATAAGTTATGTAAAGAAATACTTAAGTTGACGAAAGAGGAAGTAGTAATTTTAGAAAAAATAGAAGTAGAACAGGAAAAAGATACTTCAATAAAAATGGACTTTGATCTTAAAGTTGCTTTGAACTTATTGCCATGTATGACAGATGACCTTGCTAATACGAAACAATTAATTGATGGAATTGATTATTATAGTTCAGTAATAAAAGAAAATTCACACGAAAATTTAATTAAATTCGTGCTAAAAAGCAGGTTATCTCAGGGTGCTAAATTAAAATTGGCATCTAATTATGCCACAATTGCATCACTTTTAAGTGACATGCGACGACTTTTATTGCCACAAAAATCTGCGAGCGCTTTGCAAAAACAGTTATTTACATGTAGGCAAAATGATTTGACTATTGATGACTTCGGCAAAAAACTTTCTGAGATGTTTGTAGAGTTAACCGTGTCTCAATCTGAAGGAAACTCGAACAAAAATGATGTTTTAAAATCAATCAACGAGAAACAAGCTATTAGACAATTTAGTGAAGGTTTGCGAAATCGTAGAATTGGAACTATCGTTGCAGCTCAAAAGTATGACTGTTTGAAGGATGCAATTCAGGCAGCTATAGACGAAGATACGTCAACATTATCTTCTGGCGATATTTTTTCCATGTCAAGGCAAAATAATAATACGGGCTACCAAAACAATTCCAGGCAGCTGAGATACAACAACCAGCGAGGCTTCACCAGAGGTGCGTACAGAGGTTTTCGTCAGCGAAGTTACTCCCGTGGGCGAGGCGCGCAACCCAATAATAGGGGCTCCACTCCGAACACACAGCAATTTCGAGGTCGAGGAGCATCCACATCTTATAATCGAGGTCAGTCCTATTATAACAGAGGGAAAAATTCATACCGAGGTCATGTTCGTGCACTAATTGAGAGTGATAATCAACACCCCACAACCTCAACCCAAAACCCATTTCAAATTTGCGAAAATGAGTTTTTTCGAAACTAAAACCTATAATATTTTGGCTAGCGACAACAGTTATTTCATTAAATTATTATTAGCGCATCATAATGAATCATTCAATTGGCTTATAGATACAGGCGCATCAATATCGGCGATAAAACATAAACATGTATTAGATTTCAACATTCCAATTTGTAAGGAGAACATAATCATAAATGGGATTGGAGGTAAAGTCCAAGCAATTGGATATGTAGATCTGCAGTTGTTAACACATAACCAATTATTTGGTCATAGGTTTTATGTGTTTGATTCATTGCCTTGTAAGGCTCATGGAATTCTAGGACAAGACTTTTTGAGCAAGTACAGGTCGGTTATCGACTTTAGTAACAACGTTTTAACATTATGTTGTAATGGAAATGAAATTATTTTAAATATTTTCAATACGAATGATTATTTATTTCAGTTACCAGCTAGGTCAGAATCTATACACTATGTGAGTACGGATTTGACAGAGGAATGTGTGGTTAGTACGAAAGAAGTAAGAGAGGGAATTTTTGTAGCGAGTACCTTAGTGGCTCCTGTGAACGGTAGGATACCGATACGTATTTTGAATACGACAACTAGTGACGTGACTTTATCGAATATAAAGCTTAATATACATAGTTCGAGCGAGTATGAGATGTGTGTTTTTGATACGAATGCAAAAAATGCAGAACGCGTGAAAAAGCTTTTTAGTAACTTGGATTTGAAACATTTAAATAGAGTGGAAAAAATTAACATCGAAAATTTATGTGCGAAATATTCGGATATATTTTATTTAGATGGAGATAAATTAACAACTACAGATATATATCAACATTCGATTCAAGTAAAACAGGGAACCCAACCGATTTATTCTAAACCATATAGACTACCACATGCTTTGAAAAATGAAGTTAAACATCAGATAGATAATTTATTAAAAGAAGGAATAATAGAACCATGTCGTAGTGAGTGGTCCAGCCCTATCTTACTTGTACCGAAAAAATCAGACAGTGAAGGCAATAAAAAATGGCGATTAGTTATTGATTATAGGAAATTAAACAACAGTATTCATGACGATAAATTTCCCCTTCCGAATATTACGGAAATATTAGACTCATTATCGGGATGTGTATACTTTTCGCATTTAGATTTACACCAGGGATATTATAACGTTTCTTTACATCCAAATAGTCGTAAGTATACAGCTTTTGATTCAGGAAAATATCAATTGACTAGACTTCCGCAAGGACTCAAGACCAGTCCTAGTTCATTTTCGAGAATGATGACGATGGCCATGACAGGTCTCACTTATGAAAAATGTCTTGTATACCAAGATGACCTTGTATGTTTCAGTAGAGATTTACCATCACATGTGAAGAATTTGCAGGATATTTTTGAAAGGTTAAGAAAAGTAAACTTGAAATTGAACCCCAATAAATGTAAT
Organism: Hemistola chrysoprasaria; assembly: GCA_947063395.1. Lineage (NCBI taxonomy): Eukaryota > Metazoa > Arthropoda > Insecta > Lepidoptera > Geometridae > Hemistola > Hemistola chrysoprasaria. Next base: position 16,364,919 of record OX346718.1, read on the forward strand.
TTATTGCAGAAGGAACTATTGTTTTTAGGACATGTTGTGACAGCAGAGGGTGTCATACCAGATCCAAATAAAGTAGAGGTTGTTAAAAATTATCCAGTTCCTATTAATACTGATGAAGTTAAGCGATTTGTTGCTTTCGTGAATTATTACAGGAAGTTCGTTCCAAATTTTGCAGAGAAAGCTTACCCATTAAATAATTTGTGTAGAAAGAATGTGAAATTTGAGTGGAGTAAAGAATGTCAAAATTCGTTTGAGTTACTAAAGCAATCTGTAATTTCCCACCCGGTTTTGCAATATCCAGACTTTTCAGAGCATAATGAATTCATTTTACAGACGGATGCATCTGGATATGCGATAGGTTCAGTATTATGTAATGGAGATGGAATGCCAGTGGCATATGCCAGTAGGAGTTTGAATAAAGCAGAGAAGAGATATGCGACTATAGAGAAGGAGTTATTGGCTATTGTTTGGTCAGTTAAGCATTTTAGACCTTACTTGTACGGAAGAAGGTTCAAGGTCCAGAGCGACCATAAACCTCTAGTTGCTTTATTTTCAAACTAAATTTAGACTAATTTTAGAGGAATATGATTTTATAGTGGAATATGTGAAAGGGAAGAATAATTCAGTAGCAGACGCTTTGTCACGCTTGCGTATTACGTCAGAGGATTTGAAAGAGATGCATGAAAGTGTAATTAATGTTATGACGAGAGGACAAAAAGCAAAGTTAGAGCAACTAGCAGAAGAACAACGCGATGGTACTGTCAATTCTGGCGACAATCGGCCTGATCACCCGAAAGTTGTGGAAATGATAAGTAAACCTAAGTATTTTATTGAGCTACGTTTTATAGACGAGAAAGAGTTAGAGCGATACAGAAAATTAAATGAGATAGAATATGAAAATAATAATAATGTATTATGTTATGTATCAAAGAGGAATACAATTTATATAAATCCAGCGTCTCGATCGCAACTATCGCCAGGCGAATTTGTGAGAGAGTTGGAAAAATTCTGTAAAAAATGTGGAATAGAAGAAATATATTTTATAAAGAGTAAAAATAATTATATTTTCATAGAAAAAGTAGTTAGTGAAATAAAGAATATAACTACATGGTCCGGACCACGATTATGTATATTGAAAGATGTAGAAAGGATAGAGAATAAAGACGACAAACGAGTTATAATAAATGACTTTCATCTCTTACCCACAAGTGGCCACGCGGGTATTAGACGAATGATAAACAATATTAAGAAATATTACTTCTGGCCAGGACTAGAAGTAGACGTTACAAATTTTGTGAAACGCTGTGAGAAATGTCAAAAACAAAAACATTCTACGCATCACATTAAACAACCAATGGTGATTACGACGACAGCAACGTCAGCATTTGACAAGGTATTTCTAGATTTGGTAGGACCTCTAGACAGAGATAATAACAACTATACCTATATTTTGACCATCCAATGTGAACTGAGTAAGTACATTGAAGCGTATCCATTATCTTCCAAAAATTCAACTGAAGTAGCAAGAAGTTTTGTTAATAATTTTATTCTCAGATACGGCATCCCACGTAGTATTGCAACCGATATGGGCACAGAATTCTTATCAGCAACTATGAAAGAGGTATGTACACTTTTACATATTAATCAGATGCAGTCAACAGCTTACCATCATCAGAGCATAGGAGCATTAGAGAATTCACACAAACATTTAGGTAATTATTTGAGAATCCATACAGAAAATCAGCCTGATTCTTGGAGCACATGGCTACCGTTTTGGTGTTTTTCTTTTAATACTTCGGTACATTCAGAAACCAAATTTACACCGTTTGAGTTAGTTTTTGGCAAAAAGTGTGATTTACCGTCCAATTTAAATTCAGGAAAAATTGAGCCGTTGTATAATTTTAATAGCTATCCATTAGAATTAAGATACAGAATTCAAACATCGCAGAAAGAAGCGCGAGAAAATTTAATTTCAAGTAAAATCAATAGAAAAATAAGATATGATCAGAATGCAAATCCTATTACCTATCAGACAAATGATTTAATTTTACTAAAGAATGAAACAGGAAATAAGTTCCAAAGCATTTACTCAGGTCCATATACTGTTATTAGAGAATGTTCACCTAATGTAGAAATTTTAAAGAATGATAAATTGTATACTGTACATAAGAACAGGACAAAGAGGTATATACCACCTGATTCTTAAATATAATATAACTATGATGTTGTGGTTACTTTTAAATTTATTTTAAATAGCTATAATTTAAGTTTATAAAAATGTACAACTTTATTTTTAATATAATTAACTTAGTTCTAAATAAAATTAACTTTCATTAATTTTATTTTTTGTTAACGGCGGAGATGTGAGGGAGTATGTTATGTAGATATATGTATAAACTATTATATTATATTATTGTATGTAACACTAGGATTAAGCAGAATACAGAGATCTATAACGTGGACTGGTCGTTTCACTCGCCTCCGATCCCGTCCATCCTTACAACTATTATTCTATTTCTTCTATGACAGAATGCTTTTTTGAGATTTTCGAAAACGTGTCTCTCATGAGTTCTTCAAGATATCTCTCCTGACGCACGGTAGATCAATCGGTATAACAAAGACGGGATCCCCTTGATAAGCATATTTCCTTTGGCATAATTTAATATGGCATTACGATTAAGGCATATTGATTTTTGGCATAATGATAGCAGTCACACATAATATGGTTATGGCATAAGCTTCTATTGGCATAATTATTATCAGTTGGAATAATTATGTTTCGAGTAATGTTATATGCAATAACTTTTTATCGCATAGCGTATGTTACGTATATTTTGTTTTGACATAACAATAGTTATGCATACTGTAGTTTAGCATAATATTTATAAGCATAATTTTGTTTCGCATAATTAGGCCTAAATAATAGTATGACTTTGATTATAATAAATGACAACATTTATTTTTTATTTTATAATCATTATTGTATTACATCATAATCTATTTGTTTCTATCAGTGGAAACTATTTAGGCTAAGTGTTTATTGTATTCCTGTTTATATCTTAACTTAGAAGCTGTTTGTTTTCCTAATAAAATAAAATAAAATAATGAAATAAGTATGTATACAAACGACTGAAAGTATTTTTACCTAAAAAGTATGCCAATAAAAAAATATGCATATAAAAAGTATATGCTTAAAAAAGTTATTCCTTATGATGATTATGTAAAAAAATATTATGATAAAGAAAATAAAGCCTTCAAGAATCAGGCATTATTTCTCATAAATTAAAATAAACACAATTGAATAATATAACATAATTTATAATTTTTCAATGCGTAGAAATATTAGTACATAACATAATTTATTATTGAACATATTATTAAGTATTCGTATAAATTACCTATAAACGTTAAACTATTTACAGACATTTAATTTATAATTTAATGAATAATTAGGTGTACAGTAATATTTGAAAATTTAATTTTTTTTTAATTTTCGTCAATTGAAATCAAACTCAAACTCAAACTCAAAACAGCTTTATTCAAATAGGTCATAATCTGACACTTTTGTACGTCAATGAATTTAAACAGTACTGAGTCTACCGTGCGTTCGGAAAGATACCTCTACAAATAAAGTATCTACTTAAAATAGAGTAATAAACTCAGAACATTTTCCCAGTAATCTAGTTCAGAGCAATCCGAATTCCTGTTGGTTAGTTTATGTTTGAACTGCCTTCAAAATGCGCCAGCTGTGCTAGCGAAGCGAGGGTGCCAGAACCGACTTTTCTTATTGTAGAGTTGAGACCAGTCATCTGTAGGTTGACTGTGTGTGCCGAAGTTTGCTATCAATCAAAACTCCAAGGTCTTTAATGCTATAGACTATATCAGCTAAACATTCACTGCCAATTTTGTACCTGTAATAAATGCCAATCTGCGTTTTTCTCGTGAATTTATTGGAGAAGCACTTTGTGGCGTTTAAAGTCATACCATTTTTATCGCACCAAACGATCAAGATCTTCTTGCAGACCAACTGAGTCAGTCGGCTTATCGACAGCTTTGAAAAATTTCAAATCGTCCGCGAAAAGATAATAGTTAGAGTGGGAGAAACAACTACCTATATCATTTATAAATATATAAAAAAATAAAGGCCCTAAGTGCGAACCTTGTGGGACGCCAGAATGCACTGAGTAAGGGGTAGACGTATGGCCATTCGCTACCACAAAAGATTTTCTATTCGTCAGATACGATCCACACCAACCCAATAAGGGTGTTCCGATATTTTCATTTTTATTTTTAAAAAATTATGCAAAGTTATGTTTATGCCTTTTGATAATTAATTATAATTCTGCCATTTTAATACTATGCCTAAATTTATTTTGCGTTTGTTAAGATTTTAGGACTAAATTAAATGTTTACATTATTTTTATGCTTATTAAAATAATGCTCAGCAATGATTATGCCTTGTGAAGTTATGGATAGTGATCATTATGCCTATATAATGTTATGCTTAATGATGTTATGCCTTCATAAGGTTATGCTTAGCATTGTTATTCCTTTGAATGTTATGCTTAAAATATTATGCTGAAAGGCATTTGTAATGGACATATTGACTGTGCTGAGATGATGCATAAAATTTTAAGTTTTTGTTGTCCTAAGGTCAGAAGCAGGCACACATGTTTGTTCGCGCAGACAGTATTTAGGTCCGGTCACTAGACTCCATCGGACATACAACAAAAGAATTGCGGGCATAGATTTATTTCAGCACAGTAAGAGTAAATTTAAGACTGAGGTGCTCAATGTCCTGAATAAACCTATTTAGGTATATTCAGAACATAGTAAATAATATAATTTAATAAACTTAGATATCATAATATTACGTAGAGTTATTAAGTTTAGCATTATTTAAATTTCTCTTTTCAAGACTGTCTTATTTATTAATTGTACATTAGAATTAAAAAAAATTAAAAAAATTAAAAAGAAAATCCGTTCTTGGCCATAGGTTAAAGTAATCATGTGGAACTTTTTTAATTAAGGGCTGTGGATTTTAAAAATAAAAAAATTAATAAAATATACTCACTCAACTCAAAAGAAAATATATTCCACCAATCAATCTGTCTGATCTCTGTTTGGTCTGTATCTGGGAGTTATAAGAGTATATGAGTATGTATATCAGTCATCTGGTTACCATAGTACAGGCTTCTAGCCTAGTTTGGGACCAGATGACCGTGTGTGGTAGTGGTCCTATACTATTAATATTAATCAATAATTAAAGAAACAACCTCATCCGCCAAGCAGTAATGTGCAAACATTACTGTGTTCAGGTCTGAAAAGCAAAGTTACCTGCGAAATTACTGGGCATGACGAGTTTCAACAACTAATCTCTGGGTGAACGGCGCATTGCAGTGCCGCCCAGAATTTTTAATTTTAAAGCACTGGGTGGCACTGTGTCTGATATGGGCAATCATGATGCATACCATCAGGCACCTGATTCGCTCGTCTTGTCATCCCCTATCATAAAAAAAAAGGAAATCAAACTTTCACGTTTATAATATTAGTATTACATTACATAGGTTAAAAGTATAAATTTGTAAGGAAAAATATAAATTACTATCGATCTTCATCATCAGTTCCTTAAAGTTTGTACGGGTAGAATGCAAAATAAATGATAATATGTATAAAGTTGGAACTGACCTGTTCTATGAATGAGGTGCCATACTTGCGGAAGTACCACCACTCGAATATGAGTATGAGTCCAGAGATGAGCGAAGAAGTCCCGGTGAGCGCCACGTAGAACTTGGGCGTAAGCGCGCCCGCGAACAGGCCCGACTCCCACATCTCTCCAGCGCCCGCACACCTTCACTCGCCTTCACTCGCTTGCGAACATTATTATAACTATATTATACTGATCCCGTTTAGTGCGCACTCACTTTGCCTCCTCGGAGTGTATTCAAAATGTTATCATTTTTTGTGCCGGCATTCTAATCATTATAATGGCTATAACCAGCTATTTTGCTATCGACTTCGCCGCCGGCCGTAGGCCGCGGGCCGCGTCTCCTGTCTCCTTTCCTTAGCAGCATATCAATTTATTAAAACTTTTCATATTAAAATAAACAGATAAGTATTCCGAGCGCGAGCGAAGATTTACCAATAATTTTAAAGGATATTTCGGTTTTTCATCAGAATAACACATTATAATTGGGAATCTGTGAGTTGAGATCAGATAGTTTTGCTGGCAGAGTTTGAGTGGCTATATTATGTTGGGCTGCTGGTGCTGGGCGATGTGCCCTTGGCCATTGTCATTGGCCCTCGGTGCTGGTAACTAGTACTTATCTGGTAAGTAACTGGTGTTCTTTATTCTTTGATTCTTACTGCAGTGTGCAGATCAGAACACAGAAAGCACAGAATTAATCTGAATTCTGAATTAACTGTCTATTGTTATAAGTATTTTTGGCAAATGTAAGGATTTGTGGATTTAGTCTGTGGCTTTGTCGCTGTCAACAAGAATATTGACAATGACAAGGTTAAGGTTTGATATTAGAAGGACTGAGAGGTGATATACTCTATGGAATAGGCGGATAAGCAGGAAATATGGCGGCAAAGTAGTGATAATGGAATATGGAGTGAATTATGAGAAAAATATAGTAAAAGGAGGTGTACGAGGCTTATTATAAGATTTAATAATTTCCATTCGTCACATTTCAGAAGTGGGATGTTGCCCACTAATTGGCCAAAACCAAAAAAATAGGTAATGTATGTACGAATCACGTCACTACCATTCTACCAAAAATTAGTTGCTGATAGAATAATGAACACAAACGGCTCTTGCATACACTGCTGATTGTCGTTATTAAATAGTAAATATAGGTAAATTGCCCCCACATATTATGAGCAAATATATTATTAGGTAGTTGGGTACAAGATCTAAGTCCATTATGTACCTAATTACTGAAAACTGCTGGTTTACAAAGCGTTCAGGATAAGGTCTGCCTATCTGTGTCTACACATAGTGAATAGTGAATAAGTGTAGTGATTACTTGCTCAGTGAATAAGTGCATGACGTCTCATTGTATGTCTAAATAATATTAGTCTCTCATGCACATGATCAATGAATAAGATGGTTACTTTTGGATATAATATCTTTGCAATTGGAATTGTTGTGTTAGTGTATAGGCCTATGGGTACTGTCAGGACACCGGCTTTGGTGGGTTGCCGGTGGTTGCCTGTGATGTGGGTGCTTGGTGTTTTTGTAGCTGGGCAACTATGATAATTTGTTTAGTAATATGATATTTGAGCATCATCAGGGCAATCTACTATAGGTATTTTTGGTAGGTACTTTAATTAAGTATTATTTATACTTCGCCAGACATTATGTTTCAGCTGCTATTGATATTCACTCGACTAAGCATTAAAATAGACCTGAAATCATTAATAATTATTATCACTACACAATAATGTCATGTTTCTAATTAATAGTATTACTCAGAACAGACACAGATTGTGTGCTTTGCAAAAGGTATCTTTGTATTAAGTAGATCTGGTATTGATCTCATGAGAAAGTTCTTGAATATTACTGCCTACCACCACTTTAAAATGATATAAATTCAGTCACCTTATTGTATTCATAATGTTTACTTAATTTTCAGATTATAAAGGAAAGTATAAAAGTACTAAGTGAGCAACTAACAATCAGATCTATTGGAACAGTCTTCGAGGACCTATTACTACTTATATCTAACTGATTGCTCCTGAAATATGCTTTCAATAACTTCATATTATTATATTTATTATAAAAAGTTAATTTTAATTTTCAGATTATATATAAAGTGTAGTACCTACTTATATTTAATGTACTTATATATGTGAAACAGATCTCCCAGGTGATCTTAAAATATTCGCAAGTTGCAGACTAATGAATAATGGTTGAACAGCCTTTTGGACCTATTATTTAACTTAATAAAGATGCTAACCTGTGTATATAATTTTCAGATATGACAAATAGCAAAATTTTGTAATTAAAGAAAGTTGGTATACATGAAAATAGGTACTTTTGTACCTACCTAAAATGGGTACGTATATATGTATATACACATGTGTTAAAAATAAAATTTGAATAATGTGTTAACTAAAAATACTTAGGTAACCTGAAATGAAAATAGAATTTTATATTAGTTGAGTTGAACAAATTACTGTGCTGTATTTCATTTCCAGGTCTTGCTTGCCAGACAATGTGACCTAAATGAAGCAAGGATTAGAATGGAGTCTTCAACATAATAATGGGAGTAATGCTTATAGAAGATGATGCTACAGACAGAGTGGTTGTCCGATGTAATACTGATGGAATCTCGGAATGATGATTGGTATTGAAAATATTTGAAGATACATTTGAAGAAACCTGAAAAATCATTATATCAGCTAAGAGTCATAACAGCATAAGACTTGACAACTAAAATTGAGAGTTCCAGAAAACAACTGTGTGGCCCTGTGCTGTGTGATCTCAGGGAGAAAAAAATAACTGTGTGGCCCTGTTGCTGTGTGATCTCAGGGAAATAACTGTGTGAGTTCCAGAATATAACTAAGTGACCCTGTTGCTATGTGATCTCAGGGAAATAACTATGTGAGTTCCAGAATATAACTTTGTGGCCCTGTTGCTATGTGATCTCAGGGAAATAACTATGTGAGTTCCAGAATATAACTTTGTGGCCCTGTTGCTATGTGATCTCAGGGAAATAACTATGTGAGTTCCAGAATATAACTTTGTGGCCCTGTTGCTATGTGATCTCAGGGAAATAACTATGTGAGTTCCAGAATATAACTTAGTGGCCCTGTTGCTATGTGATCTCAGGGAAATAACTATGTGAGTTCCAGAATATAACTTTGTGGCCCTGTTGCTATGTGATCTCAGGGAAATAACTGTGTGAGTTCCAGAATATAACTAAGTGACCCTGTTGCTATGTGATCTCAGGGAAATAACTATGTGAGTTCCAGAATATAACTTTGTGGCCCTGTTGCTATGTGATCTCAGGGAAATAACTATGTGAGTTCCAGAATATAACTTTGTGGCCCTGTTGCTATGTGATCTCAGGGAAATAACTATGTGAGTTCCAGAATATAACTTTGTGGCCCTGTGCTGTGTGAACGCAGGGAAACAACTGAATGACTAGAGGAATCACTTATTGAGACTTCAGAGGAATCACTGTGTGACCTTAGAGAAATCACTCTGAGACTTCAGAGGAATCACTGTGACTTTAGAGTAACCACTTTGAGACTTCAGAGGAATCGCTGTGTGATCTAGAGTATCGCTTTGAGAATTCAGATGAATCACTGTGTGGCTTTGGAGAAATCACTTTGAGACTTCAGAGGAATCATTGTGTGATTTTAGCATATTATCCACTTTGAGACTTCAGAAGAATCGCTGTGAGACCTAGAGTATCACTTTGAGAAGTCAGATGAATCACTGTGACTTTAGAGGAATCACTTTGAGACTTCAGAGGAATCTCTGTGTGGCTTTGGAGGAGTCGCTGTGGGACTTCAGAGGAGTCGATGTGGGACTTTAGAGCAATCACTGTGTGACCTAGAGTATCATTGAGTATTCAGATCAATCACTACAGTAAACTTAGACTTCGATGATAATTTTCATTTCAGGATACTTAATTTATATAAAACTGCCGGCCTCACTGGCCGGTTGGCTCGGCTGGTGGTGTCCCTGCCTTCTGAGCTGCGGGTCCCGGGTTCGATCCCTGGCCGGGTCGGGCATTTGTGCGCGTGAGCATGTCTGTTTGATCTGTGTCTGGGTGTTGTGGGAGTGTATAGGTGTGTATATCGGTCTTCTGGTTGCCATGGTACAGGTGTTGCCTGGTTTGGGACTGGCGGATGACCGTGTCGAGGTTGTGCGTGTTTGTTATTAAGTGCATACTTGTGTGAATATGTAATGGTTGGTAGAATAGAATAGAATAGAAATCGTTTATTGATAAACTGTGTACATTGTGGTGGTGTTACATAACATTATGTTTAGTGTGTTCCAACAGTTTGCCCTTTGCGAGCATACAATATTATTTTTAAAACTTATAAACTATAGTATAGTTAATATCTAATAAGTTTACAATGTTTTTATATAATAATATAGGTATATATACCTACATAATTATTGTTTTAAGAATGTTATAAAAATTTAGTTTTATGATTGTACATGAATAAAGAGACTAATAAGTAAAAGTAAAATTTAACTTAAATCTATTATTGCTAACATTTTTGGTTTAGTAGTATGTTATAATATTATTCTTATATAATATAATATAATAGTGCTCTTATTCGTAACTTTATATAACTTATATTTAAATGTCTATGCAAGGTATTTACTCGTTAAAATACTCCTTCATGGTGTAATAAGCTTTAGGGATCAGCCATAATTTTAATTGAGATCTGAATTTTTGATTATTTAACATTTTTAGTTCTAAAGGTAACTTATTATAAATTTTAAGCGCCATAACATAAGGACTATTTTGATACATACTATTGTGGATTTGTGGTATTAAAATATTATATTTATACTTATTTCGTAAGATTTCAATGCGACTTGACTGTGATTCAAAAAAGTAACTTTTATTGGATTTCACAAATAGACAGATTTCATATATATAAATACTAGTGAGAGTAAGGATTTTATAGTTTTTAAATATATTGCGAAGAGTGTCTGTATTTTTGAGTTTAAAGATTATCCTTAAACATCTCTTTTGTAAAATAAATGTTGATTGAATTTCGACTGAATTTCCCCAAAATATTATTCCATAACTTAACTGAGGGTAAACATAACCGTAATAGGCGTTTAATGCAATTTGTTTTGTTGATATATTTGTAAGTATTGATAGTACATAGCAGTATTGAGACAGTTTATTGTTGATTTTGTTAATGTGGGATTTCCAATTAAGATTTGAATCTATGGAAATGCCTAAAAAGTTAGCTTCTGTTACCGTTTTTACTGGATGGCCTCTATAGGTGATTTCAAGTAGTATTTGATGTTGTTTATAATTACGAAATTGAATGAGCTTAGTTTTATCTATGTTTAATTTTAAATTTATATTTTCTAGCCAATTACCTACTGTATTTAATGTACTGTTTATTTCTGACTGAAATTCTAGGTTAGTAAGATTTTGTTTAGGTATATATATAGTAGCATCATCTGCGAACATTATGCACAAGTGTTTTGTTATTTGTGGCAGTTGATTGATATATATTAAAAATAATATTGGACCTAATATACTCCCTTGAGGTACACCTATAGTTATGCTTTTAGGCTCTGAAAACACTTTTTCAATAGTTTTGGTTGATTTATTATAAACATCTAGTACGACTGATTGAGTTCTGTTTTCTAGATATGATTTCATGAGCTTTAATGCAGTTCCTCTTAGGCCGGCTGCTTCCAGTTTATTTAATAGTGTCATATGTATAACACAATCAAAAGCTTTTGATAAATCTAAGAATAGAGCAATACCTGGTTTTTTTGAATTGATATCCTCACTCAGTTCTCTTAACATCTTAAAGACTGCAGAAGAGGTATTCTTACCTTTAAGAAAACCATATTGATTACAATTGATTACGTTATTAATGTTAAAAAATGAAATTATCCTATCATAGATGACCTTTTCAAATATTTTTGAAAAACAGGGAAGAAGTGCTATAGGTCTGTAGTTATTTGGGTCGTGCTTAGGGCCTTTTTTATGGATAGGTTTGATAAGTGCAATCTTTAGCTTTTCTGGGAATATGCCTGTTTCTAGAGTTAGGTTTATAATAAATACAAGTGGTTCAAGGATGAATGATATACTATGTTTAATGACTTGCATGGAAATATTATCGAAGCCAGTCGTTTTTTTGTTTTTAAATCTATTTACAATGTTGACTACTTCTGAGTTATCTACTGGTGCTAAGAAAATTGATTTGCAATTAGTCTGATTAGGACTATTTATTACATGAGGTATTTTTATATTTCTACATGTATTTGAGAAGTGGTTTACCAATTCGTTAGCTATATTGGTGGGTTCAATAATTATTTTATTATTTATATTAAGATTGTCAATTGTAGTTTTGATAATATTTGATTGCGATGTATGTTGTTTAATGAGTCCCCAAGTAGCCTTTGTTTTATTTGTACTTCTGTTTATATATCTTATGTTTGCAACCTTTTTAGAATACTTAATTACCTTTTTTAGTTTATTAGTATATATTTTGTAGTTAGTTTTATTTAGTTCATCATTTGTTGATATAGTATTAAGATACATTTTTCTCTTTTTTTTACTGGATATCATTATACCTTTCGTTTTCCAGTTGGGTTTCTTTTTGTGAGTCACTTTGGATTTCTCAATTGGAATACATAAGTTATATATTAAAGAATATATGTCCATAAAAATATTAAAGGCAGTATTTGGATTGTTTTGGTCATATATTTCTGAAAAGTTAATTTGAGTTATATATTTTAGAAATATCTCTAAGTATGTATCGATGTTTCTACGTTCAGTAAACCAGTATTTTTCATCATAGCTTAAACTTGTCTTTATTTCTATTTTTAGTGCACTATGGTCAGATATGTCTAGGTCTCAATAGGGATGTTCTATTCTGCACTGTCTGAATGGGCATCGGTGGGAGAGGTGCTGGTGATCATCGCGCTCGGGCGTATCGTCGCGGGACGCGACGTATTTGCAGGATGGCCGAATGTTATAAGTATTTTTGGCAAATGTAAGGATTTGTGGATTTAGTCTGTGGCTTTGTCGCTGTCAACAAGAATATTGACAATGACAAGGTTAAGGTTTGATATTAGAAGGACTGAGAGGTGATATACTCTATGGAATAGGCGGATAAGCAGGAAATATGGCGGCAAAGTAGTGATAATGGAATATGGAGTGAATTATGAGAAAAATATAGTAAAAGGAGGTGTACGAGGCTTATTATAAGATTTAATAATTTCCATTCGTCACACTATGTACTAGTTACTAGTTCTGCAGACTGCAGGGAGGGTAATGTGTTCTGTGTGTTCTGTGGAGGGTATTGTGTTCTGTGGTCTGTGCTGCAGGGACTGCTGCACAGAACATATACAAGGACTGTTGACTGCAGGAGCATCACAGAACAGAACAAAACACAGATCACAGAACAAAACACAGATCACAGAATACAAACGAATACACAGATCACAGAACAAAATACAGATCACTATTTAAGGAACAGCAGGGCTATTGTGGAACTCGGTGACGATCACTTTAGTGACTAATAACTCGATTTGACAGTTCTAGTTACTAACTACAAATGTCAAACGGCTGGTTTCGTATTGGCGTTCTCCAGTTAGCAACTGAGATGACGTCAAAATCACTAGGCGTGTATAATAGTCACTTAAACTTATTTTCCAGCTGTTTTCGTATCGATACTTTTAATTTAATAGATAGATAACACTTTTATTGATACTAAAATATGAGTTACAATAATAACAATAACATGTTAACATGCATCGATAACATGTTTGTAAAAAATACTGACTAATTCTTATGCCTACTAATATAATAACATAAAATTCTTGTTTCAGATTTTTTATGACAAATAAAATATCTTATTTGTCAATGCATCCTCTGGCAGCCTCCCCGGGGAGCATCTTACAATTTCTTTGTATGGAACTAATATCTCTTTCGATAATACAAACAAGAGAGAGAGATAAATGACTCCATTTTAATAGAGCTTAATATCCAAAAGACTTTATTAAGAATTTATGATATAAATTTAAAGGAATTGAGTCCCGCGGGAACAAGTAAAGGGAATTACACTAGTCTACTTTATTACTTTACTTAAATTTAGTATATACTATTAAAATAAAATAAAAAGCTTTTTAATAATCATATTATTTTATTTATCAGGCCTTCAGTTGCATTTCTTAGATATAGCATCATGGGCTATTATATAACTATGTACCTAAATCATCTCTAGTTTGCTCTATTATTGCAATGATGGCCTCCATTGCAGTGGCTTGTCACTCTTATACAGAAATGCTCTTCATCCCCTTATTATCCATGTACAAGCATGTCTGCTTACTGAAATAATATTATAATAACTTTATTAGCATAACTGATGGAATAGTAGGCATCTAATGTGTATATAAATAACCTAATTAATTTGTAAACATCACTAGATAATAAAATTATAGACTGTTAGTTTATAATCTCCCTTCATGCAGATTATAAACTAACATAATCTCAATCAGTTATAGAATTTTATCACAAAATGTACTATTCTTACTAAATTTAAATACAAATCCTTCAAACAAGGCATAATAAGAACTGTCTAACAGTACTTCTTAGATTTGATCGGCTATAATCCCCATTCAAATAATCTCTATGATAAACTAATGGTTCTTAAAACAAACTTGTAAAATCGTACATTCTACTGATATTATATAAATGCTAAGGTTTGTAAAGATGGATGTATGAATACCAAAACTACTGACCCGCTTGGGCTGAAATTCGGTATGTAGATAGTTTATTTTTATCCTAGAATAACACTAGGGGTTAGCGTACTTTTCATCCCGATATTCCTACGGGAACGATGACTACGCGGGTGAAACCGCGGGGCACAGCTAGTACCTACTTTCATAAATGTAGCATCCATGGTCCAGCAAAAATATGCCCAGCATCAAATCAGCAGTTTTTTTGGTTGGATTTCATAGGTAGGCTTTTCACCCGAGGAGCTAATGGTTTCGGATAGCACACTAAACTGTAGGTTTTGGCTGTTTCCATAAAATATGTAGGGGGCAGTCGTTTACTCATGTCGGAGGCCTTGGTGACCCGAAACTATGACAATATGGCTTGTTCACATAACCCATATGAGTTAAGGTTGCCTCTTTCTCATCGTCTTCTGCCAAGGAAGCCACCGACCCTATCGTTGAAGGCATTCATAACACACTGTCTTTCAACTATTCCACAGCCATTTTGGGTGGTGATAAGGCAAGAATATGATCTGGCACTGCAGGGCTATTGGCGTTCTTCAAAATCACCAGTCGCTATCAGGCTTAAGTTAGTAACCGAGCTTCGGTTACTAACCGAATTTTGAAAGATTTGGTATTGTGGATCTCATTCGGTGTCCAATAATTTAAAGTTATTATCTGCGCTGCTAAGTGCTTATCGTAGCGCCTTTTCACATCACTAATTTGCACGGAATATTATACGTCCATGTTTAGGTACACTTTTTTCGTTGCAATATAGTGAAATCAAGTGACCGATTTTTTTGTCGGGTTATTTTATATATTTGACATTTGTATGTTTACATCAACAATGTTAAATCAATTAATTTTAAATATTCTTCTAAATTAGAGTATTTAGTGAATAAAAAAGTAGTAGAAGTACTTAGTGTCCAGTGCCAGATCCTATTCTTGCTTTATCGCCACCTAAAATGGCTGTGGAATAGTTGGAAGACAGTGTGTTATGAATGTCTTCAACGATAGGGTCGGTGGCCTCCATGGCAGAAGACGATGAGAAAGAGGCAACCTTAACTCATATGGGTTATGTGAACAAGCCATATTGTCATAGTGCATTTGTGCAGCATTATGTGCAAATTGTTTTCGTTTTTGCATTATATAAATCTACAGCTAAACAAATAATTTTATTATGAAATAAACACAAGTAAGCATAGATAATACATAATATAAACTGCAAGTAAGACAAAACGAAAATCCTTCCACAGAACACAAAGAATCCACAGAGTACTTTATATATAAAATAATCTTGCTTTATTTTTTATTCACGAAGGAGAAATATGGACCATACTTTAAAGTGTATTTGCCAGCGTCAATTTTGTTTTAATATTTTGTATAGGTATAATATGGTAGGTTTATATTTATCCATAATAATAAATAATATTCAGAAATGCGCACTGAGTTTGAATATATATGACCACAAGTAAGTATAACATCTTCATTATCATCTTAGCCATAGGACGTCCACTGCTGAACATAGGCATCCCCTTGGATTTCCATCCAGTCTGGTTGTAAGTGGCCTGCATCCAGCGTGCTCCTGCCATATTTATCAGATCGTTCGCCCACCTTGTCTTGACGTCCTACGCTGCGCTTACCAGTCCGTGGTCTCCTTTCGAGAACCTTACGGCCCCATCGGCCATCAGTTCGACGTGCTATGTGTCCTGCCCATTGCTACTTCAACTTGCAAGTATTACATACACCTTCATCATCATCATCATCATCACAGCCATAGGACGTCCACTGCTGAACATAAGCCTCTCCAATAGATTTCCATCTAGTCCGGTTGTAAGCGGCCATTATTATCATAATAATGATAATAAGTTCATGTACTTAGCTCTTTACTATCTACTACCTATTCGTGAATAAATACTTAATAAGTACTTACCTAAATATTTTCTACTTCTACTAACGTAAGTCATGTCTTCCAAATAAAACAATAAATAAGTTATCAAGCGGTCAACATATTCAAAAATCCTCTCCTTTAACATAGCACACCAAAATTGGCGACTTTAACAATTTCATTCGCTAGTGACTTTTATTACCCCATAATAAACACTGGTCTCGAGCAGTGTCTATCCTAAACCTTCAGTGATAATCACAAGTGACGTCACGGTGAACAATTAAGACTTCCCCAATGCCAGTTTTAAAAGTATCGATACGAAAACAGCTGGAAAATTATGTTTAAGTGACTATTATACACGCCTAGTGATTTTGACGTCATCTCAGTTGCTAACTGGAGAGCGCCAATACGAAAACAGCTGTTTGACCTTTGTAGTTAGTAACTAGAACTGTCAAATCGAGCTAATAGTCACTAAAGTGATCGTCACGGAGTTCCACAATAGCTCCGCAGGACACAGTAGGTACTTCTACTACTTTTTTATTCACTAAATACTCTAATTTTGTAGAATATTTAAAATTAATTGAAAAAATGTTAAGCTGATGTAAACAAACAAATGTCAAATGAGTAAAGTAACCCGACAAAATAATCGGTAACTTGATTTCACTATATTGCAACGAAAAAAGTGTACCTAAACATGGACGTATAATATTCCGTGCAAATTAGTGAAGTGAAAAGGCGCTACGATACGCACTTAGCAGGGCACAAAATAACTTTAAATTATTGGACACCGTATGAGATCCACAATACCAAATCTTTCAAAATTCGGATAGTAACCGAAGCTCGGTTACTAACTCAAGCCTGATAGCGACTGGTGACTATTAAGAACGCCAATAGCCCTGCAGCAGGGCTATTGTGGAACTCGGTGACGATCACTTTAGTGACTAATAACTCGATTTGACAGTTCTAGTTACTAACTACAAATGTCAAACGGCTGGTTTCGTATTGGCGTTCTCCAGTTAGCAACTGAGATGACGTCAAAATCACTAGGCGTGTATAATAGTCACTTAAACTTATTTTCCAGCTGTTTTCGTATCGATACTTTTAATTTAATAGATAGATAACACTTTTATTGATACTAAAATATGAGTTACAATAATAACAATAACATGTTAACATGCATCGATAACATGTTTGTAAAAAATACTGACTAATTCTTATGCCTACTAATATAATAACATAAAATTCTTGTTTCAGATTTTTTATGACAAATAAAATATCTTATTTGTCAATGCATCCTCTGGCAGCCTCCCCGGGGAGCATCTTACAATTTCTTTGTATGGAACTAATATCTCTTTCGATAATACAAACAAGAGAGAGAGATAAATGACTCCATTTTAATAGAGCTTAATATCCAAAAGACTTTATTAAGAATTTATGATATAAATTTAAAGGAATTGAGTCCCGCGGGAACAAGTAAAGGGAATTACACTAGTCTACTTTATTACTTTACTTAAATTTAGTATATACTATTAAAATAAAATAAAAAGCTTTTTAATAATCATATTATTTTATTTATCAGGCCTTCAGTTGCATTTCTTAGATATAGCATCATGGGCTATTATATAACTATGTACCTAAATCATCTCTAGTTTGCTCTATTATTGCAATGATGGCCTCCATTGCAGTGGCTTGTCACTCTTATACAGAAATGCTCTTCATCCCCTTATTATCCATGTACAAGCATGTCTGCTTACTGAAATAATATTATAATAACTTTATTAGCATAACTGATGGAATAGTAGGCATCTAATGTGTATATAAATAACCTAATTAATTTGTAAACATCACTAGATAATAAAATTATAGACTGTTAGTTTATAATCTCCCTTCATGCAGATTATAAACTAACATAATCTCAATCAGTTATAGAATTTTATCACAAAATGTACTATTCTTACTAAATTTAAATACAAATCCTTCAAACAAGGCATAATAAGAACTGTCTAACAGTACTTCTTAGATTTGATCGGCTATAATCCCCATTCAAATAATCTCTATGATAAACTAATGGTTCTTAAAACAAACTTGTAAAATCGTACATTCTACTGATATTATATAAATGCTAAGGTTTGTAAAGATGGATGTATGAATACCAAAACTACTGACCCGCTTGGGCTGAAATTCGGTATGTAGATAGTTTATTTTTATCCTAGAATAACACTAGGGGTTAGCGTACTTTTCATCCCGATATTCCTACGGGAACGATGACTACGCGGGTGAAACCGCGGGGCACAGCTAGTACCTACTTTCATAAATGTAGCATCCATGGTCCAGCAAAAATATGCCCAGCATCAAATCAGCAGTTTTTTTGGTTGGATTTCATAGGTAGGCTTTTCACCCGAGGAGCTAATGGTTTCGGATAGCACACTAAACTGTAGGTTTTGGCTGTTTCCATAAAATATGTAGGGGGCAGTCGTTTACTCATGTCGGAGGCCTTGGTGACCCGAAACTATGACAATATGGCTTGTTCACATAACCCATATGAGTTAAGGTTGCCTCTTTCTCATCGTCTTCTGCCAAGGAAGCCACCGACCCTATCGTTGAAGGCATTCATAACACACTGTCTTTCAACTATTCCACAGCCATTTTGGGTGGTGATAAGGCAAGAATATGATCTGGCACTGCAGGGCTATTGGCGTTCTTCAAAATCACCAGTCGCTATCAGGCTTAAGTTAGTAACCGAGCTTCGGTTACTAACCGAATTTTGAAAGATTTGGTATTGTGGATCTCATTCGGTGTCCAATAATTTAAAGTTATTATCTGCGCTGCTAAGTGCTTATCGTAGCGCCTTTTCACATCACTAATTTGCACGGAATATTATACGTCCATGTTTAGGTACACTTTTTTCGTTGCAATATAGTGAAATCAAGTGACCGATTTTTTTGTCGGGTTATTTTATATATTTGACATTTGTATGTTTACATCAACAATGTTAAATCAATTAATTTTAAATATTCTTCTAAATTAGAGTATTTAGTGAATAAAAAAGTAGTAGAAGTACTTAGTGTCCAGTGCCAGATCCTATTCTTGCTTTATCGCCACCTAAAATGGCTGTGGAATAGTTGGAAGACAGTGTGTTATGAATGTCTTCAACGATAGGGTCGGTGGCCTCCATGGCAGAAGACGATGAGAAAGAGGCAACCTTAACTCATATGGGTTATGTGAACAAGCCATATTGTCATAGTGCATTTGTGCAGCATTATGTGCAAATTGTTTTCGTTTTTGCATTATATAAATCTACAGCTAAACAAATAATTTTATTATGAAATAAACACAAGTAAGCATAGATAATACATAATATAAACTGCAAGTAAGACAAAACGAAAATCCTTCCACAGAACACAAAGAATCCACAGAGTACTTTATATATAAAATAATCTTGCTTTATTTTTTATTCACGAAGGAGAAATATGGACCATACTTTAAAGTGTATTTGCCAGCGTCAATTTTGTTTTAATATTTTGTATAGGTATAATATGGTAGGTTTATATTTATCCATAATAATAAATAATATTCAGAAATGCGCACTGAGTTTGAATATATATGACCACAAGTAAGTATAACATCTTCATTATCATCTTAGCCATAGGACGTCCACTGCTGAACATAGGCATCCCCTTGGATTTCCATCCAGTCTGGTTGTAAGTGGCCTGCATCCAGCGTGCTCCTGCCATATTTATCAGATCGTTCGCCCACCTTGTCTTGACGTCCTACGCTGCGCTTACCAGTCCGTGGTCTCCTTTCGAGAACCTTACGGCCCCATCGGCCATCAGTTCGACGTGCTATGTGTCCTGCCCATTGCTACTTCAACTTGCAAGTATTACATACACCTTCATCATCATCATCATCATCACAGCCATAGGACGTCCACTGCTGAACATAAGCCTCTCCAATAGATTTCCATCTAGTCCGGTTGTAAGCGGCCATTATTATCATAATAATGATAATAAGTTCATGTACTTAGCTCTTTACTATCTACTACCTATTCGTGAATAAATACTTAATAAGTACTTACCTAAATATTTTCTACTTCTACTAACGTAAGTCATGTCTTCCAAATAAAACAATAAATAAGTTATCAAGCGGTCAACATATTCAAAAATCCTCTCCTTTAACATAGCACACCAAAATTGGCGACTTTAACAATTTCATTCGCTAGTGACTTTTATTACCCCATAATAAACACTGGTCTCGAGCAGTGTCTATCCTAAACCTTCAGTGATAATCACAAGTGACGTCACGGTGAACAATTAAGACTTCCCCAATGCCAGTTTTAAAAGTATCGATACGAAAACAGCTGGAAAATTATGTTTAAGTGACTATTATACACGCCTAGTGATTTTGACGTCATCTCAGTTGCTAACTGGAGAGCGCCAATACGAAAACAGCTGTTTGACCTTTGTAGTTAGTAACTAGAACTGTCAAATCGAGCTAATAGTCACTAAAGTGATCGTCACGGAGTTCCACAATAGCTCCGCAGGACACAGTAGGTACTTCTACTACTTTTTTATTCACTAAATACTCTAATTTTGTAGAATATTTAAAATTAATTGAAAAAATGTTAAGCTGATGTAAACAAACAAATGTCAAATGAGTAAAGTAACCCGACAAAATAATCGGTAACTTGATTTCACTATATTGCAACGAAAAAAGTGTACCTAAACATGGACGTATAATATTCCGTGCAAATTAGTGAAGTGAAAAGGCGCTACGATACGCACTTAGCAGGGCACAAAATAACTTTAAATTATTGGACACCGTATGAGATCCACAATACCAAATCTTTCAAAATTCGGATAGTAACCGAAGCTCGGTTACTAACTCAAGCCTGATAGCGACTGGTGACTATTAAGAACGCCAATAGCCCTGCAGGTAACAGGAGCATAGTGGTGGACGGTGGACGTTAAACATCGATGTCCGATGACCGATATAATTTTATTATAAGCACTCGATGTATTGGAACGTTGCATCGAATCAAACCGATTTATTGTTAATTCTTCAACATCGAGTATACATCGATGTTTTTATTTGTGATGTATCGCCGAGGAAAACGGCAAACCTACTAAATATATTGCTTAATGAATGGATTCTCTTTCTTCGGTCAATAACTATTATTTTCTCTAAGCTTATTTCATCAGTTTCATCAGTCTTTCGTTTATCATGCTGAGTTCACCACACGGATTACTTTATTATTATGGTTCACCACTGTGAACTGTCATATAAATAAAGTACTCTGTGACTGTCAACTGTCAAAATTATCCTAAATTTGACAGAATGACAGAACCTATTAACCTTTATTACCAGTACTTAGATTTCAGTTTAGCTTTACGTAACCACTGAACATATAATACGTAACTCTTTGTTCTGTGCGTAACGTGCTCGTAACACTACTGTTACTGACTTCTATAAATTCAGTGGATTGTGGAGCAGAAAAACAATAAAATAAGAGCAAAATGTTGGGTCGGTTAGGCAAGAAGCATATCGATATCGCCGCATCATTCGCCAACTCTGCGATAGGGTTCGGCGGTGCTGGGTTCCTCACCCTGCTCTACTTTACAGACTGGAAGGTGTTCGTCGCCAATATTCCATATTACAATGGCAAATTCCCCAAGGAAGACGTAAAACAAGAAGAATGAACTGTGAATACCTACTTCGCGCTCGTCAACTGCGTTTTTAATTTATTGTTCCCTACTAGCATAATATTATTGTTCTAACTGTTCTGTGCTATTATTGAAGCTACAATTGTTCAGTAGTCTGTAAGTACCTACCTAATTACAAATGATTAATCTGTATTTGTTGTTTTATTTTCTTAGGTCAGCAGATTTTTCCTAGTAAAGTATTTTAAATGTTATAAATAATGTGTGAGTTCCAAGTCTGCCTGTACAAACATACATCAGATGTGTCTGGGTGTACCTTCTATGGAATAAGTCTAGGGTACACCTCTGCTTAGATGGTTTGTAACACTAAGTACAAAATGGCCAGTGTAACATGCCTGAACATAGTCTCTGCAAACCTTAGCGCATGAAAACTGTTGTTGCCTGATTAACACATAATATATTTATGAACATGATTATATTGTACATGTGACGCTCAGTTAATTCATAATAACAGTTTTTAGATCAAATTATAAATACAGTGATAATAAGATGGATAAATTTGTTTGGGAATATTATTGCAAATAACTTTCTCTTCCCGGCATAATAGGATATAGCTTCCTTGAATTATGAGTCCGTTTCCTTTCTTGGAGCAATTTCCTTTAGAATAGTTAAGGCACTAAGTTCTTAACTATAAAATGCGTAATTATTATAAGATTTAAAAGTACCTACTTTTAATTGAATACTTTATTTAATTGTTAGTTATTTAGTACTCTTAGTTTTCTAGGTTTTATTTACAGTTAGGCAGTACTTTGAATCACGTTCGTGTTTATAAGTAAGTATACCTACCTACTTTTCTAGTATTCTAGGTTTAGTTTATTTAGGTAGATATTACTTCGTTTCGTTTAAAAATATCATTAATTTAGCTGTATATAAGTACTAGTTAGGTAAAACCTTTGGTACAAGGTTCATTGATAGTTAAAATTATATTGACACTTGTCTAATAATTAAGAGTTAAAGTTTTGTTTATAGTTTGTATAGATTGAGTAGGCTGAGTATAATATTTTCTTTGAGTTTCTTTTTTTATTAAGACAAAAGAAGTCTTAAACATATAGGTTATATTATTGTTTTAGTCTAAATATTATCGGTATTTCTGGTTTGTTGTCCATATACTAAAGGTAGTTGAGTTTATTTGTGTTTGATTTCGCAAGATAATATCGTAAAAAATGTCGATTAATAAAATAAGTCAATATGCCCACGTTTCTACAAAAAGAAGTGAAATCCCACCAAAAACATTCTGTAAAAAACTAGCCAAGTCTCGATGGAGCTGCTTGTTTATCTAAAAAGTAATGAAATCTAGACAAAGTCGTGCCAAGTCTAAAGTTCCTTACTGCGATTTCTTTAATAATATAGTTAATGTTATGTGACTTGGCCGTTGAAGGGATACTTCTAGTCAAGTCCGTCTGTACGTCTATTTTACGTTAGATCGGTGGTCGATTTGACACTCCAAAAAGAAGAGAGCAGAAGTCAGCATTGTCAATCAATGCTGAATGCATGTGTTGCACAATTAACAACAGCCTAAAATGAGACACTAGCGTCCAATTACCAATACCAGTATGGGCTATTATCTCGCTTAACAAACATAGGTAGTAACAACAGATATAACATTACGTGTAAACAAAATTGACTTGTACCCAATAACGTATAAAGAATGTTCAACGGCCAAGTCACACAACATTAACTATAATAATAAAGAAATCGCAGTAAGGAACCTTAGACTTGGCACGACTTTGTCTAGATTTCATTACTTTTTAGAGATAAACAAGCAGCTCCATCGAGACTTGGCTAGTTTATTACAGAATGTTTTTGGTGGGATTCATTTTATAATAAAAACTGTGTACTTTCACAATAACTTGTAACTAAACTCTAGAAACCTTACTTATTATATTGCCTTTATCCTACATACCTACTTATTTATTCACATGTGTATGAAACTTATAACATAGATGAAAAACGCATAGATAGAATGAACAGAACAAATTTTCGTTCAATGTTGAAGCAACTTTCAAATTGACGTGTCAGTAAATGTCATGTTTTTACTGCCCCAGGCACACACATGCGCGCGAATGATGTGCCAAGTGAATAGACATTTCCGCGCGAATGATGTGCCAAGTGAATAGACATTTTCGCGCGAATGATGTGCCAAGTGAATAGACATTTCCGCGCGAATGATGTGCCAAGTGAATAGACATTTCCGCGCGAATGATGTGCCAAGTGAATAGACATTTCCCCGAAAAGCGAGGAAATATTATTAATCCTAATAATATTATAAATCATGTTAAGCAATATCATGCTCATGAACTTATATTATTACCTTGTATAATTTAGCTTGATCAATGACAGCTGAACAAAAATCAATTTTATGGTCAAATTTTCTAAAATAAGATACATAAATGGTATCTTATCGGGTAATTTAATATTCAATTTATCAATTAGGTATGTATCCTCTAAAAACAAAAATTTACGAAAATATAGCCAAAACCAATTATTTTAAAATTTGCATGTGTATGTCTACCGGCGAAACTTACACCAATATGTAACAACTCAACTAACTACCATACTTCATACAAATAATATATACCTATTTCATTTCAAAAAATAATACACCTATTTCATTTCATTTCTATGAACTTTTTCTGTATTTTCTAATTTGAAACTTACCTAAAAAGTTAACAATAAAATATAAGGGTTCCGTATAAAAATGTAAACTTCAATTCCACTCGAAGTCGCGGGTAAGTAGCTTTCTCCTACCCGTGCGAAGCCGGGGCGGGCCACTAGTATTTTATATTCCTAAGGACAGAAAACAGCGTGTCGAGAGTGTCACGGCTTGTTTCCTGAACCCCTCTACTCGCTACTCGCTTCAGATGTAGGTGTAGCTGTGTAGTGTGTAGGTAGGAGGTAGGTACATGTAGAGAGCCGCGTCCGGTATCGACCCGCGGCCCGCGACGGCTGCACGTAGGTGTATCGCTTCCTCGCGCCGCGCCGCCTGTGGCCGCCCGCCTGCACTCGTCGACAGCCGACACCGCACCGTGAGGGACATCCGCGGCGTCCACCATCATAATATTATCATCGTCATCATCACTGTACCGATAGAGGCGCCGGCCTCAATAGTGCAGTGTAGCCGGAGGGTCGGGCGCAGGCGCGGGCGGAGGGCGCAGGCTCGCAGAGACAGTGCTCGCGGCAGTCGGCGGCGACCAGTGTGCAGTGTAGTGCGGAGCATGCGGGCCGGCGTGTGGGCCGCGGCGGCGGCGCTGCTGGCGCTGCAGGCGTGCGCCGCGCGCCGCCTCGACCAGGACTTCGAGTTCCTAGACGACGCGGTGAGCGCGCCCCCGGGCTCCGGGGCGTGTGGCACCCGAGCGGGGAAACAGTCGGACAGACAGACATTACATTACTCTTACCCACACCACAGAATAAACTAGTCGACCGATCGAAGCGAGGTCGACAAGCTTACGTACCAGAGGAACACCCTTTTAAACTGGCACAACCGCATATTTTTCCCACTTGTCGACTCTAAGGCCTCGCTTCGCTTGGTCGATAATAGTACTAACGTGCCTACACCTAAACCTTCCTCTTGAATCACTATCCATTGGTGAAAACTTAGGTACCTACCATACCATAAAATATACTACTTACCTAGCAGGTAGGTACCTATTTGAAAATTCGTTGGTAGGTATAGGTGTGACCAGCGCGGCGTGGCGGGGGCCGGGGGCCGGGGGCTTCACATTTACCTACCAACTAGTAGGTGACTGCTAGTGAAACAAACATTCACGGCTCCTAGTTATATAAAGTAGGTTAAGGTATATAGCGAGCATAACTGCACGTATAAGGTGTACGAGATGATCCGTTGAGGTGAGATGCAAAACTGTTACCGCCATCGAGATATTCATTGGTATATTGGTAAACGTAGTTCCCGGTATCCTCGCCTCCGTTAATCGTAATTGCTTCGTGAGTAACAACCAAACATTTTGTGGATAAAAAACAAATATTCCGTGACTTTGATCAAATCTTGTTCTTGTTTGTTGTTGATCTTTTTGTTAAAAAATGTGTTCTTTTAAGTCTATAAAAAAGACTGTTGTATAAAAACCTTTGTTTATTGCTCTATTCTCATTTATTATGGGTATGGTAACAGTAGGAAACATTAGAGGCTATGGTACCTATCGAATATGAAATAAAAGAGATGTTGGGACAAGACAAGATGATCATGAATGAATAATATTATGGTGTTCAAGATGATCCGTGCGGATCTTTAACTATAATATTATTTTATAGTTAAAGTAATATTGGACAAATTCCACACACGGTCATCTGGTTTCAAACTGGGCTAGAAGCCTGTACTAATGGTAACCAGCGGGGCTATTGTTGATTGTTGAACTCAGTGAATCAAACTCTAACAGATTTATTCAAATAGGTCATAATCTGACACTTTTGCACGTCAATGAAGATAAACAGTACTGAGTCTACCGTGCGTTCGGAAAGATACCTCTACAAGAAGAACGCACAAGAAACTTGTAGGGCTTAATTTTTTCAACAGTAGTTTTACAATATTTGGTTTGGTTACATTCGTTTTCTTTGAAGGTGGCGCGAGGCGGCTATGCAGAAGTTTCCAGGCATCTTTGTCCTCTTTGTACTGGTTGACTTAATAATAAGCCTTCTTTAGTAAAGTAGATTTTATATAGGTTTTGAATTTACCCTCTGAGAGCCCAGTTATCTCTTTTGGGATTTTATTATAGAAACGTACACTATTTCCTAAGAATGTCTTTTTATTTGATGAATATCACTTTATTGACCATATCTTGATATAACATTATTTCATGTCAAAACAAATGTCAAAAGTCCGGTTACAAACTACTCGTAATTGAAATCAAAGATGTTATACCTAGTACCTAACTAGACCGTGCACTGTCTCGAAAAAACGGGCCCTAGTGAATAAAAAAATAATTTAATGCACATTAAAATTTGATAAGACCTTCAATTTGATTTGTAATGAAAGGTCAATGTGGCCCTTAAAACCCACAACTCCTTTAATTTGGCAAATTTTGACAATGCACGGTCTTATTAGAAGTTATAAAATGTCTTTGTTAGTACCTCAAGCCTGATAGCGACTGGTGATTATGAAGAACGACAATAGCCCCTCCGCCTCCGATGACTGATATACATAAGCATAATAACACACAGACACAGATCAAACAGACATTCATGTTCATGCACACAAATGTTTGACCTGGCCGGGGATCGAACCCGGAGCCTACGGCACAGAAAGCAAAGTTACTACTTGTTTGTATGATCTGAGGTTACTACCGTCTGTGCCAACCGGGCTGTCAACTTTAGTAGAAAATTAACATTTTAATATGATGATAGGTAGATAGATTACTATAGGTAGGTACTTACTAATAAATAATCCTTAATGAATCATCTCGTATACACCTTTCCACGGTGAGATATCATTAATATGATGATAGGTAGATAGATTACTATAGGTAGGTACTTACTAATAAATAATCCTTAATGAATCATCTCGTATACACCTTTCCACGGTGAGATATCATTAATATGATGATAGGTAGATAGATTACTATAGGTAGGTACTTACTAATAAATAATCCTTAATGAATCATCTCGTATACACCTTTCCACGGTGAGATATCATTAATATGATGATAGGTAGATAGATTACTACAGGTAGGTACTTACTAATAAATAATCCTTAATGAATCATCTCGTATACACCTTTCCACGGTGAGATATCATTAATATGATGATAGGTAGATAGATTACTATAGGTAGGTACTTACTAATAAATAATCCTTAATGAATCATCTCGTATACACCTTTCCACGGTGAGATATCATTAATATGATGATAGGTAGATAGATTACTATAGGTAGGTACTTACTAATAAATAATCCTTAATGAATCATCTCGTATACACCTTTCCACGGTGAGATATCATTAATATGATGATAGGTAGATAGATTACTATAGGTAGGTACTTACTAATAAATAATCCTTAATGAATCATCTCGTATACACCTTTCCACGGTGAGATATCATTAATATGATGATAGGTAGATAGATTACTATAGGTAGGTACTTACTAATAAATAATCCTTAATGAATCATCTCGTATACACCTTTCCACGGTGAGATATCATTACCGTGACCTTTCCCTATAATAGGTAATATTATAATCTTTAGGTATATATAGGTAACTTAGATTATATAATGTTCCAGGAGACGGGAGCCGAGCGCCGCCCGAGGAAATATGTCTACGATCCGCATAGTGAGTAAAAATTATTACCTATACTTAATACCTACCTACTTAGTAGTTATTTAATTAAGTAGGTAGGTACCTACTTACTATAGTGACAGCCTCGATGGCTCACATGGTTTTAATTCTGCTTTCTGTGCCGCAGGCCTCGGGTTCGATCCCCGGCCAGGTTAAATTGTGTGCATGAACATGTCTGTTTGATCTGTGTCTGGGTGTTACAAGCTTACGTATGTATATCAGTCATCTGGTTACCTTAGCTTTTATCCTAGTTTGGCACCAGATGACCGTGTCCCATTTTTTTTTAAGTTGTCCCATTTCATTATTATTATAGTAAGTAGGCTTAACCTAGGTACCTACTTAAATAGCTTCTGTCCTCATTCTACGAGACTAGCGAAAAAAGCTTAAAATTAAATGTAAAACAACGTTATTAAAATTACTATTCCAAAATGTTGCGCCATCTCATATCATCATACTTCACTTCAACCAGTTTTTTTTTATATGGGACAACTTCCACACACGGTCATCTGGTGGTGGTCATCTCGTGTTTATTATTAATTTAGTACTATTATGACCAACCTTTTTTTATCAAACTCCATCGGTCTATTGATTAATATTGAAAAGGCGGGTGCCTAATCAGTTAATTAAGAACCTACTCTGTAAAGTTCCTAACACCTACCTAACTTCCCTATCGCCCTAGTCCTAACCATACAATAACATAATATAATATACTTACCTAGTCTCGCCATAAATTCTGTTACAAACTTTAAAGTAATTTCGAATTTAGAACAATGATAATATGTAATTATAAAAGTTACTCTTTGTAAAATAACAACATTTCAGTGCACAATTTATATTTTTGAAATGGATCGGGGTGTTCAAGAAAATAGAATTGCTGTGATTGCATTGCATAAGGTGGGAATTGGGAATATGACCTTCCGTGATTTACAAGACCCTTCAGAAGCTGAGTATCAGTGGGATGTTCGTATACCTACCGTACTGTCGATAGGTTCGTCCGCGAACAGCTCGAACCGCACACCACAGTTACAATCGAGTCACACTGACACGTTAGGAAAAAAAAATCCCCTCGAGTAACACTTGCGTTACAGTGTGACTGGATGAGACGGTTTTAAAAATTAAAATCTGCCAACGGGTAACAGTGTGACCCGTTGGGAAAAAAAAGGTTGCAACGGGTAACAGTGAGACACGATGGGTAAAAATATCCCAACGACTCAGTGTGACCCGATTCCAAACACAAAAATAATGGCGGCGAAGTTAGATCTTTTTTCGAGACTTCATCAGTCATGGCTTTTTTATTAAATAGGGATGAGGTGTCGAGGGCTGTATTTTAATATATATTAGGAACTCTGTGCATTCAAACTTAAGTGGATAACATACCTTTTTATGTATTATTATACATAATATTATAAAATATAAATTAATATTCTAATTTTACTATAATAAATTAATTATATACTTACAATATTATAATACTAGCTTTGCCCCGCGGTTTCACCCGCGTAGTGAAGGTAAATGTTGCAACGAGTAACACTGTTACACGATGGGAACTTATTTTTAAAAAAGGTTGTAACGGGTAAGTGATACTCGATGGGAAAAAATGTCCCAACGTGTCACAGTGTGACTCGTTTAGTGTGACTCGATGGGAACAATCCAATTTTTTCACCAGATAGTTTTACAATATTTTGTTTTGGTTACATTAGTTTTCTTTGAAGGTGCGGCTAGGAGGCTATGCAGAAGTTTCTAGGCATCTTTAATAGGCTCACCAACTGGACATTACAACATTTGCTTACACTAAACTTAAAATTAGGATATAGGTACACTTCGCCTTGTTGAATGACCTTCTAGAGGTGGGCACAGCATGCCCAGGATATTACTCTCAGTATGAATCTTATTTTAATATTATTTATATAAAAGAAATGGTTTATTCCCGCTTATTCACCTTATTCACCAAGAAAATAGAAGTTAAAGAAGAAAAAAATATGATATTTAGCTTTTTCTTTTAAATTTCTGATTAGGGGACGACTAAACCAACATGGAAATATATTGTTACTTCTTAATGTATAAGGAGTATGTTTGGATATTATAGAGTTTATCTGTTCATAGAATATGTCTATTACTGTAACGTTTACATCATCAGCCCCTGCGAAATGGTTCTTCCAATTAATATTTTCCAATTCTTCTTTCAACTCTGCATAGTTAGCTTTAGAATAATTTAAGTAAGGTAATCTCTTATGTTTAACCCGTATTTGCGGTTGAATTTTGCTTATAATGTTAAGTGGAGGATGATGGTTATCAATATTAACAAGAGGATTGTTGCAGTGACTAACTTTGAATACGTTGGCGCTATTAGTTAATATTAAATCAAGAGTGCGCCCATTTTCGTTTTTGATTGGATTAATTTGATATAGGTTGTTAAAAGATAGGGCATCAATGAAAACATCATTTGTGGATGTGACACCACAGGATGGGAGAAAGCTACCGCTATTTGAGTCGGGGTTCCATGTCAAATTTGGTAAATTAAAATCGCCCGCCAAGAGCAGCAGTGAGTTTTGAGGCAGTCTATGTTGGACTATTTTTGTTAGGTTGGTGGAGATACGTTCAAGTCGTTCGTAGGTGGCGGGTGGAGGATTATACATTGCACTTATACAAAGATGTCTTGTTGAATTTCCCTGCTTGAATTTGACCGCGACCCACAAGTCCTCATCCATTGTTTCCCAGTTAGATTTGCGAATTGGTACGTGCTTTTTTAAAACAGCTATTAAAACCCCTTCACCTTCTTGTTTGGAACTATTTGTCGAAGCGCGGTCACGCCTAAATATCGAATATCTATTGTCCAGAACTTCATGATCGTAGACAGAATCATTCAGCCATGTTTCTGTTAGTATTATGATGTCGATCTCTTGACTGACTTGACTGACTTGAATAATACTGACCAATGCACTTAGCATTGGTCAGTATTATTTTAGTTTTGGTTTTTAAACCTCTAACATTTTGGTAGACAAACTTAAAGTATGTTGATGTGCTAGCATTTAGGACAGATACCATATGTTAAACTAAAATGTTATTTAAAAAGTCAAGATCTTTCTCGATAAAGCCCCTTGAGTTCACGTCCTTTCTCATAAAAATTCTTCCGTTTCGGACCCAAACAAAATCGAACTTCTTTTCTTTAGCGGCCCTACGGGCTGCAGCGTGTAATTGTTTGCCGGATGGTGTTAGGTGTTC
This sequence comes from Hemistola chrysoprasaria, assembly GCA_947063395.1. NCBI lineage: Eukaryota > Metazoa > Arthropoda > Insecta > Lepidoptera > Geometridae > Hemistola > Hemistola chrysoprasaria. The sequence goes on from OX346718.1 coordinate 16,396,478, forward strand.
GCAAACAAAGATTGGCTTCCTCTCGTCGGATGCTATTCCCAAATGCGCTGAATTAAGTTTGTCGTTTTGGTGGGTCTTGTTATACGTCTTTACAGAAGCGAGGAAGGTGTCGCGTACTAGTGGACTGGAGAGCTTGACAACGATCGAACGAGGTCTATTTGAGTCTTTATTAAGTTTAGATACACGATGATAATTTACAAGGTGGTGCTCAGGAAGATCTAGTCCTACAGTGGTAGCAAGTTGGTATACTATGGTCTTAAGGTTCTCAGAGGAGTGCTCTTCTTCTATGTACTGGTTGACTTTATGATAAGCCTTCTTTAGTAAAGTAGCCTATGTAAAAGGTTTTGAATTTACCCTCTGGGTTCTCAAGCCCAAGAGGAACGATAGAGTCCGAACAGTACAAGGAACGTGTCCTTGCTTGAAGTTAATTTCAGGAAGTAACATTATAATAGCTATAATAATAAATAATAATTTAAAAACGACGTGATTTCTACAGGTATACGAGTACATACGGTGGAGCGGTGAGGAGCCCTTCACATGCGAGTCCCAACACGCATTTGACAAGTTTATTTTAAAACGATCGATATAAGGTATAGATAGGTACCTATAATGTATTTATCTGTTTACTCGTCCGCAGATTCACTGTGTCAGTCGCTGGTGTGCAAGAAGCGCGAGGTGTGTCTGTTACGAGACGCCTTCACCGCTCTCTGCGCCACCAAGAAAGATATCTTACGGAAGGGGTCAGTTTCCGTTGGTCACGTCATCCGTCGAGTCGCGAACGTCCACTGCGGTGCGCGCCCCCCGCACGCCTCACGGGGATCATCGGAACGTTCTAGGGACGCGATAGTGTCGGGCGGCGGCGCGGAGGAGCCGGACGACGTGTTCTACGAGGCGGGCGGCGCGCGCTGCGTGGGCTGCGGCGGCGGCGCGCGCGCGCAGTTCCTGTGCGGCTCCGACAACCGCACCTACTCCTCGCTGTGTCGCCTCGACCTGCACAACTGCGTGCGCCGCCCCGCGCCGCCCGTGCGGCTCGCGTGCCGCGGCTTCTGTCCGTGCCGCGCGGCGCCGCCCCGCGCCTGCGCGCTCGGCCGCATGGCGGACCGGCTGCTCGACTGGTTCTCGGTGGTGATGGAGGCCGCGCGCGGCTCGCCGCCGCCGCCGGGCGGAGGGTTCCCGGCCGGCTGCGAGCCGGAGGTGCGCTGGATGTTCGCGCACCTGGACGCGGACGGCTCGGGCGCGCTGTCGGCGCGCGAGCTGTACGCGCTGCGTCACGACGCGCGCGAGCGCTGCCTGCGGCCCTTCCTGGCGCGCTGCGGCGGCTCGCGGCGCGCCTGGTGCGGCTGCCTGGCGGGCGCGGCGCGCGCGTGCGCGGCGCTGGCGCGGGCGGCGCGGCGCGCGGGCGGCGGCGGCTGGGCGCCGGCGTGCGACGCGCGCGGGTTCTACGCGCCGAGGCAGTGCCACGCGGCGCGCGGGGAGTGCTGGTGCGTGGACGCGCACGGCGCCGAGCTGGCGGGCTCGCGCGGCAAGGGCGAGCCGGCGTGTGGCGCCCGGGAGGGGCCGGCGGACGACGAGGACGCGCTGCCGGGCAGCGGGGACGCCGAGCTACGATACTAGGACGCCGAGCTACGATACTAGGACGCCGAGCCGCGCTGCTAGGACGCGGGGCGGCGGGGACGCACTACTAGGACCTAGGAACACCGCGAGGCCGCGTCGATCCCTCGCGAACATCCGTTTCCAGTCGGCAAGATCCCGTGTCGTGTTTCGGTTGACGTTTGAGTTTGTTTATTTTTCTAAAGGCCTAAAAGATTTGGTGATAAATTGAAGACATACTTTTTCAATACCTACTGATATACCTAGCATTTAATTATTTACTCTTTTCATAAGTAACTGATTTCACTGCTGTTATAAATTAAAGCTAGGTACCTAGGTAGATATACTTACCTGTTCTAATAATAAAAAAATAACTGTTCTTATAATAATTTATATAATGCAGACTGCAGACCGATTTCATCTCCCTCCCCTTATCCCACACTAGGTGTGGTCGGCAACTCGTCCCCTCCCCCCTCCCCTCTACACTCACTCCTCCTCATCCACACAGACCCTAGCATAATATTATATTATAGTATATTTAATTTTTTTTTTCTTTTCATTTGAAGGAGGAGATCGAAAAAAAGAAAATATGAAATACCTAACAGTTGTTAAGGTTGCGTACCTCAAAAATAACCCTTATAGGATCACTTTGCTGTCTGTCAAGACTCTTTTTAACGGGAATGCGTAGAGGTATCAAGTTCATATTGATATCAACTGCTCAGATCTGCGGTCTCTAATGGCCGTAACAATCATAAGTACTTCTAAGTTAACGCAATCAAAAGTTATGGCCATTTTACTACATGTTTCCATACTTTGCGCAAGGAACTAATAGATGGCGCTGTATGTTATTGGCATCTAGTTATGGGACCCTACACTATGCATACATATGCTTTAACAGTTTATTTTCTATCTCTTCGGTAAATTAAAATATATCAGAAAATCAGAACTAAGTTTTCTTGAATAGGTATATTATTATAAATGGTATGATTGAGAAACACAACTTATGATTTTTAGAAATTCAATGCGTACACTATGTACCTAACTTGCAATGTGCGAGCGAGAGGGTGTTCTTGAATCTTACGACGGCGGCGGGTCTGTCATTGTGTGCTTAGATGTACCTATATTGAATTGGTGGACATTATCTGTGTGCGAGGCATGTATGCACGGAATGTAGGTATTGTATGTATGCATGGATTGTTATCTATGTCGCAGATAGAAAACCACCGTGTCGGCCTCGTGGCCTATAGGTACTGCGCATACTGAGCTATATGCTAGCCTTGAGGGGAAATAACAACACGTCATATCAATAGGATTCATTTAATATTATAATGTTATATTTTAGTACCTACCCACTTATATATTAGTATACATCCCGCATAAACTTAAACCTACGCTCTATCTAATATATTGACAATGTACATATAATTTAAACAATATAATGTTCTCGCATGTAACGAGACGAGCGGCGCCGCGAGCCATCACTAGGATGCGATACGACGACGGACGACAGTCTTCATAGGAAGGTATTATGTCGTAATAGTGTTATCTTCTTCGCAACATGCAACGAAACAAATAAATAAGTGTATACAAGGTGTCACAACAAACTGTGGTAATACTGAAGGAGGTGCCTCCCTCTACCGAGCGACTCGAGACCGCGAGAGAAAACTATTCCACTTCCGAACTACACGAACTACACGAACTACACGAACTACACGGGCGGCCGCGACACGAGGATTACACTTTTTAGGGTTCCGTACCTCAAAAGGAAAAAAGGAACTTTTCAGATCACTCTGTTGTCTGTCTGTCTGTACGTGGAGGTTTCAAGTTGAAAAAAACGTTGTAAAAAAAACATAGGTCTAAGTTAACGTAACCAAAAGTTATGGGCATTTTACCACAGATTAACTAATAGTTCATAAAGTTGACTGCATATTTTCATACTTTACGCAAGGAACTAATAGATGGCGCCGTATGTCTAAAGCGATTTAAAGCGTTTTATTCTCGTATCTAGGTATAGAACCCTACCCTATGCATACATACGTATGCCTTAACAATTTATTTAAATGTTAGATTTAAGAATAGTTTCTGTCGCGCGTGGTCCAGTTCGCCGGCTCCTCCAGTATCAGGACAGGATTCAGTATGACGAGGGTTCCCAGTTCCCAGCTCCCAGCTCCCAGCTCCCAGCGGCAGCATGTGACGGCGGCGAGGTCCGGAGTCCGGGCGGCGCGCTACAGGCTCGACAGGAAGTGCCACTTGTCCACTGCAACACAATACGAGGGCTACATCACATACCTGCGGGCGGCTACACGCACACATCACATACCTGCGGGCGGCTACACGCACACATCACATACCTGCGGGCGGCTACACGCACACATCACATACCTGCGGGCGGCTACACGCACACATCACATACCTGCGGGCGGCGGCGCGCGCGGCGCGGCGGCGGGCGGCGCGCGGGCCAGCTCGGCGGCGGCCACGGAGCGCTCCACGCGCGCGGCGCTGCCCTCCACGGTCACGTTCATCCTGCAACACCCCCCCCCCCCCCCCGCGTCACTAGCGCCGCACTCTGCACCCACCTCCGCCGCCCTGTGCTCGTTCCTCGTATTTCGAGTATGATTCTCGACATCCGAGTGCCGAGGGCGTAGGTCGCGCTCTCGGTGGAGGGTGAGGTGCGGCCTCCCCCGAGCCCCCCGCCCCCCGCCTCCCGCCCCCCTCCCCACGTCGGGGCCGAGTGCTCGGGCGAGTGGAAACCTTCGGAGTGCCGACCTCGGACGGCCGTCGATAGATCCGTAAGTATGGAGTGTGTGGACACTCACTTGTTGATGTCGTCGGTGTCGAGCGCCAACCCGCCCACCAGCCCGCGCCAGAACTCGTGCACCTGCACACGTCACACATTACATACCATACACACGGGTACTATATTATAATACAACAGTGTAACCTATAGATCGATATTATTTATTTTTATAAATAAATTTCTTTCACAGTACCCTATAGATCAGTCTCGCGGAGAAAATAATCTGGAACTATATTACCCTCTTTGTTCGTCACAACACATTCTTCATACGGTCAGCGGACTTCAAAGTCGAAATGTTTATTTATGACGAAACAAAATTTATTCTAAGTCCTTATCGGCAACAAATTCTATATCTAACCCCCACTATATCATTCGTTTATATCTATCCCCCCCCGCCAAGTCGAGCAAGAAAGCGGCACGGCCGTACCACATCGTTTCTCGAAGCAGTTCACGCCATTTTCGAAGCCCTATAACTTCATTGTGGATAAAACTAGAAGCCTGAATTTTCAGTAACCAAGCAGGCATTATATAAACACGGTATATTTCTAATTTCATTCAATTTGAACCAAGTTTGAGTAAAAGTCTAGGGTACCTTATCTACTTCCTCCATGTTAGCTGTAGTTTGCCATTAGATAGCGCTGTATGTTCTTAGGTGGATTTTTTTGAAATCAGATGCGTTTTGTTCAGGTATTTTGGTACGGAACCCTACACTATGTATACATACGTATGCCATGACAATTTATTTTTTTATTAATTTGAACGATGCACCGAAAATGTCTACTCAATTTGCATCCCTACAAATTGATCAAAATTGATCAAAAATAATCAAAAGCGGGGTGTCCGATTGATTCGCATAATTTCTTTTGTCATAAAATTTTTCCGCATACATCATTTGTCATAACCTCCTCTAGTCATAATATTGGAAATACATAATTTTTTGTAGTAATACTGATAAATTGTCCTAAAATTTAATTGCTATAATATTTTTGTGTATAATAGTTTTTATTCCTATTGTTAGTTGTCATAATGGTTGTTATGTATAATTTTATAGTTAATAATGGTGTATGTCCTAATTTTCATTGTTCATAATTGTTATTGTATGTAATCAGTAGTGTACGTATTTTTGTAAGTGAGGAATATTGTAGTGTTGTATTGCATTTATGGGTAGGAGTAGGATCTCGCCGTAACTCACATACCCAATAATATTTTTTTTATTTACTCGATTATTTTCATATGTAAATCCACTGATATTTAATTTGTGGCTCCTCTTTGTGTTGTAAATATTTTTCACTCGTTTTCCATTGTAATTATAATTTCAAAATTAGTTTAAGCACTTTGTTCCAAATATTAACACTAAAATTTGACTTAGTGTTATTTTTATAATAATAATGAAACTACCTTCTTTTTTATTCATAATCAGTAATAGCGCCTTACTATAATATTTTTTTATAGCAATGTGATATATCAACAGTTTGCTACATAGAAAAGATGTTTAACTACGTTAATGTGTTAAGAACATTCAAAATTCTATTGGTTAGGTTAGGTTTAATTTATATTATGAACATTCGAACAATATATGATTATGGCACATAATTTTAGTGATATCAATAGTTAGGACATGTTAGGATTATGGCATAAAATAATATGGTTATCAATGGTTAGAACATATAATGTTATAGGTTTCAAATGTTAGGACAATTAAAATTATAACAAGTTATCATAGGAGTATTGACGTTATGACTGGTGATCATTAGCTATTACATATATTTTATGGCTTAAAATTTTATGAGTTGATAAATTATGGCTAAAAATAGTATGCGAATGAATAGGGAACCCAAAAGCGGGGGTTCGAGCGACGACCGCCGCTCGCGACACTCACCTCGTCGACGATCTTGTAGGCGAAGTCCCGGTCCTTGGCCCGTCCGTCGAAGGCGAACTCGTTGACGGGCTTCCCGTCCGGCACCTTGTAGAGGCGGAACCACTCGACGGTGGCGCGCAGCAGGCCGGGCCGCGCCGCCTCCAGGTCGGCCACGTCGTGCAGCTCGGCCGCGGCCGGGTCGCGCGCGTCGATGGCCACCAGCTTCCAGTCCGTCTCGCCCTCGTCCACCAGCGCCAGCACGCCCAGCAGCTTCACCTGCAGCACGTCGCCGCGCGCCGCCACCCGCGACCCGATCTCTATCACGTCGATGGGGTCGTTGTCCCCGCGGCACTGCGTGTGCGGGTCCACGTGGCGCGGGTTCTCCCACGTCTGCGGCAGCGCGCCGTAGTTCCAGATGTAGCCGTGGTGCGGGAACACGTTGGCGACGTACCGCAGCGCGCCCTTCTTCACGTCCTGCTTGATGGGGTTGAGTGGCTCGCCGAGCGAGATCTCCATCTTGGCGTTGGTCCAGCGCGGCACCTCCACCACCATGTGCAGCAAGCCGCGCGCGCGGTCCGCCCACAGCGGGATGTCGTGCAGCGGCGACACGGGCCCGCTCGCGTCCTCTGCGACACCGGGATAGTTAACGAGCCGCCGAGAGGACTGGGACCGATCTCAGTATCGATAGTGTAACCGATGGCGAGAATCGATCTCAGTATCGATAGTGTAACCGATGGCGAGAATCGATCTCAGTATCGATAGTGTAACCGATGGCGAGAATCGATCTCAGTATCGATAGTGTAACCGATGGCGAGAATCGATCTCAGTATCGATAGTGTAACCGATGGCGAGAATCGATCTCAGTATCGATAGTGTAACCGATGGCGAGAATCGATCTCAGTATCGATAGTGTAACCGATGGCGAGAATCGATCTCAGTATCGAAAGTGTAACCGATGGCGAGAATCGTTTTCTGTGAAGTTAAATTGTGAGGCCGACTGGTGGAAATGACTCATTTTAAAGACTGTAGTAGTTTTTCCATAGAACCCCATCGGATGACTCCTTCGACTCTTCGACCACGAGAAACTCAAATACGTGATTCTCCGTTGTACTCGAGAGAAACATGTTCAGAATGGCTCACCTTGGCTCACGAGGACCGCGCTCATTGCGATGGCTCGCGACTCACGAGCACGAACTAATAACATGCCTAGTGAACGTCTAATCACGCGAGTGAAACGAACGTCTAATCGATGAGTTTGTAGAAAAATGAAAATGACAGAGACATGCTCACTGAAGGCCTAAATTTTATTTAAAAAAAATCATTGCTCTGACGCAGTTATCTAAGCAGGGACCACAGGAATACGTTTGTATGGAATAATCACCCCCCCTCTTCCGCCTCAATTTCACAAAAGACCCTTTTTGGACACATTATTTTTTCAAACGCTTTCTTCATCGGCGTAGCGGGCGCAAGCTCGAATGCCGATCATGAGGACCCAGGTTCAATCCCTAGGTTAGGCAAAATTTTAAATATATATTGGATTTTTATTATGTATTATCTCAAACATACGGGGTATCTATCATCAATAATGACTAGTCAATAGAGGTTACTAATCAGTAGATAAGTAAATAAAAGGTACCTATATATAATATTATATGATTAGACGAGATAAACTGATGAACATTATATAAATAGGCAGTCTTTTAATGAAAACTTATTGAATAGCCGGCACATTATAATAATAAAGATCTTCCAAGATAACCCATATCATGGGCCCGACCGTATATAATAAGCTGCCAGACCACATCACTGCGGCTCTCACACTAGACGGCTTCAAGTCTCGCCTACAACGCTGGCTTGTTGAGCATTCCTTTTATACTTACCAGGAATTTATTAATTTTAAATGACTTAATTTATTTATTGTATTTTTACTTTGTATTTTTTTTTCTTTTAAAGAGAATAATGTTTTAATCATAATTAATTATTATGAAAATATTTTTAGCTTAGTAAGATGACATGTAAACTGATTTTATGAAATATATGAATATGAATATGAATAATACTGCGTTTCTTCTAGGTCAATTAGGTTTTAAATCATTGGAAACTAGAAGGCTGCTCGACCAGCTTAGGACCGGCTGCAAGATACTGAAAGGAGGGATAGATTCTCCCACCTTTCACAATCGCTCTCGCGCTCAATTTGCTCCATATTTGTGCCCAACAGCTATATCCACAATAGATCCAACGGGATACACAGATTCCTTGAAGTTCTTTACTGTCGCACCATAAATTGTAGGAACATGTTGATATGCCGCATCATGTCTGACCTCAACGCATTCCTTGCCACCTATCCTAGATGTGATATTTTTTGTGACAAATGGCATGCTATTTTCACCTTATTGCTGACATTTCTTGCAACTTATGATTCTAAGGATAACATTTACTATAAGATTTGACATTAACACATTATATTATTAGATTTTAATTAATTAATTAACATAGACTTATACCTAATTAATATTTAATATTATTGTATGATTGCATTGTTATAATTATTAGAAAATTAAGTTGATAATATGTATAATAGCTAATGCATTTATATTAATAATAAATAAATAAATAATAATAATGTGCCAGATATTAAATAAGTTATATATAAAGGTATGTTTGGCCAAATGTCTTCAGAATATAATTATTAATATGATTTATTTACTATATACCCACGTACTCTACATAGACATGACACCGGCTACTTAAATCGAAAGACTAAAACAGGTAGGTATTACATGGTATTCAAAGCCCTGTAGATAGGGTCTGGCCGCCCTTGCTATGGCAACTATGGCTCTTGCTCCTGTGACACCACACTTATTACGGGTTAGGGACTCACTAGTTATACCCCTTACATGATAAAAGTCGTGTGCATAGTATTACTGGGAAGAGAATCGTGCCGCGAGCGGATACCGGCAGCGAGTAGTGACCTGCAGCCGATGGCCAAGGACTCGATGATAGCGATAACGGTTCAGGAAGCTCTCGAGCGCCGCGTGCGAGCGCTCCTCGACCACGAGAGATAAAAGATAACCAGGACTCTTATCATTGTGTCAACTCACTGAAATAGACCCGGTAGTCGGGCGAGTGCTCCGAGCCTCGTTCCTCGGCGATGAACATATTGTTCGCGAGCGGCTGGACACTGGGAGTCGAGTGTTGTTCTCGCGTGCACCACACGGAAATACTAACACGCGGCGGCCTCGCAACTCTCACTGATAGCCTTCCGATCGAACCCGGCAACGTTCTAATGCAACGTGTTATTGACATTTCAACGATCGCACACCGAAGGCCACAGAACACAATATTCAATTCTTATTTTGTGGCTACAGAACACAATATGCCGAAGGCCGAACGGCACTAATAGTTTGACGTTTGACGTTTCATAAAATTTGACGTTACAAACAGAGGTCAGATGTTGAAAGATGTTGGGGAAACAAAAGAGGGTTGATAGGTGTCACACGTTTAAGAGAAAATATTTTCGGAAAAAATATTTTTTAATATCTTGTGATTCAACTAATCAACATTCAATAGTGGTAAAAATTGTACTTAGGCCTAGGCATTGTAATATAGTAAGTCTGTAGTTGTACATATTTTAGTTAGTTATTTTTTATTGTATCATAGTATAGGGACTAGTTTAAGTAAAAAAACCCAGGAAAATTTTCTCAAATTTCCTTACCCCCTTTTCCTCCGGAACTTAATATGGTAGCAATAAGAGCTTTTGACATATCTTTTATATCTGTATATATTCCACATCCACAATCAAGACTCATCCCGGATATACTGCATGTAATATTTTCTGTTCCTCCCCCTATCATAATTATGGGCGATTTTAATGCACACCATTTTCTTTGGGGTTCCAACCATAACGATCTATTCGCTCTTTCCCTGCTTGAAATATTTGATGAGGCAAATCTTTGCGTCATAAATAATGGCTCCCCTACCCGTAGGGTTCTTCCCTCCCAAAACCCTCAAAGTGCTGTAGACATTACCATATGTTCTCCTACTCTTTCCTCTGTCTTGTCCTGGAATGTCCTTCCCTTCACGTATGGGAGTGATCACTTTCCTATCCTCATCACCATTTCTGATAGGGTAACTCCTTCAGTGAGTTTTTGTCCCACCCTTAAATATAGGTTATCTAATGTTGACTGATCTTCATATTCTACTTCTTTTGATAACAAGATAGATAATGTGCCAATATGTGACCCAATGAACATAGATCAGTGTTATGCTTATTTTGTGGATGCTATTATTTCTAGTGCAGATGAGTATTTCCCCTTGAAAAAGCCTTCTCAATTTAAAGTTTCAACCCCTTGGTGGGACTCTGAATGCTCTGCTACCGTTAGAGCAAGGAAAAAAGCTGAGGAGGATTACAATTTGGCCATGACAAGGGCTAACTTTATAACCTATAAGAAGGTAGATGCGAAGACAAGGCGAATTTTGTCCAAAAAAAAGAGGGATGGTTGGAAAAAATTCTGTTCGCTGCTGTCTTCTAGAACTCCACCCTCTCTGGTCTGGAAAATGATAAAACGATTCAGAGGCTCATGTACTGTCCCTAACATATATATGCATGACCCCTCATCGTGGGTTGGAGGATTTGCTGATAAAATGACCCCCCCTTCTGTTCCAAATATAGACTGTCTTGTTCCGGCTCCCCGTTTCCTTCCTAGCCTCAATACCTTTGACTCTCCTTTCTCATTTATAGAACTTCAGTTGGCTCTCGATGGTTTGGTGGATTCTTCCCCAGGCATAGATGGTATTCCGTATTCTTTCTTAAAGAATTCTTCCAAGAAATGTAAAGAATCCAAGAAATAAATTATTTAACATACATAACATACATTCACGCCTTTTTCCCGAAGGGGTAGGCAGAGGTGTACCCAGGACTCAGTCCCATAGTAGATACACCCACATTTCGCCAGTATGTTATTGGTCCCATGTAATAGGGGGCGAGCCTATTGCCATCTACCGGGCACAGTTCCAGACTCCAGGCAGTTATTGAGATAATTCCTAATGGAAAAATCCAATATTTAACACTTTGCCTGACCTGGGGATCGAACCCGGGACCTCTTGGTTGGCAGTCGAGCATGTGCCCTCTACGCCACCGAGGCAGTCTCATTAATGGTGTTTTTGAATATGGTGAGGTTCCACAACCTTGGAAAACCCAGGTAATTATTCCCATTGTAAAGCCAGGTAAAAATGCCTCAGATCCAAATAGTTATAGGCCAATCGCGTTATCTTCATGTTTAGCCAAGGTTGCAGAACATATGATTAAACATCGCCTTGAGTAGTTTGTTGAAAACAGAAGCTTGTTGGCTAAAACTCAATTTGGTTTTAGAAAAGGCATGAGCACTATGGACAGTTTAAGTATTCTTACTTCTGATATCCGGATATCATACCTTAAAAAGGAATTTCTTGTGGGCGCTTTTCTAGATGTTTCTTCTGCTTACGATAATGTCTTACTTCCCTTACTGAGAAATAAACTTGCTCGGTTAGGAGTTCTAGAGAAAGTAATCCGTTTCGTATGTAATTTATTAATGGAAAGATCAATTATTATAAAAAATCAAAATACTTTTCTTCCTTCTCGAACTTGCTGGAAAGGTTTACCGCAAGGGTCAGTGCTAAGCCCTTTACTTTATGCCCTTTATACGTTCGACTTAGAACTGACCGTTCTTCCCTTTTGCAACATTTTGCAATATGCAGATGACTTGGTTCTTTATGTGTCCGACAAGTCCATAGAAGAAGCCGAAAAAAGTTTGAACTCAGCCCTCAGCTATCTTCATGACTGGCTCCTAGATCATGGTCTATCCCTTTCAGCTTCTAAAAGCAGTGTTACATTCTCAACAAAGCGATTCATTCCTCCTGCATTGATCAAAATTAATAATCAGTTAATCCCTCTACAGAATGAAGTTAAATTCCTAGGTATATGGCTTGATCGCAAATTGTCAGGATCCACTCACTCCAATTATGTAGTTAAGAAATGTGAGAGCAATATAAACATTCTTAGATCTCTTTCTGGTGTCTGGTGGGGTGCTCAACCATATACACAAAAGATTTTTTATAATGCGATTGTCCGTAGTCACATAGATTACGGATCGTTTATCCTGAGCAATAGATCTGCCTGCCTTGAGATTGAGAAGGTCCCGTCCAAGTCCTTGCGGATAATTCTGGGGGCGATGAAGTCGTCCCCCATCAACGCAATGCAAGTGGAGTGCGTGGAACCTCCTCTCTCCCTTCGCAGGCAGTATATATCAAATCTATGCAATAGATTCGTTTGCAAACTGTTACAAAATTCTAACCACATCCTTATTCAAAAATTGGATTTATTGGCTGATTTATATGGACCCCGTTCACCCCAATTACTTCCCGATCTTCTTCGCAGCTATCTTCATCTAACTCGTCTACCAAATCCATTACACCAGTGCTCTATAATGCCATTATATTCCACGCCGTTTGAAGCACTTACGTTCGAGCCTAATATAATGCTTGATTTTGGTATTAATAAGAATACGGTAGAGGCTAATAGTGTATTTATAAATAATATTCAATCTGAGTATAAGGATTGGGTTTTATTTTTTACGGATGCCTCCAAGTTCCCTGATGAGCCAGTTGGTGCGGCGGTTTGGATTCCATCATCTAGGATCATTCTAAGTTACAAATGCCCTCCTCTTACTTCTGTTTTCACGGGAGAAGCTATTGCTATCCTGGAAGCTATAATGTTTATAAAGTCACACAATTTAAGTCATTGCATAATTTTCTCTGACTCCGCAAGCTGCTTGCAAGCTATTCTCTCCAATCAATTCCGTTCTAAGTCCAGATTTCCCCTAATTCTCAGAATAAGAGACTCCCTTCTTCAGTGTCATAGGCTTGGAATTAGTATTATCCTTGCATGGATTCCTGGCCACATGGGTATCCTGGGGAATGAGTCAGCAGACTCATGTGCCAGGAACGCTGCTCTTACTGGTTCTCTGGTTCATCCTCATGTTTATTCTCATGAGATCTGTGCCACTTTTAATCCCAAATTATTTGAAGCCTGGTCAAAACAGTGGCAAATTTCAAAGTGCATAAAAGGCAAATTTTATGGTGATATTCAGCCAGATATCCCTCATAAACCCTGGTTTTCAAAATTCCAAGGGGCAGATAAAGTTACTACTTCAACGATCTGCCGGTTACGCTTGAATCACTCGTGTACCCCTGTCTTCTCTTATCCTTGGTTTTTTCACCATTTATTAGACTATTGTGTAGATATATTAAAGTTAATAAAATAAAATTATAAGTATAAACATAAAACATAATAATATATTATGTAACGTTACGATGGTAGTAACGTACAATGTAGGTACCTACCTAAGTCCTACAAGTATTACCTAGGTAGATAATATAAACAGAAAAATAAAATTAACATTAAAAATTTATTTACAAACAAGATTACGAGTAGATAAAAAAAGAATCTAAAAAAAAAAACTATTGAGGGAGAAGGTGTGAGGTCGGCAGCTGTTGCAGAGGGTTCTTTGAAGATCGTAGGACGCCGCCCGGGCGCCGCCGACCGCAGATGTGACCTCAGGTCGGTGAGGTCCCCAGCCAGACGAAATACCACGAACAGGTATTGTGCACCTCCCCCTCGGTACGCCGGAATAATAGGGAGAGTCGGCGTACCTGAGTTCCTCTATTTGTTAAGCTCTCGATGATTCAAGGGGAGGGCACAATTCTATCTTCTCCGCAGGTACCCCTCTGGAGGCCCCAAGAGACAGCGCTTCCTGGCCTTCTTTTATTTTATTTATATCTTCAAGTTGTCCAAGTTGTCGACCAAGTGTTGAATAGAACAAGTCGTAGAAGGTTCAGACCGGACCGAGAATAGTTTCCGACTGAGCCTGACTACGATTAAGAATAATAATCAGGATAAGAATCCGAATGAGAATCAGATTGAGAATCAGAAGGAGAATCCGATTGAGAATCCGAATGAGAATCAGAAGGAGAATGACCAAAAGTACCCAGGACCCCGCTTTTTATCCAAAATTTCCCAGTTAAATTTCGAAACCCCAAATTTTGAATTTAGTTTTAAGAAAAGTACATGCAGCCAGTAAAAAATAATTAAAACTTTTTAACAAGGTATGTAACCTCTACAGACATCAAGTAAAAATAGTAGAAACCTTTGAGAAAGGTATTCAACCTCACAAAATTTAAAAAATATAACTTAGATTTAAAGACATTAGACAATTTGAATGTGTCAATTATAAACATGTCAGTCAAAATTGCAAAAATTAATAATGTAAACAAACCAAATTTTCAGTTATTTCAGCTAAAATCGATAGAATTATGAAGAGGAAACTAAGACGACATGCTTACAATTTTTTAGCGGACGATTTTCAAGCGAAATAATGACTAAAATACCAAAATACATCAAATGTTACATCAGCAAAGGATAATTCAGATAAAAAACATAAAAGTGTTCAAGAAATTAAGGTAATATTTACAGTATAGTATGTATAATATTACATTTAATGTGTATTCGTAATATGTTATATAGCTTTGTGTATAGATTGTAATTAGTTGTATATTCAATATTCTTAGTAAATAGTTTATGATTTATTAAAGGAGATACATATGAGTTTTATTTTAATATTTATTGTAGTGTTGCTTATTATAATAGTTTAGTATCATGCTGTAGAATATATATGATTGTTGATTGTGTTCAAAATTCAAAAGCACTTATTGGTTAATTTCCATCGTTTGATGCCCAAATCTCCCAACGTGATATTGGCAAAGTTGTGGTGTTAAAAACACTTTCACAAGCCACAAAATAAGAATTGAATTGAATTGAAAGATGTTTTTAGGGATGAGCGATATTAATGAAAGCTCGATATTGGAATCAGTACCTATCGAGATGATAATAATTATACTCATTGATATAAAGAATTGGGCTTCACGAAAATGGCAAGCTTAAATTAGGTCCCATTAGGTTCACTTACGTCAGTAAAGTCCTTACTTTACTGACGTACGACCTTTCGTACGAGCGAATAATATTGTTATCTCGGTCGCACTTTGGTCTTAGGTACGTCTTTCTATCTTTGTGGTTCATTTAATCTCACTGTGCAAGTTGCATGTGCTATTTTTTGAGTGAGCGCTGTGAGAACGTACCCTATCTCCCCTTTTCTTTATATCAATGATTATACCTAATTTAATGCAATCAAATCTTGCGACAAGCTTTATAAAAATTGTGTAATATTTAATTTATTTATTATATAAAATTAGTGCGACACAAAAGTTTAGAAATTAATTGAGGGCGCCACTTGTCATATGTATGGCAATACTTAAAGTTACCTATAAACAATTTTGATACTTTGCGATTTATATTTATTTTCTATATTATTACCTCTCTAATGGAAGATAGAGAAAAAAGGGTCTATGTAACTCGTTCACCTAGAAATTATAGTCAATGAATAACAAATCGATCTTGGAATCCTATTTCACAAAAGTAAGGATTAGGATAAGGATTGGTAAACTTGATACTGCCTCAATGCCTCAATAGTGAGCGCAAGCGCTACTGCTGGGTTCGATTTAGTTTTTATATAATAATAAATTTGATTAAATATTTTACATAATTGGATTATTCCATTACAAATTTTCTGTCTGGATTTGTGCCTGGTTGATGGCATTAGTATCACCCCCTATTACATGAGAAAAAGACGTGATGTTATGTTTTATTATCTAAGTGGTTTTAGAGCACTTGGATTTGCACTAGGCTCACATGTCGGCCAATGGATTTTCGAAGTGTTCTATAGCATAGTGTATTTAGTTAAGGTAGATTCTAAGAAAGTAGCTGTATTGTTTAGTCTTTATTTAATAAAAGCCAGTTTGCCCAGATTTATACTACTAATAATTAAAAAATCAAAGAATTTTATCCAATGTATTTTTTATTTCAACAAAGCATTTTGAAAGAACTTTTTTTATTACTATAAACATTATAGAAAAAACAAGTACATTATGTATGGTTCCCGCGCGAGCTATGTATCACCGGTACTGTGCTATTTGACTTTATATCTTCTATATTATGTAATATTTACAACCTATTTAACAATATACTGAAATAAAACGTTAAAAAAAGACTAAATTGTATCAAAAACAAGACATTATTAGAAAATGTATCCCAATTTCTTATAAATCGTTCTGTAACCGCTCTCTGCTTCCATCGCAATAAATATCGTCTCGTAATATTATACTTCATAATTTAGAGAATGTAGGGATCTCCTTCTTCACAGATTCACAGCATAGAATAATGAAAGTTTTTGGCGAATGGTGCACTTTACAAAATCGTATTAGTAACTCTTTTTTTGGCCGGCCTTTTCTGTTTTTTGGAGGAGTTCGAAAGTTTCCGTTATGTTTTACTCCCTCTATAGCGATTCTTCTATCAGAATGATTCTGATACACCTAAAACGTAAAAAAACATTATAATAATATACATATTATAGTATTTACAAATTAGATACACATTAACATAGGATAATGTTTAAAAAACCTTTTTTTTTTATTTACTAGACAAAGTATTTTCAACTTTTAAAATGCAGTTGCCTTTATTTTAAAATAAATACTTATTAAGTATACTCTTTTATTTTATTATAATATTTCCTCTTTCTTAAATTTCATAGAGCTACATATATGTAATGGGTGTATACGTAATGGGTGTAGTAAAATAAACATTTTAATCACTCGAATCACCTACGTACTAGTCAACGTATCTTTTATACGTAATAAGTAAATACGTGCTAAAAGTATCAAAAACTGCAAATCCTACTATAAATGGACACTGTTTTGAAAAATTTATATAACCTCAAAGGAACTCAAGCTATCAATTTTTAGGTAAAATTGATCTATTGTCTAATAATTAAGAGTTAACGTTTTGTTTATAGTTTGTATAGATTGAGTAGGCTGAGTAAAATATTTTCTTTGAGTTTCTTTTTTTATTCAGACAAAAGAAGTCTTAAACATATAGGTTTTATTATTGTTTTAGTCTAAATATTATCGATATTTCTGGTTTGTTGTCCATATACTAAAGGTCGTTGAGTTTATTTGTGTTTGATTTCGCAAGATAATAATATCGTAAAAAATGTCGATTAATAAAATAAGGCCAAGTCACACAACATTAACTATAATAATAAAGAAATCGCAGTAAGGAACCTTAGACTTGGCCCGACTTTGTCTAGATTTCATTACTTTTTAGAGATAAACAAGCAGCTCCATCGAGACTTGGCTAGTTTTTTACAGAATGTTTTTGGTGGGATTATAAGGTTAGGTTAGGTTAGGTTCGAGTTAGGTTAGGTTAGGTTCGAGTTAGGTTAGGTTCGAGTTAGGTTAGGTTCGAGTTAGGTTAGGTTAGGTTCGAGTTAGGTTAGGTTAGGTTCGAGTTAGGTTAGGTTAGGTTCGAGTTAGGTTAGGTTAGGTTCGAGTTAGGTTAGGTTAGGTTCGAGTTAGGTTAGGTTCGAGTTAGGTTAGGTTAGGTTCGAGTTAGGTTAGGTTAGGTTCGAGTTAGGTTAGGTTAGGTTCGAGTTAGGTTAGGTTAGGTTCGAGTTAGGTTAGGTTAGGTTCGAGTTAGGTTAGGTTAGGTTCGAGTTAGGTTAGGTTAGGTTCGAGTTAGGTTAGGTTAGGTTAGGTTAGGTTAGGTTAGGTTAGGTTAGGTTAGGTTAGGTTAGGTTAGGTTAGGTTAGGTTAGGTTAGGTTAGGTTAGGTTAGGTTAGGTTAGGTTTTTTTTTTTTTTTAGTTGAGTTGTTTAGATTTGACGCATGTGTGAGGGCTCGATGCTAATGGGATACTTCTTACCCTCACGCGGAATTAAGTTGGAATGGATTTTGGGAGAAGATAAGTTTGGAAAGATGAAGTTGGATTTGGTTTGGAAGAAATTATAGGGATTAAGCAGAAGGAGGGTGTGGAGATGGATATTGGATAAAGAAGTGAGTGGTTGGTTGGAGAAGTTGGATTAAAGGGGTAGGTAATAATATTATAGGGTTGAAGTAGAAGGAGGGTTTAGAGATGGTTATAAAATAATGAAGTGAGTGGTTGGTTGAAGAAGTTGGGATAACAGGGTAAGTAATTAGTAAGAGAAAGTTGTATGTATAAGATGCTTGGTAGGGGGAAAGATGAAGTTGGAGTTGGTTTGGAAGATATTATGGGGATTTAAGCAGAAGAAGGGTGTGGAGATGGTTATTGGAAAAAGAAGCGAGTGGTGGTTGAAGAAGCGTGTGGAGATGGTTATTAGATAAAGAAGTGAGTGGTTGGTTGATGAAGTTAGAATGAAGGGGTAAGGAATTAGTAAGAGAAAGTTGTATGTAGAAGATACTAGGTAGAAGAAAGAAGTATGAGAGTATAGGGGAAGATGGTTGCTCACCCACCCAACCTAACCCAACCCAATTGCTCCCCTGCGCTTACGGGCAGAGGGGCAATTGGGTCTAGTAGGTGGTGAGAAGATATATTGTATTTATTGAGTAATGAATTATATAAGAATGGGTGTTGAATTAAATAAAATTAGGGTGAGAGACCATAAGGAATTGCTTTGATGTGTATGTTGTGTTGAGTTAAAGATGGTGTTTTGTTTTGTTGTTTATGTTATGTTGTTTGAATGTGAGTGTAGTTGATAAAGTTTGGATGTTATATGCAATAAGTGTTTTGAGTTTGAGTATTGTGTGCACATATGATAATGGTTTTACAGATGAAAGTACAAATTTTACAGAGTAAATTTACAAACTAAATTATATGACACAAATATTTTTTTTTTTTTTTTTTTTTTTTTTTTTTTTTTTTTTTTTTATTATTTGTGTCAATATTTACATATTTATAAAATATAATTATTAAATCGGAACAATTACTAATTTATGTGTACAGAACAAATTTTACAATATCTTATCTTTTATAATATTAGTTGAGTGTGAGTGAGTATATATCATATGTTATGTGCACAACATATATGATTTACAGGAATATTTTAGAGTTAAGTAAATTACAAATTATTAAGAGCTACATTATCTTATTATAAAATCACTTATAACATTAGTTAAGTGTGAGTGAGTATGGTGTGCACATAATATAATTGTAAAACATATTTTCAAGTTAAGTTAATTTACAAGTTATTAAGAGCTACATTATTAAGTAATAATTTAATCCTATTTTATTACTATTTACAGACAGTATTGCTTATATTCAGCAATTATTTACTTACATTATGGTTACATTACTCTCAGTTCTGCTTCATTTACTTCTAGTATGTAGTAATTACTTAATTATACACACAGAACAATATTTAAAATATGTCCTAGGTGACAATCATTCAGATACACTCCCGCGCTCAGGTCCCCACAAATTTCACAATTTCCACGATTTCAAAATTCCATTTGTTACGAAAGCAGTAAACGAATGTAGCAAACGGCCAGTCAGCACCGCCAAGCCAAACCAGGCAAGGCGATGTGAGTTGTGGTGCGGTTAGGTGCAGTGTCGGTGAGGAGCGGTTAGGTTAGGTTAGCGGTGAGGTGTCGGTTAGGTGCGGTGAGGTTAGGTTAGCGGTGAGGTGTCGGTTAGGTTAGCGGTGAGGTTAGGTTAGCGGTGAGGTGTATGTTAGGTTAGCGGTGAGGTGTCGGTTAGGTGCGGTGAGGTTAGGTTAGCGGTGAGGTGTCGGTTAGGTTAGCGGTGAGGTGTCGGTTAGGTGTGGTGAGGTTAGGTTAGCGGTGAGGTGTCGGTTAGGTGTGGTGAGGTTAGGTTAGCGGTGAGGTGTCGGTTAGGTTAGCGGTGAGGTGTCGGTTAGGTGCGGTGAGGTTAGGTTAGCGGTGAGGTGTCGGTTAGGTTAGTGGTGAGGTGTCGGTTAGGTGTGGTGAGGTTAAGTTAGCGGTGAGGTGTCGGTTAGGTTAGCGGTGAGGTGTCGGTTAGGTGCGGTGAGGTTAGGTTAGCGGTGAGGTGTCAGTTAGGTGCGGTGAGGTTAGGTTAGCGGTGAGGTGTCGGTTAGGTTAGCGGTGAGGTGTCGGTTAGGTGTGGTGAAGTTTGGTTAGCGGTGAGGTGTCGGTTAGGTGCGGTGAGGTTAGGTTAGCGGTGAGGTGTCGGTTAGGTTAGGTTAGGTTAGGTTAGGTTAGGTTAGGTTAGGTTAGGTTAGGTTAGGTTAGGTTAGGTTAGGTTAGGTTAGGTTAGGTTAGGTTAGGTTAGGTTAGGTTAGGTTAGGTTAGGTTAGGTTAGGTTAGGTTAGGTTAGGTTAGGTTAGGTTAGGTTAGGTTAGGTTAGGTTAGGTTAGGTTAGGTTAGGTTAGGTTAGGTTAGGTTAGGTTAGGTTAGGTTAGGTTAGGTTAGGTTAGGTTAGGTTAGGTTAGGTTAGGTTAGGTTAGGTTAGGTTAGGTTAGGTTAGGTTAGGTTAGGTTAGGTTAGGTTAGGTTAGGTTAGGTTAGGTTAGGTTAGGTTAGGTTAGGTTAGGTTAGGTTAGGTTAGGTTAGGTTAGGTTAGGTTAGGTTAGGTTAGGTTAGGTTAGGTTAGGTTAGGTTAGGTTAGGTTAGGTTAGGTTAGGTTAGGTTAGGTTAGGTTAGGTTAGGTTAGGTTAGGTTAGGTTAGGTTAGGTTAGGTTAGGTTAGGTTAGGTTAGGTTAGGTTAGGTTAGGTTAGGTTAGGTTAGGTTAGGTTAGGTTAGGTTAGGTTAGGTTAGGTTAGGTTAGGTTAGGTTAGGTTAGGTTAGGTTAGGTTAGGTTAGGTTAGGTTAGGTTAGGTTAGGTTAGGTTAGGTTAGGTTAGGTTAGGTTAGGTTAGGTTAGGTTAGGTTAGGTTAGGTTAGGTTAGGTTAGGTTAGGTTAGGTTAGGTTAGGTTAGGTTAGGTTAGGTTAGGTTAGGTTAGGTTAGGTTAGGTTAGGTTAGGTTAGGTTAGGTTAGGTTAGGTTAGGTTAGGTTAGGTTAGGTTAGGTTTTTTTTTTTTTAGAGTTGAGTTGTTTGGATTTGACGCATGTGTGAGGGCTCGATGCTAATGGGATACTTCTTACCCTCACGCGGAATTAAGTTGGAATGGATTTTGGGAGAAGATAGGTTTGGAAAAATGAAGTTGGAGTTAGTTTGGAAGATATTATAGGGATTAAGCAGAAGGAGGGTGTGGAGATGGATATTGGATAGAGAAGTGAGTGGTTGGTTTGAGAAGTTGGATTTGAAGGGGTAGGTAATAATGTTATAGGGTTGAAGTAGAAGGAGAGTTTTAAGATGGTTATAAAATGATGAAGTGAGTGGTTGGTTGAAGAAGTTGGAATAACGGGGTAAGTAATTAGTGAGAGAAAGTTGTATGTATAAGATGCTTGGTAGGGGGAAAGATGGAGTTGGAGTTGGTTTTGGAAGATATTATGGGGATTTAAGCGAAGAAAGGTGTGGAGATGGTTATTGGAAAAAGAAGTGAGTGGTGGTTGAAGAAGCGTGTGGAGATGGTTATTAGATAAAGAAGTGAGTGGTTGGTTGGAGAAGTTGGATTGAAGGGGTAGGTAATAATATTATAGGTTTTAAGTAGAAGGAGGGTGTGGAGATGGTTATTGGATAAAGAAGTGAGTGGTTGGTTGAAGAAGAGGTTGGGATGAAGGGGTAGGTAATTAGTAAGAGAAAGTTGTATGTAGAAGATACTAGGTTGGGGGAAAGATAAAGTTGGAGTTGGTTTGGAAGATATTATGGGGATCAAGCAGAAGAAGGGTGTGGAGATGGTTATTGGATAAAGAAGTGAGTGGTGGTTGAAGAAGTTGGATTGAAGGGGTGGGTAATATTATTATAGGTTTTAAGTAGAAGTAAGAGAAGGTTGTATGTAGAAGATACTAGGTATAAGAAAAGATATATGTTATATATATATATATATTGTGAAGAAGTGAGTGGCAAAGTATATATATATATACACATATATACATAAACATATATTCATACATATATATACATACACACACATACATACATACATACATACATACGAACATACACATACATATACATACATATACACACACATACATGCATATATATAACAACAAAAATCATTTCTAACATATTTACAATTGAAACATAGGGCAATTACTTATTTATATGTTCGGAGCAAACTTTAAATTTTTTTTATTATTATTTTTTTTTTTTTTTTTTTTTTTATTTTTTTTTTTTTTTTTTTTTTTATTTTTTTTTTTTTTTTTTTTTTTTTTTTTTACATATTTACAATTGAAGCATAGAGCAATGACTTATTTATATGTTCGGAGCAAACTTTACAAAATGTTATCTATTGTTATATTACAGCTACATTATTTTATAATAATATTGCATAGTTATGTTATTAACATAGTTATTAATATACCTGATTTAAATATTAATTGAAACATGGAGCAATTACTTATTTATATACATGTTCGGAGCAAAGTTTACAAAATGTTATCTATTGTAATATTGCAGCTACATATTTTATAATAATATTGCATAGTTATGTTATTAACATAGTTATTAATTTACCTGATTTAAATATTAATTGAAACATAGAGCAATGACTTATTTATATGTACGGAGCAAACTTTACAAAATGTTATCTATTGTGATATTACAGCTACATTATTTTATAATAATATTGCATAGTTATGTTATTAACATATTTATTAATATACCTGATTTAAATATTAATTAATTAATTGAAACATAAAGCAATTACTTATTTATATATATGTTCGGAGCAAAGTTTACAAAGTGTTATGTATTGTAATATTACAGCTACATTATTTTATAATAATATTGCATAGTTATGTTATTAACATAGTTATTAATATATCCGATTTAAATATTAATTGAAACATGGAGCAATGACTTATTTATATGTTCAGAGCAAACTTTACAAAATGTTATCTATTGTAATATTTCAGCTGTATTATTTTATAATAATATTGCATAGTTATGTTATTAACATATATATATATATATATATTTTTTTTTTTTTTTTTTTTTTTTTTTTTTTTTTTTTTTTTTTTTTTTTTTTAATATTATTTGTGTCAATATTTACACATTTAGAAACAATTACTTACAACAACTACAATTACTTATTAACTTGGAACAATTACTAATTCTAATTCCGTACACATAGGTAACAAATTTTACGATATCTTATATATGGAGTATATTATATTTACAAGTATGGTGAGGGTTAAGGCATATATTTGTATATTTGAAAAATTTTATGAGAGACTGTACCCGTGCCACTCCACACTCTGTAGAATGTAAAACAACACAAATACAATCTCTCATACCAAACGTATGTAGTTGTAATTGCATACATTTTAAAATTATATATCTTTAATGGTGTTGATTAGTACGTATTCATAGACATTACACTAAATATATAATGTTACATACTGCACACATGCCCGCTCATTCTTGTGTTATGTTTAAAAAATTTGTGTTGATTCCTTCAACATTCCAGAAGGTATTAGGTGGAATTTGTTCTATGGTATCTGGTGGACATGTTGCATAGGGTTTTGTTTCTTGGACCTTTATGTAGAACCATTCCGGCCAATGTTTATGTTTTGTAGTGGCTCCATTAAGATAGTTTCTGTGCCATCGATTGAAATGGCGGCGTATGTTGTATGGTGTTAAGGAACCGCAAAGTATGCATTGGTAAGTGTATTTACCAATGCATACTTCATCTCCCTGGGATTTGTTATTTCTTGTTCTTTTAGTGATTTTACGCCTGTTTATGCAGTTTTCATTATTGCTGCTACTTTCTTCTGAGGGGTCGTTTATATCACCGCTAGTTTGTGTAGTGAGATCAGGTGTACATGTAATACTGATTGGTGATGGAGGGTGGCTGTTTTTTGTAGAATAGTCAAGTGCCGACTCTTGCCCGGCGCGAGCATCCTCAGCAGCAGGGGAATGTGCAGGTGGAGTGTATGTTATTTTATGGTGATGGGGGCGCACATAAGTCACAACTATCCTCCTCCTTTTATCACAGAGCTTATTAAGGTATTCACATAGCACCAAAATGTTATTTTTTGAGACCGGACGCGAGTAAGCCATTAGTATTAAGAGAGACTTATAAGAAAATACATGTGCTCACGTTGGAAATGGGCAACGAACTAAATTAGATGAAGTGTGGTATGGTGAGGTTTTTGTTTGGTGCTGTAAGGTCCGGTTAGGTTAGCGGTGAGGTGTCGGTTAGGTTAGCGGTTAGGTGTCGGTGAGCAGCGGTGATGTTAGGTTAGCGGTGAGGTGAGGTGCCGGTGAAGTGCGGTAATGTTCGGTTAGCGGTGAGGTGTCGGTGAGGAGTGGTTAGGTTAGGTTAGCAGTGAGGTGTCGGTGAGGAGCGGTTAGAGGTTAGCGGTGAGATGTCGGTGAGGAGCGGTTTGGTTAGGTTAGCGGTGAGGTGTCGGTGAAGAGCAGTGATGTTCAGTTAGCGGTGAGGTGTCGGTGAGGAGCGGTTGGAGGTTAGCGGTGAGGTATCGGTGAGGAGCGGTTAGGTTAGGTTAGCGGTGAGGTGTCGGTTAGGTGCGGTGAGGTTAGGTTAGCGGTGAGGTGTCGGTTAGGTTAGCGGTGAGGTGTCGGTTAGGTGCGGTGAGGTTAGGTTAGCGGTGAGGTGTCAGTTAGGTGCGGTGAGGTTAGGTTAGCGATGAGGTGTCGGTTAGGAGCGGTTAGGTTAGGTTAGCAGTGAGGTATCGGTTAGGTGCGGTGAGGTTAGGTTAGTGGTGAGGTGTCGGTTAGGTTAGCGGTGAGGTGTCGGTTAGGTGCGGTGAGGTTAGCTTAGCGGTGAGGTGTCGGTTAGGTTAGCGGTGAAGTGTCGGTTAGGTGCGGTGAGGTTAGGTTAGCGGTGAGGTGTCGGTTAGGTGCGGTGAGGTTAGGTTAGCAGTGAGGTGTCGGTTAGATTAGCGGTTAGGTTAAGTTAGCAGTGAGGTATCGGTTAGGTGCGGTGAGGTTAGGTTAGCGGTGAGGTGTCGGTTAGGTTAGCGGTGAGGTGTCGGTTAGGTGCGTTGAGGTTAGGTTAGCGGTGAGGTGTCGGTTAGGTTAGCGGTGAGGTGTCGGTTAGGTTAGCATTAAGGTTAGGTTAGCGGTGAGGTGTCAGTGAGGAGCGGTTAGGTTAGGTTAGGTTAGCAGTGAGGTATCGGTTAGGGGCGGTGAGGTTAGGTTAGCGGTGAGGTGTCGGTTAGGTTAGCGGTGAGGTGTCGGTTAATTTAGCAGTGAGGTGTCGGTTAGGTTAGCGTTGAGGTTAGGTTAGCGGTGAGGTGTCGGTGAGGAGCGGTTAGGTTAGGTTAGTAGTGAGGTATCGGTTAGGTGCGGTGAGGTTAGGTTAGCGGTGAGGTGTCGGTTAGGTTAGCGGTGAGGTGTCGGTTAGGTTAGCGGTGAGGTGTCGGTTAGGTGCGGTGAGGTTAGGTTAGCGGTGAGGTGTCGGTTAGGTTAGCGGTGAGGTGTCGGTTAGGTGCGGTGAGGTTAGGTTAGCGGTGAGGTGTCGGTTAGGTTAGCGGTGAGGTGTCAGTTAGGTGCGGTGAGGTAAGGTTAGCTGTGAGGTGTCGGTTAGGTTAGCGGTGAGGTGTCGGTTAGGTACGGTGAGGTTAGGTTAGCGGTGAGGTGTCGGTTAGGTGCGGTGAGGTGATGGTGAGGTGCGGTGAGGTTAGGTTAGCGGTGAGGTGTCGGTTAGGTTAGCGGTGAGGTGTCGGTTAGGTGCGGTGAGGTTAGGTTAGCGGTGAGGTGTCGGTTAGGTTAGCAGTGAGGTGTCGGTTAGGTGCGGTGAGGTTAGGTTAGCGGTGAGGTGTCGGTTAGGTTAGCGGTGAGGTTAGGTTAGCGGTGAGGTGTCGGTTAGGTTAGTGGTGAGGTGTCGGTTAGGTGTGGTGAGGTTAAGTTAGCGGTGAGGTGTCGGTTAGGTTAGCGGTGAGGTGTCGGTTAGGTGCGGTGAGGTTAGGTTAGCGGTGAGGTGTCAGTTAGGTGCGGTGAGGTTAGGTTAGCGGTGAGGTGTCGGTTAGGTTAGCGGTGAGGTGTCGGTTAGGTGCGGTGAGGTTAGGTTAGCGGTGAGGTGTCGGTTAGGTGCGGTGAGGTTAGGTTAGTGGTGAGGTGTCGGTTAGGTTAGCGGTAAGGTGTCGGTTAGGTGTGGTGAGGTTAGGTTAGCGGTGAGGTGTCGGTTAGGTGTGGTGAGGTTAGGTTAGCGGTGAGGTGTCGGTTAGGTTAGCGGTGAGGTGTCGGTTAGGTGCGGTGAGGTTAGGTTAGCGGTGAGGTGTCGGTTAGGTTAGTGGTGAGGTGTCGGTTAGGTGTGGTGAGGTTAAGTTAGCGGTGAGGTGTCGGTTAGGTTAGCGGTGAGGTGTCGGTTAGGTGCAGTGAGGTTAGGTTAGCGGTGAGGTGTCAGTTAGGTGCGGTGAGGTTAGGTTAGCGGTGAGGTGTCGGTTAGGTTAGCGGTGAGGTGTCGGTTAGGTGTGGTGAAGTTTGGTTAGCGGTGAGGTGTCGGTTAGGTGCGGTGAGGTTAGGTTAGCGGTGAGGTGTCGGTTAGGTTAGCGGTGAGGTGTCGGTTAGGTTAGCGGTGAGGTGTCGGTTAGGTGTGGTGAGGTTAGGTTAGCGGTGAGGTGTCGGTTAGGTGTGGTGAGGTTAGGTTAGCGGTGAGGTGTCGGATTAGGTTAGCGGTGAGGTGTCAGTGAGGTGCGGTGAGGTTAGGTTAGCAGTGAGGTATCGGTTAGGTGCGGTGAGGTTAGGTTAGCGGTGAGGTGTCGGTTAGGTTAGCGGTGAGGTGTCGGTGAGGAGCGGTGAGGTTAGGTTAGGTTAGCGGCGAGGTGTCGGTTAGGTGCGGTGAGGTTAGGTTAGCGGTGAGGTGTCGGTTAGGTTAGCGGTGAGGTGTCGGTTAGGTGTGGTGAGGTTAGGTTAGCGGTGAGGTGTTGGTTAGGTGTGGTGAGGTTAGGTTAGCGGTGAGGTGTCGGTTAGGTTAGCGGTGAGGTGTCGGTTAGGTGCGGTGAGGTTAGGTTAGCGGTGAGGTGTCGGTTAGGTTAGTGGTGAGGTGTCGGTTAGGTGTGGTGAGGTTAAGTTAGCGGTGAGGTGTCGGTTAGGTTAGCGGTGAGGTGTCGGTTAGATGCGGTGAGGTTAGGTTAGCGGTGAGGCGTCAGTTAGGTGCGGTGAGGTTAGGTTAGCGGTGAGGTGTCGGTTAGGTTAGCGGTGAGGTGTCGGTTAGGTGTGGTGAAGTTTGGTTAGCGGTGAGGTGTCGGTTAGGTGCGGTGAGGTTAGGTTAGCGGTGAGGTGTCGGTTAGGTTAGCGGTGAGGTGTCGGTTAGGTTAGCGGTGAGGTGTCGGTTAGGTGAGGTTAGCGGTGAGGTGTCGGTTAGGTGTGGTGAAGTTTGGTTAGCGGTGAGGTGTCGGTTAGGTGCGGTGAGGTTAGGTTAGCGGTGAGGTGTCGGTTAGGTTAGCGGTGAGGTGTCGGTTAGGTTAGCAGTGAGGTGTCGGTTAGGTTAGCGGTGAGGTGTCGGTTAGGTGCGGTGAGGTTAGGTTAGTGGTGAGGTGTCGGTTAGGTTAGCGGTGAGGTGTCGGTTAGGTGCGGTGAGGTTAGGTTAGCGGTGAGGTTAGGTTAGCGGTGAGGTGTATGTTAGGTTGGCGGTGAGGTGTCGGTTAGGTGCGGTGAGGTTAGGTTAGCGGTGAGGTGTCGGTTAGGTTAGCGGTGAGGTGTCGGTTAGGTGTGGTGAGGTTAGGTTAGCGGTGAGGTGTCGGTTAGGTGTGGTGAGGTTAGGTTAGCGGTGAGGTGTCGGTTAGGTGTGGTGAGGTTAGGTTAGCGGTGAGGTGTCGGATTAGGTTAGCGGTGAGGTGTCGGTTAGGTGCGGTGAGGTTAGGTTAGCGGTGAGGTGTCGGTTAGGTTAGCGGTGAGGTGTCGGTTAGGTGCGGTGAGGTTAGGTTAGCGGTGAGGTGTCGGTTAGGTTAGCGGTGAGGTGTCGGTTAGGTGCGGTGAGGTAAGGTTAGCTGTGAGGTGTCGGTTAGGTTAGGTTAGGTTAGGTTAGGTTAGGTTAGGTTAGGTTAGGTTAGGTTAGGTTAGGTTAGGTTAGGTTAGGTTAGGTTAGGTTAGGTTAGGTTAGGTTAGGTTAGGTTAGGTTAGGTTAGGTTAGGTTAGGTTAGGTTAGGTTAGGTTAGGTTAGGTTAGGTTAGGTTAGGTTAGGTTAGGTTAGGTTAGGTTAGGTTAGGTTAGGTTAGGTTAGGTTAGGTTAGGTTAGGTTAGGTTAGGTTAGGTTAGGTTAGGTTAGGTTAGGTTAGGTTAGGTTAGGTTAGGTTAGGTTAGGTTAGGTTAGGTTAGGTTAGGTTAGGTTAGGTTAGGTTAGGTTAGGTTAGGTTAGGTTAGGTTAGGTTAGGTTAGGTTAGGTTAGGTTAGGTTAGGTTAGGTTAGGTTAGGTTAGGTTAGGTTAGGTTAGGTTAGGTTAGGTTAGGTTAGGTTAGGTTAGGTTAGGTTAGGTTAGGTTAGGTTAGGTTAGGTTAGGTTAGGTTAGGTTAGGTTAGGTTAGGTTAGGTTAGGTTAGGTTAGGTTAGGTTAGGTTAGGTTAGGTTAGGTTAGGTTAGGTTAGGTTAGGTTAGGTTAGGTTAGGTTAGGTTAGGTTAGGTTAGGTTAGGTTAGGTTAGGTTAGGTTAGGTTAGGTTAGGTTAGGTTAGGTTAGGTTAGGTTAGGTTAGGTTAGGTTAGGTTAGGTTAGGTTAGGTTAGGTTAGGTTAGGTTAGGTTAGGTTAGGTTAGGTTAGGTTAGGTTAGGTTAGGTTAGGTTAGGTTAGGTTAGGTTAGGTTAGGTTAGGTTAGGTTAGGTTAGGTTAGGTTAGGTTAGGTTAGGTTAGGTTAGGTTAGGTTAGGTTAGGTTAGGTTAGGTTAGGTTAGGTTAGGTTAGGTTAGGTTAGGTTAGGTTAGGTTAGGTTAGGTTAGGTTAGGTTAGGTTAGGTTAGGTTAGGTTAGGTTAGGTTAGGTTAGGTTAGGTTAGGTTAGGTTAGGTTAGGTTAGGTTAGGTTAGGTTAGGTTAGGTTAGGTTAGGTTAGGTTAGGTTAGGTTAGGTTAGGTTAGGTTAGGTTAGGTTAGGTTAGGTTAGGTTAGGTTAGGTTAGGTTAGGTTAGGTTAGGTTAGGTTAGGTTAGGTTAGGTTAGGTTAGGTTAGGTTAGGTTAGGTTAGGTTAGGTTAGGTTAGGTTAGGTTAGGTTAGGTTAGGTTAGGTTAGGTTAGGTTAGGTTAGGTTAGGTTAGGTTAGGTTAGGTTAGGTTAGGTTAGGTTAGGTTAGGTTAGGTTAGGTTAGGTTAGGTTAGGTTAGGTTAGGTTAGGTTAGGTTAGGTTAGGTTAGGTTAGGTTAGGTTAGGTTAGGTTAGGTTAGGTTAGGTTAGGTTAGGTTAGGTTAGGTTAGGTTAGGTTAGGTTAGGTTAGGTTAGGTTAGGTTAGGTTAGGTTAGGTTAGGTTAGGTTAGGTTAGGTTAGGTTAGGTTAGGTTAGGTTAGGTTAGGTTAGGTTAGGTTAGGTTAGGTTAGGTTAGGTTAGGTTAGGTTAGGTTAGGTTAGGTTAGGTTAGGTTAGGTTAGGTTAGGTTAGGTTAGGTTAGGTTAGGTTAGGTTAGGTTAGGTTAGGTTAGGTTAGGTTAGGTTAGGTTAGGTTAGGTTAGGTTAGGTTAGGTTAGGTTAGGTTAGGTTAGGTTAGGTTAGGTTAGGTTAGGTTAGGTTAGGTTAGGTTAGGTTAGGTTAGGTTAGGTTAGGTTAGGTTAGGTTAGGTTAGGTTAGGTTAGGTTAGGTTAGGTTAGGTTAGGTTAGGTTAGGTTAGGTTAGGTTAGGTTAGGTTAGGTTAGGTTAGGTTAGGTTAGGTTAGGTTAGGTTAGGTTAGGTTAGGTTAGGTTAGGTTAGGTTAGGTTAGGTTAGGTTAGGTTAGGTTAGGTTAGGTTAGGTTAGGTTAGGTTAGGTTAGGTTAGGTTAGGTTAGGTTAGGTTAGGTTAGGTTAGGTTAGGTTAGGTTAGGTTAGGTTAGGTTAGGTTAGGTTAGGTTAGGTTAGGTTAGGTTAGGTTAGGTTAGGTTAGGTTAGGTTAGGTTAGGTTAGGTTAGGTTAGGTTAGGTTAGGTTAGGTTAGGTTAGGTTAGGTTAGGTTAGGTTAGGTTAGGTTAGGTTAGGTTAGGTTAGGTTAGGTTAGGTTAGGTTAGGTTAGGTTAGGTTAGGTTAGGTTAGGTTAGGTTAGGTTAGGTTAGGTTAGGTTAGGTTAGGTTAGGTTAGGTTAGGTTAGGTTAGGTTAGGTTAGGTTAGGTTAGGTTAGGTTAGGTTAGGTTAGGTTAGGTTAGGTTAGGTTAGGTTAGGTTAGGTTAGGTTAGGTTAGGTTAGGTTAGGTTAGGTTAGGTTAGGTTAGGTTAGGTTAGGTTAGGTTAGGTTAGGTTAGGTTAGGTTAGGTTAGGTTAGGTTAGGTTAGGTTAGGTTAGGTTAGGTTAGGTTAGGTTAGGTTAGGTTAGGTTAGGTTAGGTTAGGTTAGGTTAGGTTAGGTTAGGTTAGGTTAGGTTAGGTTAGGTTAGGTTAGGTTAGGTTAGGTTAGGTTAGGTTAGGTTAGGTTAGGTTAGGTTAGGTTAGGTTAGGTTAGGTTAGGTTAGGTTAGGTTAGGTTAGGTTAGGTTAGGTTAGGTTAGGTTAGGTTAGGTTAGGTTAGGTTAGGTTAGGTTAGGTTAGGTTAGGTTAGGTTAGGTTAGGTTAGGTTAGGTTAGGTTAGGTTAGGTTAGGTTAGGTTAGGTTAGGTTAGGTTAGGTTAGGTTAGGTTAGGTTAGGTTAGGTTAGGTTAGGTTAGGTTAGGTTAGGTTAGGTTAGGTTAGGTTAGGTTAGGTTAGGTTAGGTTAGGTTAGGTTAGGTTAGGTTAGGTTAGGTTAGGTTAGGTTAGGTTAGGTTAGGTTAGGTTAGGTTAGGTTAGGTTAGGTTAGGTTAGGTTAGGTTAGGTTAGGTTAGGTTAGGTTAGGTTAGGTTAGGTTAGGTTAGGTTAGGTTAGGTTAGGTTAGGTTAGGTTAGGTTAGGTTAGGTTAGGTTAGGTTAGGTTAGGTTAGGTTAGGTTAGGTTAGGTTAGGTTAGGTTAGGTTAGGTTAGGTTAGGTTAGGTTAGGTTAGGTTAGGTTAGGTTAGGTTAGGTTAGGTTAGGTTAGGTTAGGTTAGGTTAGGTTAGGTTAGGTTAGGTTAGGTTAGGTTAGGTTAGGTTAGGTTAGGTTAGGTTAGGTTAGGTTAGGTTAGGTTAGGTTAGGTTAGGTTAGGTTAGGTTAGGTTAGGTTAGGTTAGGTTAGGTTAGGTTAGGTTAGGTTAGGTTAGGTTAGGTTAGGTTAGGTTAGGTTAGGTTAGGTTAGGTTAGGTTAGGTTAGGTTAGGTTAGGTTAGGTTAGGTTAGGTTAGGTTAGGTTAGGTTAGGTTAGGTTAGGTTAGGTTAGGTTAGGTTAGGTTAGGTTAGGTTAGGTTAGGTTAGGTTAGGTTAGGTTAGGTTAGGTTAGGTTAGGTTAGGTTAGGTTAGGTTAGGTTAGGTTAGGTTAGGTTAGGTTAGGTTAGGTTAGGTTAGGTTAGGTTAGGTTAGGTTAGGTTAGGTTAGGTTAGGTTAGGTTAGGTTAGGTTAGGTTAGGTTAGGTTAGGTTAGGTTAGGTTAGGTTAGGTTAGGTTAGGTTAGGTTAGGTTAGGTTAGGTTAGGTTAGGTTAGGTTAGGTTAGGTTAGGTTAGGTTAGGTTAGGTTAGGTTAGGTTAGGTTAGGTTAGGTTAGGTTAGGTTAGGTTAGGTTAGGTTAGGTTAGGTTAGGTTAGGTTAGGTTAGGTTAGGTTAGGTTAGGTTAGGTTAGGTTAGGTTAGGTTAGGTTAGGTTAGGTTAGGTTAGGTTAGGTTAGGTTAGGTTAGGTTAGGTTAGGTTAGGTTAGGTTAGGTTAGGTTAGGTTAGGTTAGGTTAGGTTAGGTTAGGTTAGGTTAGGTTAGGTTAGGTTAGGTTAGGTTAGGTTAGGTTAGGTTAGGTTAGGTTAGGTTAGGTTAGGTTAGGTTAGGTTAGGTTAGGTTAGGTTAGGTTAGGTTAGGTTAGGTTAGGTTAGGTTAGGTTAGGTTAGGTTAGGTTAGGTTAGGTTAGGTTAGGTTAGGTTAGGTTAGGTTAGGTTAGGTTAGGTTAGGTTAGGTTAGGTTAGGTTAGGTTAGGTTAGGTTAGGTTAGGTTAGGTTAGGTTAGGTTAGGTTAGGTTAGGTTAGGTTAGGTTAGGTTAGGTTAGGTTAGGTTAGGTTAGGTTAGGTTAGGTTAGGTTAGGTTAGGTTAGGTTAGGTTAGGTTAGGTTAGGTTAGGTTAGGTTAGGTTAGGTTAGGTTAGGTTAGGTTAGGTTAGGTTAGGTTAGGTTAGGTTAGGTTAGGTTAGGTTAGGTTAGGTTAGGTTAGGTTAGGTTAGGTTAGGTTAGGTTAGGTTAGGTTAGGTTAGGTTAGGTTAGGTTAGGTTAGGTTAGGTTAGGTTAGGTTAGGTTAGGTTAGGTTAGGTTAGGTTAGGTTAGGTTAGGTTAGGTTAGGTTAGGTTAGGTTAGGTTAGGTTAGGTTAGGTTAGGTTAGGTTAGGTTAGGTTAGGTTAGGTTAGGTTAGGTTAGGTTAGGTTAGGTTAGGTTAGGTTAGGTTAGGTTAGGTTAGGTTAGGTTAGGTTAGGTTAGGTTAGGTTAGGTTAGGTTAGGTTAGGTTAGGTTAGGTTAGGTTAGGTTAGGTTAGGTTAGGTTAGGTTAGGTTAGGTTAGGTTAGGTTAGGTTAGGTTAGGTTAGGTTAGGTTAGGTTAGGTTAGGTTAGGTTAGGTTAGGTTAGGTTAGGTTAGGTTAGGTTAGGTTAGGTTAGGTTAGGTTAGGTTAGGTTAGGTTAGGTTAGGTTAGGTTAGGTTAGGTTAGGTTAGGTTAGGTTAGGTTAGGTTAGGTTAGGTTAGGTTAGGTTAGGTTAGGTTAGGTTAGGTTAGGTTAGGTTAGGTTAGGTTAGGTTAGGTTAGGTTAGGTTAGGTTAGGTTAGGTTAGGTTAGGTTAGGTTAGGTTAGGTTAGGTTAGGTTAGGTTAGGTTAGGTTAGGTTAGGTTAGGTTAGGTTAGGTTAGGTTAGGTTAGGTTAGGTTAGGTTAGGTTAGGTTAGGTTAGGTTAGGTTAGGTTAGGTTAGGTTAGGTTAGGTTAGGTTAGGTTAGGTTAGGTTAGGTTAGGTTAGGTTAGGTTAGGTTAGGTTAGGTTAGGTTAGGTTAGGTTAGGTTAGGTTAGGTTAGGTTAGGTTAGGTTAGGTTAGGTTAGGTTAGGTTAGGTTAGGTTAGGTTAGGTTAGGTTAGGTTAGGTTAGGTTAGGTTAGGTTAGGTTAGGTTAGGTTAGGTTAGGTTAGGTTAGGTTAGGTTAGGTTAGGTTAGGTTAGGTTAGGTTAGGTTAGGTTAGGTTAGGTTAGGTTAGGTTAGGTTAGGTTAGGTTAGGTTAGGTTAGGTTAGGTTAGGTTAGGTTAGGTTAGGTTAGGTTAGGTTAGGTTAGGTTAGGTTAGGTTAGGTTAGGTTAGGTTAGGTTAGGTTAGGTTAGGTTAGGTTAGGTTAGGTTAGGTTAGGTTAGGTTAGGTTAGGTTAGGTTAGGTTAGGTTAGGTTAGGTTAGGTTAGGTTAGGTTAGGTTAGGTTAGGTTAGGTTAGGTTAGGTTAGGTTAGGTTAGGTTAGGTTAGGTTAGGTTAGGTTAGGTTAGGTTAGGTTAGGTTAGGTTAGGTTAGGTTAGGTTAGGTTAGGTTAGGTTAGGTTAGGTTAGGTTAGGTTAGGTTAGGTTAGGTTAGGTTAGGTTAGGTTAGGTTAGGTTAGGTTAGGTTAGGTTAGGTTAGGTTAGGTTAGGTTAGGTTAGGTTAGGTTAGGTTAGGTTAGGTTAGGTTAGGTTAGGTTAGGTTAGGTTAGGTTAGGTTAGGTTAGGTTAGGTTAGGTTAGGTTAGGTTAGGTTAGGTTAGGTTAGGTTAGGTTAGGTTAGGTTAGGTTAGGTTAGGTTAGGTTAGGTTAGGTTAGGTTAGGTTAGGTTAGGTTAGGTTAGGTTAGGTTAGGTTAGGTTAGGTTAGGTTAGGTTAGGTTAGGTTAGGTTAGGTTAGGTTAGGTTAGGTTAGGTTAGGTTAGGTTAGGTTAGGTTAGGTTAGGTTAGGTTAGGTTAGGTTAGGTTAGGTTAGGTTAGGTTAGGTTAGGTTAGGTTAGGTTAGGTTAGGTTAGGTTAGGTTAGGTTAGGTTAGGTTAGGTTAGGTTAGGTTAGGTTAGGTTAGGTTAGGTTAGGTTAGGTTAGGTTAGGTTAGGTTAGGTTAGGTTAGGTTAGGTTAGGTTAGGTTAGGTTAGGTTAGGTTAGGTTAGGTTAGGTTAGGTTAGGTTAGGTTAGGTTAGGTTAGGTTAGGTTAGGTTAGGTTAGGTTAGGTTAGGTTAGGTTAGGTTAGGTTAGGTTAGGTTAGGTTAGGTTAGGTTAGGTTAGGTTAGGTTAGGTTAGGTTAGGTTAGGTTAGGTTAGGTTAGGTTAGGTTAGGTTAGGTTAGGTTAGGTTAGGTTAGGTTAGGTTAGGTTAGGTTAGGTTAGGTTAGGTTAGGTTAGGTTAGGTTAGGTTAGGTTAGGTTAGGTTAGGTTAGGTTAGGTTAGGTTAGGTTAGGTTAGGTTAGGTTAGGTTAGGTTAGGTTAGGTTAGGTTAGGTTAGGTTAGGTTAGGTTAGGTTAGGTTAGGTTAGGTTAGGTTAGGTTAGGTTAGGTTAGGTTAGGTTAGGTTAGGTTAGGTTAGGTTAGGTTAGGTTAGGTTAGGTTAGGTTAGGTTAGGTTAGGTTAGGTTAGGTTAGGTTAGGTTAGGTTAGGTTAGGTTAGGTTAGGTTAGGTTAGGTTAGGTTAGGTTAGGTTAGGTTAGGTTAGGTTAGGTTAGGTTAGGTTAGGTTAGGTTAGGTTAGGTTAGGTTAGGTTAGGTTAGGTTAGGTTAGGTTAGGTTAGGTTAGGTTAGGTTAGGTTAGGTTAGGTTAGGTTAGGTTAGGTTAGGTTAGGTTAGGTTAGGTTAGGTTAGGTTAGGTTAGGTTAGGTTAGGTTAGGTTAGGTTAGGTTAGGTTAGGTTAGGTTAGGTTAGGTTAGGTTAGGTTAGGTTAGGTTAGGTTAGGTTAGGTTAGGTTAGGTTAGGTTAGGTTAGGTTAGGTTAGGTTAGGTTAGGTTAGGTTAGGTTAGGTTAGGTTAGGTTAGGTTAGGTTAGGTTAGGTTAGGTTAGGTTAGGTTAGGTTAGGTTAGGTTAGGTTAGGTTAGGTTAGGTTAGGTTAGGTTAGGTTAGGTTAGGTTAGGTTAGGTTAGGTTAGGTTAGGTTAGGTTAGGTTAGGTTAGGTTAGGTTAGGTTAGGTTAGGTTAGGTTAGGTTAGGTTAGGTTAGGTTAGGTTAGGTTAGGTTAGGTTAGGTTAGGTTAGGTTAGGTTAGGTTAGGTTAGGTTAGGTTAGGTTAGGTTAGGTTAGGTTAGGTTAGGTTAGGTTAGGTTAGGTTAGGTTAGGTTAGGTTAGGTTAGGTTAGGTTAGGTTAGGTTAGGTTAGGTTAGGTTAGGTTAGGTTAGGTTAGGTTAGGTTAGGTTAGGTTAGGTTAGGTTAGGTTAGGTTAGGTTAGGTTAGGTTAGGTTAGGTTAGGTTAGGTTAGGTTAGGTTAGGTTAGGTTAGGTTAGGTTAGGTTAGGTTAGGTTAGGTTAGGTTAGGTTAGGTTAGGTTAGGTTAGGTTAGGTTAGGTTAGGTTAGGTTAGGTTAGGTTAGGTTAGGTTAGGTTAGGTTAGGTTAGGTTAGGTTAGGTTAGGTTAGGTTAGGTTAGGTTAGGTTAGGTTAGGTTAGGTTAGGTTAGGTTAGGTTAGGTTAGGTTAGGTTAGGTTAGGTTAGGTTAGGTTAGGTTAGGTTAGGTTAGGTTAGGTTAGGTTAGGTTAGGTTAGGTTAGGTTAGGTTAGGTTAGGTTAGGTTAGGTTAGGTTAGGTTAGGTTAGGTTAGGTTAGGTTAGGTTAGGTTAGGTTAGGTTAGGTTAGGTTAGGTTAGGTTAGGTTAGGTTAGGTTAGGTTAGGTTAGGTTAGGTTAGGTTAGGTTAGGTTAGGTTAGGTTAGGTTAGGTTAGGTTAGGTTAGGTTAGGTTAGGTTAGGTTAGGTTAGGTTAGGTTAGGTTAGGTTAGGTTAGGTTAGGTTAGGTTAGGTTAGGTTAGGTTAGGTTAGGTTAGGTTAGGTTAGGTTAGGTTAGGTTAGGTTAGGTTAGGTTAGGTTAGGTTAGGTTAGGTTAGGTTAGGTTAGGTTAGGTTAGGTTAGGTTAGGTTAGGTTAGGTTAGGTTAGGTTAGGTTAGGTTAGGTTAGGTTAGGTTAGGTTAGGTTAGGTTAGGTTAGGTTAGGTTAGGTTAGGTTAGGTTAGGTTAGGTTAGGTTAGGTTAGGTTAGGTTAGGTTAGGTTAGGTTAGGTTAGGTTAGGTTAGGTTAGGTTAGGTTAGGTTAGGTTAGGTTAGGTTAGGTTAGGTTAGGTTAGGTTAGGTTAGGTTAGGTTAGGTTAGGTTAGGTTAGGTTAGGTTAGGTTAGGTTAGGTTAGGTTAGGTTAGGTTAGGTTAGGTTAGGTTAGGTTAGGTTAGGTTAGGTTAGGTTAGGTTAGGTTAGGTTAGGTTAGGTTAGGTTAGGTTAGGTTAGGTTAGGTTAGGTTAGGTTAGGTTAGGTTAGGTTAGGTTAGGTTAGGTTAGGTTAGGTTAGGTTAGGTTAGGTTAGGTTAGGTTAGGTTAGGTTAGGTTAGGTTAGGTTAGGTTAGGTTAGGTTAGGTTAGGTTAGGTTAGGTTAGGTTAGGTTAGGTTAGGTTAGGTTAGGTTAGGTTAGGTTAGGTTAGGTTAGGTTAGGTTAGGTTAGGTTAGGTTAGGTTAGGTTAGGTTAGGTTAGGTTAGGTTAGGTTAGGTTAGGTTAGGTTAGGTTAGGTTAGGTTAGGTTAGGTTAGGTTAGGTTAGGTTAGGTTAGGTTAGGTTAGGTTAGGTTAGGTTAGGTTAGGTTAGGTTAGGTTAGGTTAGGTTAGGTTAGGTTAGGTTAGGTTAGGTTAGGTTAGGTTAGGTTAGGTTAGGTTAGGTTAGGTTAGGTTAGGTTAGGTTAGGTTAGGTTAGGTTAGGTTAGGTTAGGTTAGGTTAGGTTAGGTTAGGTTAGGTTAGGTTAGGTTAGGTTAGGTTAGGTTAGGTTAG